>JAOBSW010001134.1:0-343808 GCA_026214975.1 Gentiana macrophylla
TTGCTTGGTGCTTGTAAAGTAATACACTACTGCAAACCCTAAGTATATCTATATGTAACCACTTAACTCAGTGTATGGATTACACGTGAGGATTGAGTTAGTGGAGATATGCTTAAACTGTTAGTCCGTGGTGAACTTAATTAGAGTTTAGGGTCTCTTGATTAAGACACCAATAATGCGCCCAGAACACCTTAGGGTGTGATAGTCTTATCCGGACTGTCGGTAGAGGGTACCTACGTGGGGCATTTATATATGATGGCATTCATATAGGACTGGACCGATTTAATCTGTATTTCTTGATGTAATTCCGTAATCGAGGAATCGTATTAAATCATTAGATGATCATATATGGATCCACCTTAATCCTGAGGTGATCACAGGGTGCTGCTTGTCCCGGGGTAGTGTTTGATGTGTTAGTTACGGTTCACTTAAATATGTGTTCCAAGCCACTTCTCATTGGCACTATCTCCAGATGAGTGAGTAGTTCGATTTTCACTGAGACATGGAATCCATTCCGTCTGCGGGAAAGTAGAGACAGATCCCTTATTTGTTAGCCTTAAGAAAGTGATCGATCCCGGAGTTCATATTAGACTAATTGATCACTAGTCAGATATGTGAACTAATTGATCATCAGGGGGTTAATGGTAAATAAGGATAAGATATTCTGTGTCGGGTTTACGGAGATATCCCAATCAGAATGGACAGTCTATGGAGGGTTAATCCGTATGTAGCGATTATATCAATGGGCGCTTATTCACTCTACATGGGTTGAGTATAAGTATACATCTATAATCGGTAGAGTTCGATTCCGGGTTTATGGTGGCGTAATCCCGGAATTAATAATTAATGTACTTATTACATTAGATGAATAATTAATTATTGGAGCTACTGGTTATAGGTCCATGGTCCCCGATGTGGCTTCTGTAATTCGGACTAATAATCTTGTTATTTGGGCCTCAGTGATAATTAATTGGCTGGCCTAATTAATTGATATGCATGGATATTATTTAGTTGGGCTAAATAATATAATACACATAAAAGACATTTTATGTGGGCTTATTGACCCTTAATGTGGCGCCAATATATATGTCACTTAATTAGAGAGAAATTAGTTTTCTTGGATAATTATTTGACATGTGATTTATCATTTATTTGTTAAATGATAATTCATGGAATATTAGATAATAATATGATTTATCCTAATTTTTTTGGGATAATCATTTTATTTATCTTTTATTTGAAAAAATAAAAGGATTAATGTAATAATTATCTCTTAATTATTAAATCCTTGGAGGACAAAGATTACTCTCCTATATAAAGAGAGTTCTCCCAAGCCTTAGGCATTGGAAATTTTGACCAACACATACAAAAAGAAAGAAAAATTAGTTTTCTTGTCTAGGGTTTTAGAGGAAGAAAAACTTGGAGTTTTTCTTGGTGTTGCATGTCGAGGAGGTTCGTGTATCAAGAAGGGTGTCCACCAACCGCCGTTTGGAGAACACATCGGAAGATCTTGGCTTCTCTTCCTACTATTGGTAACTTGATCTTAACCCCCTTGTAGTAGTTTAAGTCCTTTAATTATGTATTGTGATATATAAGTCGTGATCCATCCGCTGCGCGTCGATCTAACTCGCTTAGATCTAAGAACCTGCATCCTTTAAATTATTGCGCACAGTAGTTCAAAAAAACATGAAAAATTGGGAGTCTTGCTTACCATATGTTGAATTTGCATATAATCGTGCTACTCACTCTTCTACAAAACATTCACCATTTGAGAATGTGTATGATTTTAATCCTATCACTCCTATTGATCTTGTTCCTCTTCCCCTCAGGTATGCAAACAAGTCTCAAGGGAGAAAACAAAGCTAAGATGGTCCGTGAGTTGCATGCAAAGGCAAGGCAGAATGTGGAGGCTCAAACTGCTCGATATGAAAAACAAGCAATTAAATGCCGAAAGGAAGTTGTCTTTGACCCCGAAGATTGGGTATGGCTGCATTTTTGCAAGGAAAGGTTTCCCACAAAACGCAAGACCAAGCTACACCCACGAGGAGATGGCCCGTTCCAAGTTTGGAGCGCATCAACAATAACTCATACAAGCTTGACATTCCACCCGACTGGGGCGTTTCAAACTCTTTCAATGTGGCTGGTTTGCACCCATTTGACAACCCTGATGATCTGAGGATAGATCCTTCGTAACTGGGAGGGTCTGATATGAATCCGGATCCACAACCTACACATGATCCGCTAACATTTCGAGTTGGACCTGAAACTCGGCTTCAACGTAAAAAGAGGCTCAAAGCATTGGAAAAATTAACCCATGTAATAATGCAAGAGTCCAAGACCAATGATGAAGATACTGAAGTAACCAAGTCCATCATTTACGCGTGTGGGCTGCCTGAAAAAATGGCCCAGCATTAAGGCCTTTATTATGGAATTATATTATATATTTTATTATGCAATATTACTTAAATAAATGAAAATACTTGGCTGAATTTGGAGAATGAAATGGTGCTTGGAAATAAATGACACTTTTTCTAGCTTTGGAAGGTGAGAAGACAAGTTTTGGAAATGCAAAATACATTGAATCAAGATGCATGAACCAAGATTTCAAGAGTCCAAGCATTTATTCAAGATACATTGATTCATGATGCTTGAAAACTAAGTGTTTTGGGACGCCACTTTTTGTCTTACTTTTAGGAAAACTTTTCATCTTATTTTTCTATCCATTATAGTCCTATAAATACCCAAACTATTGTAACTTGTAATTCAACTTTTGAATCATTAATCAAATTATATTTTATTCTTCACTTGGCAAAGTGTTGTGTGAGTTTCTCTGGAAAGGGAATTCAAATTTCGGATTATCAAGGACTTGAGCAATCCTTGTGGTTATCCATATAAAAAGGTGCTTAGAAACAGGTTTTCTAACTGTTGAGGTTTTATTCCAAGGTGCCTTCACACAGGTTGTGATTGTGTCGCGGAGCTTATTATTCCAAGGTGCTTCCACACAAGTTGTGGTTGTGTTGAGGACTATACAAATACTTTCAATCCACGATCCTAAGTATTCATTTGATCCGAAGCCTTCCTATGGGCGGTTTCACATCAAATTTGCTCAACTGTCTAATGGAATATCAAATGAGGCTTTTCAAAGAGTAGTATATATGTTGGATGAAGAACTAGAATAGCAAGCAATGTATCTCCGATTCATGAGTACAGCCTTTAAAGATGAAAGCCAACCAATAGAGAGAAGAATTCAGGTTGTTGATGAGTACATTGATGCAAAAAACATTGTTTTGCAAAGGCAGGGTGACTTGATGCGCCAGATGATATATAAACTTCATCAAAAATCTTGCAGGCATTAGACAACATGTCTCACGGGAGAATGAAGCAATGGAAGTAGCGTTTGGGACCAGATTTCGAAGTGTGACCGAGAAGATGTCTGAGCATGACGAATGATTCACTTCGGTTGAATCCAAACTAGATATTCTAATCGCTACATCTAAAGCTACAAATAGCATCTTACTGCAACAAAGGGATGATGCTACCAAAAAGAGGGAAAGAGAGGATAATCCTGAAGGATCCATAGTTAGACACCCAAATTTTCCTCAAGAATAGCTAAGAGCAAGAGACAGAGAAATGAAAATCAGAGCTGAAGCTAGAGAACAACAAAGAAAAGCTCAGGAGGAAAAGGAAAGGGCCACAAATGAACCTTGTATTGGATTCCCTCATCCTATCCAAAGAAGAGATGATGACAGAGATAGATCAAGAATGCAGCAAAGGCCTGGATCAAGTCAGGAAAATGGCTTTGCAAGTCAATACAGATCCAACACAAGCAGAGGCAGCAGTAGTACAAGATATACCAGTGAGAAAAGAACCTTCACTACTCATTGAAACAGACAAGTGTATGATATTGAGATACTGGAAAATGTGAGAGAAGTTTTCCGAGTTTAAGATAGTATGTATCCAAACAAAAAGCAAGATGAAGCATGGGCAGATTGGCTAACATACTGTGATGAGAAGATGAGAGCTGATATGGCAAAAGTTTACAATTATGTCAAGAGAGAGTATGCATCTCTTAAGCAAAAAACTAGATCTGGCTCAACCAGCAGACCAAGTCAAGATGTACCCCTTGCTGCAAAAGGACTAGAAGATCTATCCAGTGAACAACTGGAAGATTTCAACAACATTGTGAAATTCTTCAGTCCTGTTGGGTGAATGGACCGTCCGGAACAATGGGCTCTCTTTAAGAGTCTTAAGTTTGCTGAGTCACATATTGCTGAAGCTAAGGAGAGACTTGAAAAATACTTTGGAGAGTCTAAGGCTAATGAGACTATGCCTGACTTGCACACACTCATCAACAAGAGATTATTCCTTAGGATCTCAAAACACACTGCTATGGCATACTGGAAATGGAAGTTCCCAGAAGTCGACTGGAAAGACATACAAAGTTCAAGAGGTACAAAGAGAACTTAAGCAAAATGAAGATGTAGCATTCTGATTCTGTCCTGAACTTACATATCTTATTGCCCTTGTTGGATGAATAAAATTTCTGAGTTTTATTCTGCTACAAATAAGAAAAACTTGCATACTTATGTTCAGGCTTATGAGGGTTTTGGCATCATCGAAAAAGGGGAAATTGCTTAGGAACATTTTATTATGTTTTGCTGATGGTCATACTAGCTGTTATAACAAGCTTGAAATAAGTTAGTATTATGTGCATAAGTCTTCACTTAGAGTCTGACATGTTTTATAAGTTGAGTCAGACAAGTATTGTACTAGCTGGTAGGATGTCAAAGTAAAACAGAATTTCGGCATAGTAGAAACAGCCAAGTACCAGCAGATAAGCATGAAGTAACATGGACTGACTTATAACTAGGAAGTCCATGATGACTGATAACGCTCTAAATGGTACCATTAATGATACATTTATTCACCCCAAATTCTGCTCAAGAGAGGATAGATAGGCTCGTTATTATATGGAATATGTGTTAAATGCTATGTGTATGTTTCTAGGATTGTAATTCTGCATCTATGTTATTTACTGAAGATTTAGTGTTGTTGTGCCTCGTTTTATGTGTTTTATAGGATGTACCGAATCTGGAGCATTGGAGAATGGATCTACTCTAAAAGAAGTATGTTGCGCTGAGTAAAAGAAGTCCAAGAAGAAATCTACTGAAGAAAAAGAAGAAAGGTCGGGCCGGTTTACCAAGGGCTAGGTCCGGTAAACCGAGGGCCTTGAGGAACAAGAAATCGATTCTGCCGTATTGTATAGGTTGGTTAGGGTTTCGGATAGTCATAATTCGGTCATTGAATCTATATAAGGCCGCCGAACTGATCATCTTACATATCTTATTATTGAATCTTCAATTACATTATACAATTTGATGAAATAATTTTATTCCAAGCTTTTGAGGAGTTATTTCTAGTGTTCTCCCTTTCTCTACCATCTCTAGCTTGAGTAGATTGAGCTAGATCTCCATTGCTGAATGTATGAAGCCTTGCACATTCCTTTTTGTCTTCAATATGGTAGATATATTTGTATTTGTGTGTTTTAGTTAATCTTCATGTTAACGACCCCATGATTTACATAGATTAATCATAATTGAGCCATGTAGATCCAGAATTAAGAAAAGCTAACCCCGGTAAACCGGCGGTCTATAGCGGTTTATCGAGGAAATATTTAGACAACTTAATCTGGAGTTGATCAACAGGTTTAATTAATAGTAGGTTAGATCTGGCCAATCTGCTTATTGTAACGTAAAATTAACATGAAATACAAATAGTGAAGGGTTAATTTGGACATAGTTTTGATGGACCCTAGGAACGTGCTGGTCAGTGTCGACAGCTGTCTTGGCGGGTTAGCGGTATGAGTTAGCGCTCGATATCGACAATTCTAGTTCTTTATGCGTATGGGCTATTACGGACCAATTAAGGAGGGTAGCTTGCGTATAAATTGTCTACTACCATGGTCGGAGTAAGTAGGGATAGGAGTTGCACCCGTAGCTTATAATTAAATCATAATCTCACTCGATTAATTTAAGAAAATTATATGGTGAAGTAAATATAAAGATTAACTAATCCAAGTTAGTAGATCGGTGATAAGAGGGGGAGAAATATCAAGTTTCTTTCATGTTTATTGTTGGTCAATGACCACCTCCATGTCGCTTCTTAATTAGATTAAAATCTTTTATACTTAAAGTTGCATTGTCTCTGTGGGATCGACCTTGACTCGCATTTACTATACTATGATGTACCTAGTATTCTTGCTAGTAATATCGACGTTAGTGACTTACACACAATCAAGATTTTTTGGCGCCGTTGCCGGGACAATGGCCAATTTTAAGGATAAACATTTTAATTCTGATTAAGTCATTTTTATATTATTTTATTTTCTTTTGAGACTTGAGTTGTTTTGGATCAAACTTGCACCTGTTAATATGCGAGAAGGAGAAATTCTATGTCTGTTTTACCGAGGTTTACCCCCGGTTTAATGAGGCCCAGAAAATCGAATTCTGAATAGCCTTTGTTTTTCTGTGTTATTCTTAGTTGGTTTTAGTTAGTAGGTCCGCAACAGTTGGGTTCATCCCCAGCTGATGCGGGAGTTGCTAACCTTTTCTTTGTTTTATTTTTTATCTTTTGTAGAGAGTATGTGGACTCTTCGGAAATTCAGTCAAGAAAAAGTAATTAAGGCTAGACAAGTCAGACACAACGCCTCAAACTGTGTTGAACATCAAACTAATCTCTATGTACCCTGGATCAGACACCAGAGAGCAATATAAAGCTGATAAGAAGCGAGTGGAGGAGGAGACTAAAGCAATAAAATGAGAAGCAGAAGAAAACCTGAAGGAGTATGAGACTTATCGGCCAGGTACGTTTCCTATCGAGCTAATTGATATATCGTCCGATTACGACTCCGATGATCCGGAGGATGATCTGGACACCATGTTCTTAGATTTTGAGAAATACCCAGGTTTACAGCAGAAAAGTTAGGAGACCCTGGAACATTTTGACTCCCAATCTCTATCAATGGTATATATTTTGGTTTAGGTCTTTGGGATTCCGGTTCAAGTTGTAACATTCTACCTCTAACCCTCTGCCAGAAGATTAAGCTTCCAGTCATTATGAATCAAACCCGAACTATGACCTTTGTTGATAGGATGAGAGATATGTCTGCCAGTTTGCTGAGGAAATGCACGATAAAGGCAGGAGGGTTAACTTTTCTAATTGACTTCGCGGTTATAGACGTACCAGAGGACCCAAGTGCCCCAGTTTTGTTAGGAAGACCTTTCTTAGCGACAAGCAGAGCAATCATGGACTTTGATAATGGGCAGATCACTTTAAGATTGAACAATGATGCAGTATCTTTCAAAATCTTAGAGCCCCTAGATAATAGGCCGGAAAGTTGCAAGATGACTTATGATTCAAGAAAAGTAGAAATCATGGAGATAGAGTAGGAGGGGAATAGGCAATGAGAGGTTCTAGTAGAAACCTGTGAGAAAGAATTCATGAGATTAATGCATAGAAAGAGCAAAGAGAAGGACCACAACAAGGCACTCAAAGAAGCTAGTCCTTCCGTATTGCGTTGTGACGGATTAGAGCTTAAAGTGGAAAGTGTGAAGTCCTTTGACATAAAGATTAAATCTTGAAGCAGAGGACGACCTAGCACACGAGCAAAGAGAGAGAGGCGTGCTAGGAAGAGAGCTCAGAAAGTTTATATGGAAAACCGTGAAAAGGCACCTTGAGAGGTAATGATCAACGAGAAGGGAGGTGCATGACGGTTGAAACCTCGAAGATGCGAGTTGGCGAGTTAAAGCCCCAACTTTTGATTGATTGAAGGCCAAAGGTAAGTCGAGCTGATGAATTTAAACTCAGAACTATTCTCCTTGAACCTTTATATTGGTCCCTTAGAAAGGCTAACAAAAGTTTAGGGGGGGAGAATAAACTTGTCACCAATAACTAGATTAATTAACAATTAAGGTTCAGTTTTAACTTGTGTGGAGTTGAGCTGACAAAGCTGAGTCTAAGTCAAACTGACTTATACAAAACTTAGTCAACCAGCAGCGGATTTAAGTAATAGCCTTGTTAGGAAAATTTTATTATGTTTTGATGATGGCCATACTAGCTGTTATAGCAAGCCTGAAATAAGTTAGAATTCTCTGTATAAGTCTTTACTTAGAGTCTGACGTGTTGTATAAGTTGAGTCAGACAAGTATTGTACTAGTTGGTAGGACGGCAAAGCAAAAAATAGATATTCGGCAGAGTGAAGCCAGCCAAGCACCAGCAGAGAAGCAATGCAGACATTAAAGGTCTGACTTGTAACCAAGGAAGTGTGTGATGACCTTGGACAAGTCTAAGTTATACTACAAGCGATGCACATTAATATTCGAATATGGTGTACACTGATCTCACCCCAATCAAAGATCGGTGAAGTACAAAGATTCTCCTCAAAGCGAAAAACAAAGAAAAGCGTTGAATCAAAGAAAGCGGACTCACTTTCGGTGAGTAAAGACGAAACGATGAAGGAAAAGCTAAAACGGCTAAGTCAGAAGGATCACTCGACCGTTCTAAAAACGGCGAATTACACTTACCAGATCAGATTTAATATACGTTGAAGATTCAGAAGATCATGCATTAAATGCACAATCAATAGAGGATCAATCAAGGACGGATTTTCTGCTATACGTTTGAAGAAAGAATCCGATCACTAAAATCAAGGAAAATGCAATTAAGGGGGAATCAAGAATAAAATCAATGATTATTCCCTCATTAATATAGCCAATGGACGGAATTTCAAAATCAAGGTTATTCAAGGCTATAAATAGAAGGCATTGACAGACAGAGAAAGTGATGAACTGAAAAGAAAAATCAAGTGAAAACTCTGTCAATTTGAAAAGCCTTCTCTCTGAACTTACAAGGAAACATCTAGTGATCAACTCAGATATCAGAGCTACAAAGTAATACTTGGCGCTGAGATTGATCAACCAAGTGTGTGAATCACATTCACATCAAACTGATGCAACTGAATCAGAGGCAATCTGAAAAGGAGTTGAATCTATGATAGCTGTTGAAGGATTTTGATCTCAAGGAGCAGCAAGGAAGACTGAATCACTGAAGTTGTTGCAGTCAAGGAGTGATAGTCTTGTAGATTGTGAAGCTTGGGAAGCGAAGGACAATCATACTATTGTATCTGTGAAAACAATAGTGAATTCCTCCAATCATCACAGGAGAAGAGTGGATTAAGGGATTACACCACCCTGAACCACTATAAGCCTTGTGTCAATTTAATTTCTGAAATTTACTTTACCGCATTTATTTAATTTGCCTACATCATAACTTATATCTGTGATTGTCTAAACTGATTTGAAAACAACATAGTAAGAGAGGACTTATCCGCTGCCCAAAAGCTTTTAAATAAAAGAAAAGTTTTTGAAACTCCACTATAGTCATTCACCCCCCCCTCTGACTATAGTTTCACCCTTCTCTGGGACCAACAATTGGTATCGGAGCGGTGTTCCTTGTATCGTAGAACTCATTTGGATCTAATTTACAGTAACAAGGAGATCACTTATTTTCAAAGTAGTTTTCAAATCTGAGTTTTTTATACGCTTACATTTATATCTTCAATTGCCTTTGATGGATTCCTCAAACTTCTTGTCAAAAGTACCTATTTTTAATGTTAATAATTTTGATGAATATAAAATAAGAATGCTATTCATCTTGCAAAGAACTCATGAAGAGATCTTTGGATGTAATTAATGATGGACCAATCACAATCAGATTGTGGTAGGCACGAGGAGCGAGACCAAGGAAAGGAAATTGACAAACCTAAAAAGGATTGGACCAAGGATGACAGGAGAAGAGCAAATCTGGACTTTGTTGCAAAAGACAAGATCTTGAAGACCCTAGATAGCAACATGTTCATGAGAATCAAAGACTGTAAAACAACAAAGGAGATGTGGGACAAGCTATCATTGATAAATGAAGGATCTCAAGCGATTAAAGAAAACAAATTATACGTTGCAAAGCAGAAATTTGAGAACTTTAAAATGAAGAAATTTGGTGAATCCATTGATCAAATGGACAATGATTCTCAAGCATCATCGATGAATTGCAATGACTTGGACACATATATCCCCGTAAAGAAATGCTTGAAGATCTTGAGAGGACTACCTGAAAGATGGAAGATCATAACATCAGTAATCAGAGGAACAACAAATCTTGCAAGCACTGACACTCTGACACTGATGTCCCAATTAAAAGCTCATGAATTCGAATTGAATGGTGAAGATGGTGCTCCGGAAGAGACACACAAAATCACTGCATTAGCTGCACACCAGCAAAGCATTCAGAGTACTCAATAAAAGAACATTGGTGATTGAAGAATCAATACATGTGGTTTTTGATGAACCAAATACAAATGGTGAAGATCTTCAAGACCAAGAAGAGAAAGCAGCACAAAGGGAAATGTATACAAATGCAACCATACCAGCTACTATCCTGAATCATCATTTTGGAAATCAAGAGGAGCCACATATCAATACAACAGATGAAGCACCTGAAGTTGAAGTTCATGCTCAGCATGAAGGTATGGAAGCACCAAGTGAAGAACAACTTCAACCAGATCTAAATTGGCTAAGAGACCATCCTGAAGAACAAGTTATTGGAGATATTCACACAGGAGTTAGAACCAGAAGACAACTGGAGCACATGCTAACTTGCTTTCTATCACAAGTCGAACCCAAGACCATAGATGATGCAATCTAAGATGCAGATTGGATCACAGCCATGCAAGAAGAACTAAATGAATTTGAAAGAAATGAAGTCTGGGAACTTATTGATAGACCACATATGGCCAACATCATTGGTGCAAAATGGGTATTTAGGAACAAGATGGATGAGCAAGGAACTGTTGTCAGAAACAAAGCAAGGCTAGTTGCAAAAGGCTATTCTCAAGCAGAAGGAACAGATTATGATGAAACATTTGCACCAGTAGCAAGATTGGAAGCAATCGGACTCTTTCTAGCATTTGCTGCATACAAAGACTTCAAAGTCTATCAAATGGATGTCAAGAGTGCATTCCTAAATGGACTTTTGGAAGAAGAAGTTTATGTAGAACAACCTCCTGGATTTCAAATCAAAGGAAAAGAAGACAAAGTATACAAACTCAAGAAGGCCCTCTATGGCCTCAAAGAGGTACCTAGAGCCTGGTATGAAACACTATCACAATTTCTGATCAAGAATGGATTCAACAAGGGAACTATTGACAAGACTCTATTCAAACTAGAGGAAGGAGCAACCACATTGCTAGTACAAATCTATGTTGATGATATAATCTTTGGATTAGAGGATGAAAAGCTTTGTGAGAAATTTGCAAACCTGATGAAGAGTAATTTTCAGATGAGCATGATGGGAGAATTAAACTATTTCCTTGGCCTTCAAGTAAAGCAAATGAAGGATGGCATTTTCATTAATCAAGCCAAGTACACAAGAGATTTGATACACAAGTATGGGATGGATACAAGTGGCACAGCAGACACACCAATGTGTGCCAGAGTCATACTTGGAAAAGATGAAGCAGGAAAGGATGTTGATCAGAAAATGTATAGAGGAATCATTGGATCCTTATTATACTTAACTGCAAGCAGACCTGATATAGCATTTGCAGTAGGAGTGTGTGCAAGATTTCAAGATCAACCAAAAGAATCACATCTTCTAGCAGCTAAAAGGATAATCAAATACTTGAAAAACACTATAAATGTTGGAATTTGGTATCCAAAAGATGGAGGATTTAAATTGATATCATATTCAGACTCTGACTATGATGGATGCAAAATAGATAGAAAAAGCACCTCTGGAACATGTCAAATGCTAGGAACCAGACTAGTCTCTTGGTTCAGTAAAAAGCAAAACATCATATCTACATCAACAGCTGAAGCAGAATATATAGCAGCAGGTAGCTGTTGTGCACAAGTACTTTGGATAAGACAACAGCTAAGGGACTATGGAGTGGAAGAGAAAACAATTCCAATCATGTGTGATAACACAAGTGCAATATCTATTACTGAAAATCCAGTATTGCATTCAAGAACAAAGCACATTGATGTAAGACATCATTTCATCAGAGACCATGTTGAAAATAGGGATGTCATCCTAAAACACATACCCACTAAAGATCAATTGGCTGACATTTTCACTAAACCACTCAGTTATGAAAGATTTAGTATGTTGAGAACTGAGTTAGGAATGATTGAAATTGAATAAGTATCAAATAGCGGCTAACTGGAGTAATCGGCTAAGTGACTTCATCAACTAGTACAACCTTTGCCGTTACAGGAGATGTAGCAGGTAAGGCACTGGTATCCAGTGAAGGTATCTTAACTGATTGTTAGGAACAGTTAAATGTAGCAGCTTGGTGAAGAACTCATTGGATCGGCTAAGTGACCAGCCAAGGCACTTCACCGAAATAAAGACTTGGATAAATTAAAAGTGTTAACAAAATCAATTCTGATTACACGTGGAGAATAAGGAAATTATGGAGGATTATTCTGTGAAAGATTACACACGTGGAGATCAACTTATGATCATGGAGGTAATTATATTATTTTTCGAATTATAAACTCCTCGATTCCCGGGCTCTAATCATTACTTACCTCAAACCACTCCCCCATTACGCTCGAATATCGCAATTCACATACACAAAATCAAGCCATTATGTCACAAAATCCTTCCATATTCAAACCACGTTCACACTACCCAAATCACACTATATAAATAAGACTTAGAGATTTTCAGAAATCTTTACGCTCTCTTGCAAAATTACAAACCCTATTTCTGATTTTCTCTATTGCTAACTCAAGTTCATTTTCAAACCTCCTCTCCTTTTCAACAATGGCATCATCTTCCTCAAACACCCAAGCTGGGTATGAAAAATCGATTGCCACTGGCTCATTTTTTCAAGCAGAACACTACCTGAAACTGTGCGGAAATGATGAGAATGCCAAACGATTGGCAGCAGGTTGCGAAAACCTAAAATTATCAACCTTTCTCAATCCACCCATAACTGAGGTTTGCTATGAAAGCCTCATCTCCTTCTGGAAATCTGCAAAATACGTCTCTGGACTCCTTGCTGAAGAAGGTGACAAGTTCGAAGAAGACATGATTGTTGCATCTGTCAATGGTAAAGATGTGGTGATTACAGCAAAGGTAATTAAAAAACATCTTAAACTTTCCAATAAAGGTCAAGCGAAAGTGACATTGGTACCACAAGACTTGGACGATTTCTGGGCAACCATTGCCAAAACGGCAAACCCAGGATCCACAAAAGTAAATTGTCTTCGATCTGCGTTGAAGAAACCGTTCAATGAGTTTAGTGCCCTAATTGGCAATACCATTGAAGGAAAGTTGGGAGCAAATAATGCCATGACAGAAATTAGAATGCGGCTAATGGGAATCATCTATAACAAGCTACAATTTAATTGGGCAAAATACTTCTTTTTGAGAATCAAAGAGCAAATCCAAGGTGAAGTAAAAGCAGGCGAAAAGGGATAAAAGAGGAAAGGCAAAGAAAGGACAATTGCAGGTGAAAAAGTCATATGGGATATAGTTGCACTATCATTGCAATGTCTCAAAGTCCCATTTGTACAACTCCACAAAGCTGCATGAATCCAAAGTCATGTTTACTTATGTTAAACAACAAAAGAAAGGCAGGAGAAGGAAAGAGGAAGAAATCCACACACAACACCACCAGTCAATGAAAGAAACAAAAGGTTAGGCGAAGTCTGGAAAAGACAGACTTTGGGAAATTGATTGATGAAGAAGAAGAAGAGGATTCTGACACTGAGGCAGAACAGTAAGAAGAAGAAAATATTAGTGAGGATGAACAACATCCTAATGAAGAGAAAACTTGGAGAGGATGAGGAATCTCGAAGAAGAAGGCAGATACAATTATGCGCAAACGATATAGATGATCGAATTGCGAGAATATCTTGAGTGGAAGGAAGGCGATTCCAGACAATAGCTTCAAGACTCAGACCGCATGCTTGCTGAAGAAGAATGGCTATTTGATTTTCTGGGAATCACAACTCTGGTAGGTGTACTTGATGAATCACCTCTATGGGACATGGTTGATGCAGCCAAGGCAAAGCTGTCCCAGACCTCTGGAAGACAAAGTGATGACTCAGACGATGATGAAGATGATCATGATGATGGTGATGATGGTAATGATCATCATAATGATGATCTTGACAAAGACAGAGAAGAGGATGCTCCTGCACCAGATGCACTTGATGACACTACTCTTCTTCGTACATTTTTAAGACCACAAGCATCCAACAAGTCCACAACTCCAGCAAAGACAGCCACTCCACCGCTTCCGTGAATGTTCCAGCTAACAACACAAACATTGTGGACTTTGGTTATTTCTTTGCCACACCGATCAAGGCAACCCCAAAGACAGAGATAGGGGAACAACGGCTCAAACCACTCCAAAGATACACATCTACCCTTGTTCTTGACGATTTAGAAATCGAAGCAGATGTTACTCAACGTCAAGATAAGGGACAGCAAACAGATCCAGAGCTAGCCGACATACGGGACAAACTCTCTCAGCTGCCCCCTGGCATTACAAATGAAACCTTTGAGAAAGCAAAGCAGATTTCTTTGGCGAAGAATTGAGCGACAAGCCATGTATCTCGAGATCCATGACTTGACATTTAATGACAAAAGCTCCTCCATTGAACACAAGTTTGAGGCCATCGCAGAGTACATTGATGCACAAAACATTGTGGTTCAACAACAGGAAATCGATGACGTGACTTAACATCAATATCACTAACAATCTTGCAGGTCTAAGACATCATATTTCCCAAGAAAATGAATCACTGGCATTGGCTTTTGGATCTAGACTTCGCAGTGTGAATGAGAAACTAAATGATCATAACAAAAGATTCACATCTATTGAATCAAAACTTGACTCTCTGATTTGCACGGCAGAGGCCACAAACAACATCTTACTCCAAACAAAGGGATGATCTTTGCCAAAAAGGGAAAATCGGGATAAGCTGAACTGAAGGATCAACAATCGAGACCCTAAATTTCACTTTGAAGAACAGCGATAGCAAGAGACAGAGAAATAAGGATCGAGAAATGAAGTAGAAGAAGCAGAAAGAAGGGTCGAGAGAAGAAAAGAAAAGGCCCTAAAGGAACCTGCATTGGATTTCCTCATCCTATCCAAAGAAGAGATGATGATATAGACAGATCCGGCAGACAAACAAAGGCCTGGATCTAGTCGAAAAGAGGATCGGCTAGTCAACACTGGACTCGGCACCGGAGGAAACACCAGAGAGGCGGCAGCAGCTCAGATATCTACTGGGAACACAGAACTTACCTTTGGTCACCAAAGCAAAGCGAGAATATGATGCGGATGTCTTTGGACCATGTAAGAGAATTTTTCAGAGTACAGAGGAAGGACTTTATCCTCACTCCGCACAAGATGAAGCTTGGGCTGATTGGCTAAGCTATCGAGGATGAAAGGATGAGAAGCGATATGGCCAAACTCTACAATGAAGTCAAAAGAGAGTTTTCACTTCTCAAACAAACCAACAACAAACCAAGCTCAGCCATACCACTATCTCGCAAAAGGACGAGAAGACTTTCCAATTTGAACAACAAGAAGAATTCAAATATATGGCAAAATTCTTCAATCCTATGGGAAGAATGGAGAAGCAGGAGCGAGTGGGGTCTCTACAAAAGCCTCAAGTTTGCAGATTCACATATTGCTCGAGGCTAGGAAAGACTTGAAAAATATTTTGGAGAACCTAAGGCAAATAAGATCATGCACGATTTCAAATGGACTTTTTGCCAAAAGAGTTTTTAGGGTGTATCTGAATACACGACTTTGGCTTCTTGGAAGTGGAAGTTTCGAGAAATTGATTGGAAAGACATTGAAGAGATTCGGACTACAAAGTTCAAGAGGTACAAGGCTGAATTAAGCAAAATGTAGTTTGTAACATTTGAATAATGTTTTAGAACTTATTGCCCTATGATGGATGAATAAAATTCTTTGAATTTGTGTTCTATTGTTATGAAAATTTTGATTACTTATGTTCAGGGCTTATGAGGGTTTTGGCATCATCAAAAAGTGGGGAAATTGTTAGGAACATTTTATTATGTTTTGATGATGGCCATACTAGTTATTATAGCAAGCCTGAAATAAGTTAGAATTATATGTATAATTCTTTACTTAGAGTCGACATGTTGTATAAGTTGAGTCGAGACAAGTATTGTACTAGTTGGTAGGACGGCAAAGCAAAAAAGCAGATATTCGGCAGAGTGAAGCCACCAAGCACCAAGCAGAGAAGTAATGAGACATTAAAGGTCCGACTTGTAACCAAGGAAGTCTGTGATGACCTTGGACAAGTCTAAGTTATACTACAAGCGATGCACATTAATATTCGAATATGGTGTGCGATATCACCCCAATCAAAGATCGAGTGAAGTACAAAGATTCTCCTCAAATAGAAACAAAGAAGAAAGCATTGAATCGGCAAAGCGAGACTCACTTTCAATTTGAGTAAAGACGAAGCGGTGAAGGAAAAGCTAAAACGGCTAAGTCAGAAGGATCACTCGACCGTTCTAAAAACGGCGAAGTAACACTTACCAAATCAGATTTAATATATGTTGAAGATTTAGAAGATCATGCATTAAATGCACAATCAATATAGGATCAATCAAGGACGGATTTTCTGATATACGTTTGAAGAAAGAATCCGATCACTGAAATCAAGGAGAATGCAATTAAGGGGGAATCAAGAATAAAATCAAGGATTATTCCCTGATTAATATAGCCAACGGACGGAATTTCAAAATCATGGTTATTCAAGGCTATAAATAGAAGGCATTGACAGACAGAGAAAGTGATGAACTGAAAAGAAAAATCAAGTGAAAACTCTGTCAATTTGAAAAGCCTTCTCTCTGAACTTACAAGGAAACATCTAGTGATCAACTCAGATATCAGAGCTAGAAAGTCATACTTGGCACTGTGATTGATCAACCAAGTGTGTGAATCACATTCATATCAAACTGAAGCAACTGAATCAGAGGCAATCTGAAAAGGAGTTGAATCTGTGATAGCTGTTGAAGGATTTTGATATCAAGGAGCAGCAAGGAAGACTGAATCACTGAAGCTGTTGCAGTCAAGGAGTGATAGTCTTGTAGATTGTGAAGCTTGGGAAGCGAAGGACAATCATACTATTGTATCTGTGAAAACAATAGTGAATTCCTCCAATCATCACAGGAGAAGAGTGGATTAAGGGATTACACCACCCTGAACCACTATAAGCCTTGTGTCAATTTAATTTCTAAAATTTACTTTACAGCTTTTATTTAATTTGCCTACATCATAACTTATATCTGTGATTGTCTAAACTGATTTGAAAACAACATAGTAAGAAGGGACTTATCTGCTACCCAAAAGCTTTTAAATAAAAGAAAAGTTTTTGAAACTCCACTATAGTCATTCACCCCCCCCCCCCCTGTCTGACTATAGTTTCACCCTTCCTTGGGACCAACAAGCCTTTAACTGGATCTTGTTGATACTATACGACAAAGCTAAGTATGCAAAACTGAATTCTGTTGAATGTAGTTGTGAACTATGTATGCTTGTAATAATTAGTTTCGGTATGCTGAATAAACAATAATAAATGTTGTAAAGTAAATAACAGAATGTAAATGTGTAAAGTAAGTAGAGCAAGAATTATAGTGATTCCAGGTGGTGTAATCCGGTCAGTCCACCCTTCCCCTGTGATGTAGAAGGAAAATTCCACTAGAACTTCTTGAGGAACGCAATTACAAAAAGTCATAAATGTTAGTCCCTGACTAATCCCTAGTATCACTATCTAAACAACAAAATAACAGGTTTGATTGCTGCTCTTCAACTGCTTGAGCCACTGGTCCTTAGAGTGTTGTATTGCCTCTTCACCAGCTACCACCACAAACATAGTCTACCCGACTACAAACAACTGTCCTTAGCAACTCCTTGAACAGATTGCTTCACAGTCTAAACCTTTGATTAAGTATCAAAGTTGGGCTGAGAATCAATAAATTGATTCTTGCTTATGGTTCTTCAAAGTGTCGAAAACTGGATATAATCGATGTAGCTTGAACACTTGAAGAAATCCATATATGATCTTGTTGAGCACAGGTAAAGATAGCAATTCGAATGAACTAGACTTGTGCACAAGAATGCTTGTAATCTTGTTAATTCAATTTTGTGATCCTTGGTACAAAGTCCTTGATTTAAAGTGTGAGGTTCAATGTTAATCTTGCTTGAAATTGAATTGCTTCAACATCTATATTTTCAGATGTCAGGTGTCAGTGACCATTCTGACATGTCAGTTCATCATACAATAAAAACCCTTGATTTACAACGTTCAAATGTACTTTCAGTTTCTTGGATGGCTGAATATAAAACTCAGTGTCCTGATCATTTTTATACTGAGTATGTCAGTTTTTAGTTTGTTAACTGACTTGGAGCATTAACTGAGTTTTTACTCTTCTACAAAAGTCAGTACTCTATTTATCTGATTTTATGTGACTGAATCAGATTACACCATTCACTTTAGAGATCATCTAAGATATCATTGTCCTTATGATACTTAGGTCTTCTTCAAGATCCATAAAGTCAGTTCAGGCCATCACATACTTATCTGATTTCTAACTTTACAGTCTCGGCTCAAAATCTTCATAACTGAGTTTGAACCCTTAGTTCTTCAATCTTCTACAACTGAGTCTGTGTCCCTCAGTTCTTCAAATACCGAGTTTGTACCCTCAGCCTTCAGTTCTAGATAAGTCAACCGAGTATGTGACCCTCAGTGAACTTACCTTCTTCAGTTCTGAGTGAGCTTCAGTTCTAGGTGTGCATCTTCAGTCTTAAGTAAAATTCCAGTTATCTAAATAATTTCCAGTTTTCAGTTTTACGACACTTATATATATTACAGTGCTTGTCTGATATAACCTATACAATTATCAGACTCTAGTAAAACTAATACACTTAGTTCTAGACATCTTTTAACCTTTCACAATAACAGCTAGTTCCAGCACTTCATCAATGCGGTGTAAACAAACATGTTCTTGAATAAGATGAATCATCATCAAAACTAAATTTTATTCCCAACAATTTCCCCCTTTTTGATGATGCCAAAACCCTCATTAAAAGAAAAGCTTAAAGGTAATCATAATGTAAAACAAAGTAAAACTGGAAACTGGATTTCATTAAGAAATTTGCATAAACTAGAATAGTTACACAGTTGATAAAAACTGAAATAAGATCTAAACATTTCTTTGTGTAACTTTGATAAACTTCTGTTCCTTATCGTGAAGACAATATACATCTTCAATCTTTGTATCTTCCTTGTAGAAAGTTCTGAGATAGTCTACTTGACATGTAAGTTTCCACTTCCTCCAACGAAGTAACTTAGGAAGGTGTCTTTCACCCTTGTAGTATTCTTCAAATTCTGAAACATCACCTTTCATCTTTTCTCTCTTATCTTTGATTTGATGTTTTTCTTCAATTCTTTTCATCTTCTTGTGTTGTGCCATCTTCTGTTTGTGAAGAGTATCAGCTGGAAATAGGCAACATATTCTTCATAGTTCTTTTGCTTGTACTTAGTTTTGATAAGGCTGTAATCTTGCACAAATTTCAACCATAGATCCATTGTAAGAGTAGCTCTTCTTTCATCAGGCTGACTGTACTTGCAATGAGCTGTTCATCAGTGAGTTCAACTATATCCCTGACATAAGGATCAGTTGCTGATTTGCATTTCTTCAATTCTGTCAATTCAGCTTCAAGCATCAGTTTTTCTTCACATAACTTCAACTTTTCTTTCTCTACTTCACCCTTTTTGGCATAATACAACTCATTGATCAGTTGATGTGTTGCCTTCTGGTCGGTTGACATATCTTTCTGGGAGGTGAGAACTTTTGTGAGCTAAGTTTCCAGACCATAAATGCATTAATTGAGATGCCATACGGCTTGAGCATAAGTTTCTCGATCTTCCAAAGTTATAACTTCAAGTTTTTCCTTGAGACTGAGAATCTCCTAAACTGAATTTGATGTGGATTTCTTGATAACATCCAACTTTGCATGAGCTGAAACATCAGTTTTCTTCCTGTAATCCAAGTAACTTGAAATATATGACAAAAGACCACTGTACTCATCCTTTTGGTTGAGCATAATCTTCAATCCTTCTTGTACTTTGCCCAATTCTTCTGTTGTAAGCTTCTCAGAAGGGTCTTCTTCTTCTTTTTCTTGGATTTTAGACTGACTGGCATCTTCAATTATCATCAGTTGCTGATTATCATCAGCTCTGGCTTCTTCTTCTTTGTTGTCAGTTGTCTGATTTCCAACTGGAAATTCTTCTTCTTTAGTATCAGTTTGCTTTGGCAGTTGTTCAAGTTGAGTGTTTGACTGCAAAACTATACTTTTCTAAGCTTCCTTCCTTGAATCGTCATCTTTCTTCTTTAAAACTTCCTTCGGTATAGATGATGTGGTAGATACAGTTCTCTTAGCTATCTCTTTAAATCTGTTGTAGCATTTGGTGAGAAACTCTTTCATTGGAAATAAGGCATAGAGATTTTGTATTTCAAGTTTCTCCAACAATAGTTTCTCTTCATTAAGTAGAGTAGCTTGATGAGAGTCTTCAATTTTGAGCTTCATCTTCATCGGGTTGATGATCCTTTCAGCATCGAAGAGATATTCCTTTGGTTTCCGAGTTATCTGTTCCTTTTGCTCAATATGCATAGGAGAACTTGCCTCTATGATATTTTCTACTTAACCTGAGACACAATTCCAGGAACCATAGCCTTCAACTTACTGTCTTTAGTTATCAGTTGTTGTTCCCCCTTAGTTGGTGCTTACTGACTTGAAGTACCTAGGAACAAACATTTGCCAACTGACTTTTCTCCCTATATCAAAGCTTTCCTTTTAATTCCTTTCTCCTGAGCAATTTGCTGAGACACAGTTTGCCTATTGAGTTCATGTTGGGAAGTCTTTGATGTTTCATTCCTAGAAAGAGTTTGTGCTGCACCTGTTGTAGGTGTAGCAACAGTTTGATTTGCTTTCTTCCCACCACTGAGTCTTTCCAAATAATATTGAATCACTAAGCTATGTGATTTCTTCAGTCGAAATCTTCCCTCAGTTTGTCTTCCTTCAGCTTGGGCTCTGCTGACACTTACTAGTTTAGCCAAGTGTTGCTGCTTGATCTGACTGAAAATATAGCCTACCTAATTGAAATCAAATCCATCCCAAATGACATTCATTAGGTGAATACCATCTTCAGTTAATTTATTTAGCCCTTTGTGTTGTCCAACGGCATGTCAGCTGATCCATCTGCTGAGAAGACCAAATTTAGGTTTGAGGTCCTTGATATGTGAATCGACTGCTGCTGGTTGCTTTGAAGCTGAAATCTGCCTAAGAAAGGCATCACGTAGGTGAAGGATGTAGGTTCTTAGATCTAAGCGAGTTAGATCTACGCGCAGCGGATGGATCACGACTTATATATCACAATACATAATTAAAGGACTTAAACTACTACAAGGGGGTTAAGATCAAGTTACCAATAGTAGGAAGAGAAGCCAAGATCATCCGATGTGTTCTCCAAACGGCGGTTGGTGGACACCTTTCTTGATACACGAACCTCCTCGATATGAAACACCAAGAAAAACTTGTAGTTTTTCTTTTTCTAAAACCCAGGACAAGAAAACTAATTTTTCTATCTTTTTAATGATGATGGCCGAAAATTCTTAGTGTAATTTACTCTTGGAATAACTCTCCTTTTATAGGAGAGTAAATCCTTGGTCTCCAAGTTTTAATTAATTAAATAAATAATTAATTAAACAAAATAAAAAGATATTTTCCTTAATGAATAATTGTGACATATTATTGACCAATAGGAAACCAAATAACATGTCATACAACCAATCACATAACAAGAATATCTTTTATTTTCCATAACACAAGAAAATTAATTCTTGTGCTAATTAAGACCATAATGGCGCCACCCCTAGGGTTTAAAAAGCCCACATAAAATTCTTTTATGTGTATTATATTATTTAGCCCAACTAAATAATATTCATGCATATCAATTAATTGGCCCAGCCGATTAATTATTTCTGAGGCCCAAATAACAAGATCATTAGTCCGAATTACAGAAGCCACATCAGGGACCATGGACCTATAACCCGTAGCTCCAATAATTAATTATTCATCGAACAGAATAAGTACATTAATTATTAATTCCGGGATTACGCCACCATAAACCCAAATCGAACTCTACCGATTATAGATGTATACTTATACTCAACCCATAGAGTGAATAAGCGTCCATTGATATAATCACTACATACGGATTAACCCTCCATAGATTGTCCATTACAGGTGGGATATCTCCGTAAACCCGACCTGAGAATATCTTATCCTTATTTACCATTAACCCACGATGATCAATTAGTTCACATATCGACTAGTGATCAATTAGTCTAATATGAACTCCCGGGATCGATCACTTTCTTAAGGCTAACAAATAAAGGATTGCTCTCTACTTCCCGCAGGAAGGAATGGATTCCATGTCTGTGAAAATCAGAACTACTCACTCATCTGGAGATAGTGCCAATGAGAAGTGGCTTGGAACACATATTTAAGTGAACCGTAACTAACACATCAAACACTACCCGGGACAAGCAAAGCACCTCGTGATCACCTCGGGATTAAGGTTGATCCATATATGATCATCTAATGATTTAATAAGATTCCTCGATTTTAATTATATCGAGAAATTCAGATTAAATCGGTCCATCCTATATGAATGCCATCATATATAAATGCCCCACGTAGGTACCCTCTACCGACAGATCCGGATAAGACTATCACACCCTAAGGTGTTTCAGGCACATTATTGGTGTTTTAATCAAGAGACCCTAAACTCGATTAAGTTCACCATGGACTAATGAGCCTCAAGCATATCTCCACTAATTCAATCCTCACGTGTAATCCATACACTAAGTTAAGTGGTTACATCTGAGATATACTTAGGGTTTGCGGTGTATTACTTTACAAGCACAAAGCAAGTAACTAAGGTGAGATAAATTCATCATCCAATATCAAAAACAATTACACAAATTGTCTTTCGGCCACTACACCTAACAGTAGGAGTGGTACTTCCTAGCTAAATTGATTTCACCAAAGGATCATTGAAACCAAAAAGTTGTCTGATAATGTCTTCATTGATGAAAATCGTCTGTCCACGAACTCTTGTTAGCAGAGAGTTCTTCAGCATCTTCATATTTTCCCAAAATTGCAGTAGACCTTCCAAGTCCATATCTTGCTGTAATTCTGCCTCCAGCTGATTCTTTAAACCCTGTAATCTTCCTATCTTCTCGCTTATAAGACTAGAGAGAAGGGCATTACCACACACCTCTTCAAATTCTCTGAGTGTGAACGTATCAGGTGTGGTGATTAATCTTTCTTCTTGAATTTCTTTTGAAGCGGCAATTTTTTAAATTGTTTAAGAGAAACATTTCTAGCAAATTGAGAAAGGAAAGGTTTGAATTTTTTTTTGTAAGGAGAGAGTATAAAAATTGGTTGTATATATAGGAGTAGGACGGTTGGTGATTTGATCCACGATCTTCAGAGAGATTTGTACAATCTTTTCAAATTCCATCATGGTTTGTATAACCGATGTGTACTATCTGACATATTGGGGGTATACATGACACAAATTCTTACAAAACGACGGTAATTAATTGTGATATAACTGTTGTCGGTTCTATCCGTTCCTTTATCGACTTTGTTTGACTGGGTAAAACTGAAACTGATATCAGTTTTACAAAAGTGTTGAGTTTCGTCAAATCTTCTGTTCAGTTGGTCAATTTGAGATTGTTGATGTCAATGACTGATCTATCAAGTGAGCGTACCCAGCATGACAAAGATCAATCCCTTTGATGAATCTCTATGCTTGAACTGACTTAAATGACTTTATTAATCCCCAATTCAGTTCTCAGTTTAGCAAACCTTTCTTTGTCCAGAGGTTTGGTAAAAATGTCAGCTAACTGATCTTTAGTTGCAACATAGAGAACTGTAACCTCCTTTTTCTCAATATGATCCTTTCTAAAATGACGTCTCACATCAATATGCTTGGTCCTTGAGTGCAAAACTGGATTGTCAGTTATAGCAATTGCACTTGTATTATCACACATTATAGGAATCAATCCCACTTCTATTCCATAATCTCTTAATTGTTGTCTAATACATAAAACTTGAGCACAACAGCTTCCAGCTGCTATGTACTCATCTTTAGCTGTTGATGTTGAAATAGAGTTTTGATTCTTCCGAACCATGACACAAGTCTATTTCCCAATAACTAACATGTGCCTGAAGTACTAATTTTGTCCATTTTGCATCCGGCATAGTATGAGTCTGATTAGGATATCAGTTTGAATTCTCCTTCTTTTGAGTACCATATCCGAACTCCTTCTGTATCTTTCAAATACTTCAATGTTCTTTTGAGAACAGTGAGATGACATTCTTTAGGTTTTGTTTGAAATCTGGCACAGACACCAACTGCAAAGGATATGTTTGGTCTTGTTGGGAATAAAATTTAATTTTGATGATGATTCATCTTATTCAAGAACATATTTGTTTACACCCCATTGAGGAAGTGCTGAAACTAGCTGTTATAGTGAAAGGCTAAAAGATGTCTAGCACTGAATGTATAAGTTTTACTAAGTCTGATGTATTGTTATGGACTTGGAAAAAACGGAGGATTCTTCTTCGCACAATATTAGCGATGATATGCAGGAAGGTTTTGTAGAAGAACCGCATCGACATGGTCATTTGGAGGGCAGAGGTGATAAGGAAAATGACCCGCTAGTCGAGGGTAGCGAATTGGTAACAGATGACCTTATGCTGCAGCGAGATAATGATTTGACCGAGGTGACCACTGGTTAGGATAAAATGCCATTGAATCCTTCCGTGGCCCAGGGAGAGACCAGTGACAAAGCAGATGGATCATCCAATCCCCCTGGTACTTCCAACTACTCTACACATAAAAAAGGGAGGAAAAAAGGAAAGCTCAAGCTCGTCACACAGGAAACGGTACCTTCTCAAACTTACCATTTACGCTCTTCCGATGTTTAGTCCGATAAATATTTTGTTTTGGAATGTGCGTGGTGTTGGCAATGATAATACTCAAAATTGCCTTAAGCATATATGTAACCAGAATAATGTTAAAATACTTGTTCTTATTGAACCTCTTTGTTCTGCAAAGTTCACTACAAGTATCCGTCTTAAACTGGGGTTTGACTATTGTGAATCTGTTTTGCGAGGGAAAATTTGGTTCTTATGGTCGGGGGTCGATTGTTCGCTAGATACTGATTGTGATCAGATATGTACGGCCGGCATTACAGATCAAAATGGAGATAATTTCTATGTTTCGGGGATATATGCTAAAAACACAGTAGGCTTGCTAGAGACTCGTTATGGCATGTGATACAGGCTCGGGCCCAGAATAACAATAGCCCTTGGATACTGGGTGGTGATTTCAACATTATCCGCCAGGCGGATGAGAGGAAAGGGGGCGGCCCCCCTAGGGTGAATGACATGCAAGACTTCAATGACTGTGTTCAGAGGGCTAGTCTCACTGAAGCTTCCTTCGAGGGATCTCAATTTACTTATTACAATCGCAAGATACGGCAACGATTGGATAGGGTTTTCGTTAATGATATGTGGATGAAAAAATTTGATGTCATGAAAGTTTCCCATCTGCCCAGGGTCCACTCAGATCATTGCCCTCTCCTAACTATGTGTGGTTCGAAGAGTCCGGGTAAGTCCTCTTTTCGCTTTGTTAATGTTTGGACTGAAGATGCTACGTTCCTAGACCTTGTGAAATCGGTTTGGGAGGAACCTGAAGAAGGCCAGGGTATCGTCTTCTTAATTTGGGAAGCTTAAGAAAGTGGCTTTTAAATTAAGCGATTGGAATCGTGTGGTGTCGAGAATATTTTTGAGAATACTAAGAAAGCGTTGATGACGGTTAATGAGAAGACCATTCGTCATGATCAAGATGGGTCGACAACTTCTAAGGAAGAACTTGATCATGCTATCTTTGAGTATGAGAGGTGTAATAATGTTGAGACTCGTTTCCTCAAGCAGAGAGCGTCTGTAAAGTGGATTGAAGCTGGGGATGCCAACAGTAAATTTTTCCATGCTATCTGTAAACAGAGAAGGAATCAAAACTACATTCATAGGATTAAGGCGGAGGACAGCACTTTGATTGACAATCAGGAAGATATTCGTGCTTCATCAGCGACTTTCTATGAGAAACTTTTCTCCGCGGATAGGGAGGGGTTGAGAACTCCTCTTGTTAACTTCTCCCTCCCTCAAATATCTCATGCGTAGAACGTGGTCCTCATGGATAATCCTTCGTTGGAAGAGATTCATGATACGGTGTCATCTATGAGCTCTGATAGTGCGGCAGGTCCTGATGGTTACACGGCACACTTCTATAAAGTTTGCTGGCCGATTATTAAGCAGGATGTGCTTAACGCAGTTATTGATTTCTTCGCGGGCGGACACCTTCCTCGCTACTTCTCCACCTCCACGATTATTTTGTTGCCCAAGAAGAAAGGGGCCGACAACTGGAAGGACTTCCGGCCTATTAGTCTTTGCACGGTGTTCTCCAAAATTATCACCAAGGTTATTACGCAGCGGTTGAATCCCTTTCTACCCATGCTCGTGGCAGATCAGCAGACTGGCTTTGTCCCTGGTAGATGCATCACTAACAATATTCTTCTTGCCCAGGAGTTATGCAAAGATGTTAATAAAAAACTCCGACACCCCAATATTATGGAAAAACTTATGTTGGGGTTTTATTATGAAGATGTTGAGGATGTTCGGTTTTCAAAAGCCTTTTGTTGATCTTATTTTCAGAAGACTAGCTGATAACTGGTTTTGCGTCCTGCTCAATGGGGTGCCTTCCAACCACTTTCACGTAACTCGCGGAGTTAAGCAGGGAGAACCACTTTCTCGTGCTCTATTTGTTTTGGCGGCTGATTATTTCGGAAGGCTGATTAACGATTTATGTCTCAGAATCCTGGCATGCAGGTTCAGTCGAAAGTAAAGGGTATCCACTATCTTGCCTTTGCGGATGACATGATCTTATTTACTAGTTGTAATAGAAAGGGGTTGCGGGCCCTCAAAGAGCTCTTCAAACATTACGAATTAGTTTTGGGGAAGCGTATCAACTCTTCTAAAAGTACGTTCATTGGGCAGAATTTGAGGTCTACTAAGTCGGGGTGGGTGCACAATATTCTAGGCTTTCTGCGTGAGAACATGCCTTTTCGTTACTTGGGAGCTCCACTTTTTAGAGGGCGTAATCGCATCCTCTACTACCAGGACATTATTGATAAGGTTCAGCGGAAGCTTCATCACTGGGGAAACAAGCTTCTTTCTTTTGGCGGGAAACTCATTCTCCTCAGACATGTTTTGACGTCCATTCCTATATTTATCCTAGGAAGTGTTGGTGCCCCCCAAAGAAGTTATTCATCGTATCCATCGTATCTTTAATAAATTCTTGTGGGATAGTGGGCGGATGGGAATCATATACCTTTGGAGATCATGGGATAAAGCGTGTACACCGACTGAGGAAGGTGGGCTGGGCGTTCGGAATCTTTTTGATGTTATTGACACTTTCGCGATCAAGCTGTGGGTTCGGTTGCGACATAAACAGGGTATATGGGCTAAGGCCATCTTCAATACCTACATAGTTGATAAGTCTCCACTGGATGTCCCTGAGCCCATGGTCACTACACCGATGTTACACAGAGTGTGGAAAATGAGAGATAAAGCTGAACAATTCATATCTTGGAGGGTAAATGCGGGAAACATTGACTTCTGGCGAGACAAGTGGACGGAGGCAAATCTGGGAGATTCTCCGGACGGCCTGTTTTAGAAGGTTAAGGATTTTTGGGTGAATGATCAGTGGAATACCAAACTTCTACACCATTATTTACCCAGTCACGTCGTGGAAGAGATCATTCTTATTCCCTTCTTACGTGAGAAGGAAGATGAGCTCCTTTGGACCCTTAGCCCTGATGGGAGGTTTAGCACACGGTCCACGTGGAACATGGTTCGCACTACTCATCCCTCCAATGCTTTATTTAAGATAATTTGGAACAGCCTCCTCCCCATCAAAATTTCTTTCTTCTGTTGAAGGTTACTTCATAACATTCTTCCCACTGACCCGAACATTCAGCGACGTGGTATAACTCTGGTGTCTAAATGCTTTGCGTGCCATCATGGGGAGGATCTGCGTCACACATTTATTGATTGTCACTTTGCTAGTTCTGTTTTGACTTACTTTATGAATCACTTCGGGCTACGGTTTACTCCTACGTTAGGGATAGTGCCTATGCTGCAGTTTCGGAAGAATTCATCTCCTAGTATCTCCAGCCTTCGCCTTATTGTACCGGTTATCGTTTGTTGGGGTATTTGGGCTGAGAGGAATAGATGTAGGCATGACGAAGTCCGTCCTTCTACTCAGCGCACCATCATTCAGATTGAGCGGGCTATTAGGCAACTTGCTTTTCGGAAGGAACTGGAAGCCAAACTCTTGGGACCCGACAGAGGCACTCCTTTCTTCCAACCCTTCAGGTTCAAATCGACCCCTAAGCGGAAAGTGACTTACCTGAGATTGGAACCCCCACGCTCTAGCAAAATCAAATTGAATGTGGATGGGAGTGTCAGGAATGGAATTGCGTATGGTGGAGGTATCCTCAGGGACTGTGATGGCGGGTTTATTATGGCTTTTCATTCGTGTTTTGGGCAGGGGACGGTGGTGGATGCAGAGGTTAAAGCTCTGTTATTTGGTCTTCGCATGCGCACTTATGCACAGGCTGTGGATATCGAATCGGATTCTCTTTATGTGTATCGTATGGTGTCTGGTGCTAGTGGTGGGGGATGGCCCCTGTGCCTCTCCGTCACTCAGATCTGTACTATCCTTAGACCGCTGCCATATACTATATCTCACGTCTACAGGGAGTGCAACAAGGTCGCTGACGCCCTACCAACGCTGGAAGGGGATGATCACATTTTTATTCGCCAGAGGGATGTCCCACCCCACATTTTGAATTTAATCCATGATGATTTACATGGCCCAGATCATATCCGATACATCACTGATAATCCGGGAAGCACTCTTCACTTGTGAAGGGTGCAAACCAGGTCATATTGTTCATTTCACCTACTTTTCCGTTTTCACCAATTCGTACCCATATACCGTGTATCACACTTTGTGCAGATCGATGCAGCTCGCTAAAGATTATAGCCGTGCAGTTTGCCTGACGTTTACTCATGGACGTGGCATACACAATCGTGCCTACCTTTGGACGCACCCCTACTGCATTGCAAGGGGTGCAATCCAGCTTCTGACATAGGTGTAGCTGCTCACTTTACGGACCGGTCAAGTCGAAAATTCACCAGGAATGACCACAAATCTCTGTTGCTCATGCAAGTTCAGATGAGGGTGCAGAGCGATCTTCGACTATTTCTCCCCCAATCGTATACACCAGACAGACGACAAAGTTACAACATTTATTCCACTTTGATTTCCACTGATGTAATTATCTATGGGGCAGGGATTTTATAGGGAGTGCATAGAGCGAGTACTCTTCCCTATGTGATGGATTTTCCTACCCTGGGTTTGCCACACATAGGGTTTAAGGAGGCCATGCTATGCACTCTATCATGTAAACTTAGGGTGGGCCGGGATATGGCAATGAACTCTGTAGCTCTTTATTTGGTTTATCAATAAAAATAAAGTTGCTCTAAAAAAATTAATTGTATAGGTTATATCAGACAAGCACTGTAATAGATAAAAGTGTCATAAAACTGAAAACTGGAAATCTTCTAAGAAACTTGAAAGACAAGTCATCTAAAACTGACTCAGACTACACCAAGAACTGAAGCTCACTCAGAATTGAAGAAGGTAAGTTCACTGCGGGACACAGACTCAGTTGGCTTATCTAAAATTTAAGAGCATATGGAACTGACTCAGTTATTGAAGATTGAAGAACTGAGGGTACAGACTTAGTTATGAAAGTCGAGACTGTAAAGTTAGAATTCAGGCAAGTTTGTGGTGACCTGAACTGACTTTATGGATCTTATATGAAGACCTAAGAATCATAGGACAATGAACTCCTATAAGATATATGCTTAAGGTGTACTCTGGTTAAGTCAATTATAATCAGATAAAAACCGGAGTACTGATATTTGAAGAAGAGTAAAATCTCAGTTAAAGCTCCAAGTCAGTCAAGAAACTAACAACTGACAAACTCAGTATAAAACTGATCAGGAAACTCAGTTTCATAAATCAGCCATCCAACAAACTGATAGTACAATCGAACGTTTTAAAGGAAGCAATTCTATTGGATGAAATACTGACAAGTCAGAATGGTCGCAAAATATAACCGTTACAAGATAGACGTTGATCCAATTCAAATTCAAGCGAAATGAACATTGGACCTTACACTATAAATAGAGGAATTTGCACCCAGGATCGAAACCAAGATTTACCAAGAATTAACAAGATTACAAGCATTCTTGTGCAAGAGTCTAGTTCATGCGATTTATCGTGTATATCTGCGCTAACAAGATCAATCAAGAATTTTCTTCCAGTGTTCAAGCTACACGGAATTTTTTCAGAATTTGGCACTTTGAAGAACCACAAACAAGAATCAATTTATTGATTCTCAGCCCAACCTTGATTCTTAATCAAAGGTTCAGACTGTGAAGCAATCCGGTGAAGGATTTTCCAAGGACAGTTGTATCAGCAGTCGGGTAGACTGTGTTTGTGGTGGTAGCTGGTGAAGAGGCATATGTAACCCTTCAAGGACCAGTGGTTCAGGCATTTGAAGAGCAGCAATCCAACCAATTTTTTGACTGTTTAGATAGTGAAGCTAGGATTAGCCAAGGACTATTTTTTAGGACTTTTTGTAACAGCTCACCTCAAGAAGTTCTAGTGGAATTTTCCTCCTACACCACAGGGGAAGAGAGGACTGATAGGATTACACCACATGGAACCTCTATAACTCTTGTTTTATTTACTTTACGTATTTACATTCTGTTATTTATCATCACATCATTTATTATTGTTCATACAACATACTGAAGAACTGATTGTTACACAACTCACAGCTCATAAACTGACATTCACCAGAATTCAGTTTAGCGCACTCATCTTCCACAAAGAATAACAAGATCTAGAAAAAGGCTATAATTATATCCGCTGCCGGTTGACTCAGTTTGGTATAAGTCAATTATGACTTAGACTCAGCTCTGTCAGCTTAACTCCACACAAGTTTTAACTAAACCTTAATAGATTAAAATCCAGTTTTTAGTGACAAGTTTATTCACCCCCCTCTAAAATTGTGTTAGCCTTGCCAAGGGACTAACAATTGGTATAGGAGCAGAGTTTTCTGTTCCGACTTAGAGCAAGTAACTGGTAATCAGTTATTCCGATACCAACATCTAGTATCGAGCAGTGTTTCTTTAACAAGTCTTTGTTAAAAACTCATTTGCTCTATTCCTACTCTAGTTGTTCTTATTAGAAAGCTTAGTTTCCAGTATTTATATAATCACTTTTCACTCAGTCAAAATGGATAACAATCAGTATGCCAGACAAATGCTTATGTGCAACTTGGATAGATTTGACGAATACAAGCGTCGCATGCAGGCTTTTCTAGTAGCTACTCATGACGAGATGATGGACGTGCTCACTAATGGACCAATCCAGATCACCCATATGCAGACTATTGGTGAAAATCAAGTTTGAGTTCCAAAGCCCAAGGCTGAATGGACCAGTGATGATCGCAAGCAAAACAATCTCAACAACGTTACTATGGACTATATACTCAGAACTCTTGATAGCAACAAGTACTGAAGGTGAAAGATTGCACAACTGCTAAGGAAATATGGGACAAAATTCAGTTAGTTTGTGATGGTACTGACTCTATCAAGGAGAATAAGATCTCAGTTGCAAAGCAGAAGTTTGAGAATTTCAAGATGAAATCTAGAGAGACCATTGACCAAATGGAGACAAGATTCAGCGTAATCATGGATGAACTGGACGTACTCAAGATTGAATATACGAAGAAAGTAATCAATACAAGAATCTTGGCGGCCTTGCCCATGTGTTGGAAAATGAAGGTCACTGCTATGGAAGAATCTAGAAGACTTGACATAAAAGATTCCTTTAAAATCTTCTCAGATCTGAAAGCTTATGAATTCAGTGAAGATTTTATAAGCACATCTACAATAATCAAAGCTCTAGAAGAACCTAAAACCACTGCACTCGCAGCAACATCAAATGATACTCAAGAAACATCCACAAATAATCTTCAACAGTTGGATGAAATGGAAGAACAAATGGCCCTTATGATGAGTCGAATCAGAAGGATGAAGAATGGTCATCCAGTAACACAAAAGTATATCAAGAAGACTCCTGAGAAAAGGAAAGATGATGAATATATTAGCTTCAACTGTAAGAAGACTGGTCATTACAAAGCTTAATGTCAAGAACTGACCAAGAAGACTCAGCAATTAAGAACTAGCAGAAGAGCATTGTTACCTGGAGAAGAGTCTTACTACGAAGCTGGTACAGAAAGGTTATCTGACGACACAGCTTTAATGTCTCACATGGAAGATTCCAATAAGGTATGTGAATCAAATTCCAAATACAGTTCAGCTCAAATTTCCATGCAGAATGCATGTCCTTCGACAGCCAATTCCAATCCAAAGAACTTGATGAGTCAGCTCGTCACCATACAAGCTAGTTATGAGACAATCAAGACTGAGAAAGAAGCTCTAATTCTAAAGGTCAAAAGATTGAAAGATGAGTTGAACACATTAAAACTAAGAAGAACTGATAAGGGAAAGAATTAGTATCGACCATCTCATTGCATCGGCTGACCGAATGGCGAATCTTTTGCTCAAACTAGTTCAGCCACTGGCTTCAAATCAGGCAAGCCATATGGAGATAGAATTGGCTTAGGAATGGAGACGCAGTAAACTTCAAAGGGAGGAACAAGTAAAGCTGTTGAACCTAATACTAAAATGGTTTTAAGTTCATAGGTAAACAAAGTCCACAAACTGAGAAGCGTGCTGAACCAGTGAAACTAGTTCAACGTGAATCAAATCAGTCTCAACATCAATTTTCAAAGAAGTCAGTTGTAAACAATCAAAAAGGTATAACAGTTGCACATCATGAAAATCGAAAAGGTAGATCAACTGATAAATCTACTAAAGCTAATCAGGCTAAGAACCAGAAAAACTTCAGTCAAAGTAAATCCACGAATATCAATTATTCAAAGATTCGCAAAGTCAGGGGGAAAGGCAGACTATTCCCAACTGATGATGACTGGAATTTCTCTAAATCTACTATTAAAACTGAAAGAAACAATCATTACAGACAGAAAACTTATCACAAGTTTCAGTCTAAAGGTTAGCATAGGAATCATTTCAGTCCTCAGTAGAAACCTTAGTACCAAGGTCAGCACAGATCTCAGTACAAAAGAAATGATGGTTATTATTCAAGTTTCAATAATAGAAAGCATCATGGCAATCAGTGTCAGCCAAAGTACCTGAGAGATCATATAAATAAGACACAGTACAAGCATAGATACTATGCGAGTGTGGCTTACATATATGAAAATAAGTGCAACAATATCCGAAGGATACCTAATGGATAAATTCCCAGGGTTGTACTGACAACTAACCCTCATGGACCCAAACAAAGTTGGGTACCTAACACTGTTTAATTTTATTTTGCAGGATATTTGGTACTTTGACAGTGAATGCTCAAGACACATGACAAAGAGCAATGACTGTCTAAGTAATTTTATTGCCAAAGATGGACCAAAAGTCAATTTTTGAAGTAAAGACAAACCTGGATATACCAAGGGTTATGGTACTTGGATCAGAAATGGACTCACAATCAAGAACTTATCTTATGCAGAAGGATTGCATTACAATCTACTCAGCACCAGTCAATTCTGTGATATGGGATACAGAGTCATGTTTCACAAAGATTACTGCATTGTCGTCAGCGAAAAAACATTTCAAGATGTTCTAGCTGGAAGAAGAAAAGAGAATATGTATGATGTAGATTGGACTACAGCAGTCGCATAAACTTGTTTACTTGTGCATACCAGATCAGAAGTCAGCTGGTTATGGCACAAGAAACTGAGTCATCTTAACTTCGATGACATCGACACACTTGTCAAGAAACCATTGGTAATTGGACTACCTGAGATTAAATACAAGAAGGATAGCTTGTGTGACGCCTATCAAAAAGGAAAACAAGTAAAGGCTATTTTCAAGACTAAATCTCAGCATTCAACAGCAAGAGTCCTGTAGCAACTACATATGGACTTATTTGGACCTATCAAACCAATCAGTATCAGTGGAAAGAAGTATACATTGGTGGTGGTAGATGATTATTCAAGATACATTTGGGTTATTTTCGTAACAATGAAAAGTGGAACCAAGCAAAGGCTTACAGAAACTCCTCAAGAGACTTCAGAATCAGAAGAGTGTATCAGTTGTGAAGATAAGATCAGATAAAGGAACTGATTTCCTCAACAATGTGATTATCGAATACTGTGAAGAAAATGGTGTTTTACATCAACTTTCAGCCACATCAACGCCTCAACAGAATGGGGTAGCTGAAAGAAGGAATAGAACACTCAAAGAAGCAAGAAAGACTATGATCTGTGAAGCAAAATTGCCTGAAAGATATTGGGCAGAAGCAGTTAACACAGCTTGCTACACACAGAACAGAGCTCTCATGAATAAGAGACATGAGAAGACATCTTATGAAATTTGGAATGGAAGAAAACCAAATATTTCATACTTTCATGCTTTAGGAAGTAAGTGTTTCATACACACTAATGGAAAAGATCAACTTCATATTTTTCAGCCCAAAGCTGATGAAGGAATATTTTTTGGATATTCAAGTGTCAGTAAAGCATTCAGAGCACTGAACAAGAGGACAGTCAAGCATGTAGAATCCATACACGTAGTATTTGATGAACCAAACTTTCTAGGAACCAGTTTCTCTTCCTCAGTTACTAGTTTTACCAGTATCAGTTTATGTTGACATTTGAAGAATAAGGATTTCAGAATCATCAGATCAAGATCAACATCAGTTTCAAACAACTGAACAACCTATAGTTGAACAACATGATTCTGAACCAGTTCAAGATGATCAAGATGAAGAAAAACAAGAACAAATTCCTGAAGAACCAGTTCAACAGAATGTAGATCCCCTGATGCAACCTCCAGTACACCAATGGATGAGAGATCACCTAGAAGAACAGGTGATTGGTGATACTCAAGCTGGTGTTCGAACAAGACATCAACTAGATGCAATTATTCCATGTTTCATATCTCAGTTTGAACATAAAAAGATAGAAGAAGCTTTGAAAGATCCAGATTGGATTTTAGCTATGCAAGAAGAACTGAATGCGTTCGAAAGAAATCAAGTACGGAACTAGTAGATAGACCAGATCATCTAAACATCATTGGCACTAAATGGGTTTACAGAAACAAACTTGATGAAGATGGGAATATCATCAGAAACAAAGCCAGACTTGTAGCTAAAGGATATTCTCATGCTGAAGGCATAGATTTTGATGAAACTTATGCACCAGTTGCAAGACTGGAAGCAATCAGACTATTTATGGCCTTTGCAGGCCATAAAAAGTTCAAGGTATATGTTTAGGGTGATTTTCTATGATTTATATCGTTCTAATTCTTGACAATTTTCCTCTATACTCCAATGTTTTGCATAGAAAGTGAACGTTTATTTGATTTATTAAGCAAGTGATGTTTGGAATGGAATAATCGCAAAGTTGGTTGAGTTGTGAGATTTTATTGTTGATTTTCTATCACTTTGAATGATTTTACACTTTGCTATGTTTTGATGTCTTGTAGATACAGGAATTTGGCTTAAAAGAGGTTTAAAAGATGTTCAAGTAGGATCTACATGGAAGAAAAAGATAAAGATGAAGTCGGATAAAGATAGAGATGAAAAACCGGATTTGAAGTGAACTGAATGCGCGTTTGCAGTTCCGTCCAGCTGGACGGGCGTTTGAAGGAAAGAACGGGCGTCCAGGAAGGAGCATTGGATTCAGAGTATTAAGATTTTTGTTGAACGAGCGTCCAATTTTACATAGGACGGGCGTCTGACATGACTCGGCACGACTCGAAGATTTTATGCAGAATGGACGGGCGTTCAACACCTTGGACGAGCGTCCAGCCGCCGACCTAGCAAAAACCGACTTAAATTGTTATAAATAGCCACGTTTTTCCATCCATAATATACACTAATTACACTAGGCGGCCACAAGAACCCTAAGGGGCGATTTTTCTGTGTTCTCCACCTTTCATAAACAACTTTTATGCCTTTTATTTCTTAGATAAATTCCTTCAAATTATATGTACTTTCTATTAGCTATTTCAAGTAATCAAACGATGAATAGAGGCTAGAGCTCATTGGAACAAGCATTGTGAAGCCGTTCTAGCAACACGTTGATTTCTCTTTGGATTATCTTATGAGTTTTTACAAAAAGCTGTATTTTTTCTATGTTTAATTCATTGTTATTATGCAATTTTATCGATGGATGTTTTGCATGGTTGATGTTTAATAGTTGATGAAAGTTTATTGTTAAACCTAGATCACCATAGTCAAGATTAGATTTTTAACCTAAAAATAACGAGAGTTATTAGGTGAATTTCTAGGTTGCTAGATTGATAAATCTTACACCTTTGATATTAAATGCGTTAATCTTTAGGATCGAAAGATAAAAGATTAATAAACGAATTGTCTAAGAAATTAGAAATTCATGCCTACGATAAGTGAATCACGACTTTTGTTAAATCATCAATAGATAATCTAAAGGAGGAATTGAATGTTATAGAATTGGTGGATCAATAGCTTGTTCGTTTGTTAAATTATTGATTAAAATCGTTTGAACTCAAATTGCTTAGCTAAGTTAGAACTTTCTATTGCATGTTTAGGTTTTAGAGTAGATACTTTAGTTAATCTCGTTCGCAATTATATTTCCTGGCTTTAGATTCCTGATCTTCTGTCCAGTCTACTTTTGTTATTTTCGTTTTTAGTTTGTTATGTGTTAATCGTTTTTAATTTTAGGAATAGTAGCTGTGACATCTTTAGGTTAATTAGATAAAAACTTGGTAAACAACCCCGATTCCTTGTGGATTCGACTCCGGTATTAACCTCTATACTACGATCCCTGCACTTGGGGTAAACCGGATTTATTTTATTACTTGTTTGTTTTTCATTGCATAAAATCCGAGACAAGTTTTTGGCGCCGTTGCCGGGGACATTGGTACGGTTGTCTAGTTTTTACGAAGTTTATTCTCTATTTCTGTTTTCCCTGCTGGATTCCAAACGGGCGTCTGGAGTAAGTGGATGCCCGTCCAGCTAAAAAGAACCAACTTTGTACCGTTTGGAGGAATTCAGACGAGCGTCTGGCTTGCCCAAAACGGCCGTCTAGTTCTTCAGGCAGACGCCCGTCCAGATAAATTTGACGCCCGTCTGGCCTCCTGTTTTTATTTTCTTTCCTTAGTTTTCAACCTGTAGTTTTTTGTTTAGACAACTTGATTTTGGTTTCGGTTTATGCAAACTCGAAGTCAAAAGGGGCCACTACTCTATACCCCCGACCTCGAGCGAACCATAGTCCGACCAAACAAGAAGAAAATCCATCCTGCGTTTCTTGCTGATAAGGCCAATCAAGACCTGGAGGAACGTTTAGCTGAGGAGATCGAAGACATAGTCACTATGGCTGCAGATGATATACGTACGTTGGCTGACTATGCTATGCCTGGTGAAGTCAAAGTCAACCCGGCCATCGTTCTACCTGCGATAAATGCACCAACCTTCGAACTAAAACCTGGGCTCATGCAAATGATGCAACATGCATCAATCTTCCATGTTTTCAATCTGAAAAGCCTCATACTCACGTACACACATTTTTGGAGATATGTGGTACGACTCGCATTCAAGGAGTAAGTGAGGATGCGATAAAGTTGAAGTTATTCCGTTTTCCTTGAAAGGGAGGCAAAGAGTGGTATAACTCTCTGCTGCCGAATCAATCACCACACAAATTTGGACTCGAAAAGGAGTTCCTGAGTCAATATTTCCCACCATCCAAGAGAGCCCAATGCTTAAATGAAATTTTCACCTTTTATCAAAAGGAAAACGAATCGTTCTTTGATGCATGGAAGAGATTCAAAGCTCTTCTTCGTAAATGCCCTCACCACGGTTTTGACTTGCAGAGGCAAGTCAACACATTTTTCAGTGGATTGACCGAGCTCACTAAGGGTATGGTCAATAGTTCTTCGGGTGGGGCATTCCTGAGGAAAACACCTGCAGAAGGGTGGGCATTATTCGAGGATATTGCCATATATAATTATGCCCCCTCCTCTCAAGCTATTCAGGCACCTCCTCCTAGGATCGAGGAAGAGAATATGAAAAATCTGATTGCCATGCTGCAACAGCAGGTGGCCGCTCTTTCAATGTCCCCAAGTCCAACGAATCAGAATTCATCATTCCCGCAGAATTCTCAAGTTTTGTTTTGCGAAAATTGTTGTCAAACTGGCCATATGGTTGGCCAGTGTCAATTTATTTCCCCTTCAACCTATCAAGTCAATGATGTCCAGAATCAGGGACAGTATAATTCAGTCACATGCCAGGCATGTGATAATGTGGGGCACACCTCTCCTTTCTGTCCTATGAATGGAAAGAATGCTGAAGTTAATGCTTTCTTTGGCCAGCAAAATCAGAGATTTAACAATCAGTTCTCTGGCCAAAGCAATCTTCAAAACCAGGGTTTTCATCAGAATCAAAATCTCAATCAAAATCAGAATTTTAATCAGAATCAAAATCTCAATCAAAATTCGAATTCTAACCAAAACCAGAATTTCAATCGAAACCCAAGCTTCAATCAGAACATGAACACGAATTTTTCCAATACAAATCAAAGGTTCAATCAAAATGGGCCAAACAATTCAAATCCTGCGTTTTAGAATCATCCCAACCAAACCATCCCGCAGAACTTTAAGAACTCTCAAGGCCCCTCTCACTCTAATAATCTGGAAGCTAAACTGGAGGAGCAGAATAATAATATCCAATCCCTTCAGAGCACAATAAAGAGCCTTGAGAGGCAGATCGGGCAAATGGCTGGCCAACTAGCTTCCAGACCCTCAGGGCAGTTGCCCAGCTTTACGGAGAAAAATCCTAAGGGTGGTCAGGTAGCTCAGACCGATTTGAATCATGGCTAGTGCACTGACCTAGTTCCTTCAATTCCCTATGGTAAAGAAGAGGCCAGTGCAATGAATCTCAGATCGGTACTCAACTTAGTGGTCCTCGAACCAGGGAAACCACTAACCCCTCCGCCGGTGATAAGGCGGGAGGAAATCAGCACCCATGTTCCCTTTTACGCAGAAGAGAGTACTCGGTGGTGATCCCCGAGAAATGAAGAATCAAGTGAGAGTCAGGTGGCAGATCCCCTGACTAGTAAAAGAAGTGAGAAAGTGGTGAGGTGGAAAGATTTGGAAGATAAATCTATCGGTTCGTCCTCGAAGATTTGGAAGATAAAGCTATCGGTTCGTCCTAGAAAGAGCAACATTTCCTTGCATGAGGACAAGAAATATGAGAAAGTGCTTAATCTTCTGAAAAATACTCAGGTTAATCTTCCATTATCTGATGTTTTGGTTGAGATGCCTAAGTACACTAAGTTCATCAAGGATGTTGTTTCTTGTAAGAAGAAGTTAGCAGACATGGATCAGTTGATTGGTGAGGATTGCTCTGTGATAAGTTATGAAGATCTACCAATCAAGAGGAGTGACCCTGGGAAATTTGTGCTCACATTGCTGATGGGAGGCCTAGTCTTCCCAAATTGTTTATGTGATCTGATGCCATTGTCTGTCTGTAAACAGCTTGGATTGAATGATCTTTTAGAACCCACGACCATGAACCTACAATTCGCTGATAGATCTTCCAAGAAAGCTGCTGGGATATTAAAGGATGTTCTAGTGCAAATAGATAGATTCACTTTTTCATTTGGTAGATCAGTACGTCTAGACATAGAAAAGGATGAAAATGTCCCTTTGATACTTGGAAGACCTTTTCTTTCTACGGCCAGAGCCCTCATTGACTGTGATGGTGGCCAAGTGACCATACGAGTCGGTGATCAGGAGGTGAGCTACAGTGTCTCCAAAGCTATTCAAAGACCCTCTGATTATCCAACCGGCTTCTCCATAGAAGATATGTCAGATTACTTTAATGATTACATGGAAAAGCAAGTCATGGCTGTTGAGACAGAATATGAGTGATTAGTAGAAAATCTGAATAATCATGGTTGGGTGAATCTAGAACAACTAGCAGTTGAGTTTGATGAAGATTCGATGAAAGGAGAAGCTTTGGCAGTGGGACCACCCAGTAAACTCAGTGATGTTGAGTTGAAAAGTGGGGAGCTTAAATCGAGTTTAGAAGAAACACCTGCAGATCTGGTACTGAAGCCGTTACCTAAGCACTTGAAATATGTCTTCCTGAGAGAAGGTGACAAGCTTCCGTTAATTATCACTGCCAAGTTATCCCGATTAGAAGAGATGAAATTGCTAAACGTTTTGAGAAAGCCTTTGGTTGGAAAGTATGAGACATCAGAGGGATATCTCCTGACATATGCATGCACAAGATTAAGACTGAAGAAGGTGCAAAGTGTGTTAGACTGCCCCAGAGGAGGCTCAACCCTCATATGCAAGAAGTGGACAAAAAGGAGATTATCAAGCTTCTAGACATGGGTATTATTTACGCAATTGTTGACAGTGAATGGGTATCCCCTACTCAAGTGGTTCCTAAGAAAGGAGGGATTACTATCGAGAAGAATGAGAAGGGCGAAGAAATAGCATTGAGGCTCGTGACTGGCTATAGAGTCTATATAGACTACAGAAAACTCAATGAGTTTACGATGAATGATCATTTCCCCCTTCCTTTCATTGACCAGATGCTTGAGCGTCTGGCAGGACATGCATTCTACTATTTCCTGGATGGATATTCAGGATATTTCCAGATACCCATAGATCCAGTCGACCAAGAAAAGACAACTTTCACCTGCCCCTAGGTACATTCGCTTACAGGCGAATGCCATTTGGTCTCTGCAATGCCCCAGCTACATTCCAAAGATGTATGCTGGCTATCTTTGATGGGCTTGTTGAAAAGTGTATGGAGATATTCATGGATGATTTCTCAGTCTTTGGTCAATCCTTTGATCACTGTCTTGACAATCTTGATCAAGTATTATCCCGCTGTGTGGAAAAGAACTTAGTCCTAAACTGGGAAAAGTGACATTTTATGGTAGATGAAGGAATAGTTCTTGGCCACAAGATCTTAGCCAAAGGAATGGGAGTAGATAGGGCAAAAGTGGAGGCTATAGGGAAGATGAGTTTGCCTAGAAATGTGCGCGAAGTGAGAGGTTTTCTTGGACACGTCGGTTTTTATAGGAGATTCATTAAAGACTTTTCCAAGATAGCCAAGCCCCAATCTACCCTACTCAAAGAAGATGTTGTTTTTAATTTTGATGATAGTTTCAAGCAAGCGTTTGAGGAGCTTAAAAGTCGGTTGATTTACGCACCGATTCTTATCTCTCTGATGGAATCTACCCCTTCGAGCTTATGTGTGATGCATCCAACTCTATTGTTAGTGCGAGTCTTAGGCCAACGAATAAAGGAAAGTTCCAGCCGATATCTTACGCCAGTCACACACTAAACCCTACTCAAGTAAACTATACCACAACTGAAAAGGAATTATTGGCCGTAGTCTTCGCTATGGGCAAATTTCATAGTTACTTGTTGGGGGCTGCAGTTACTGTATGGACTGATCACGCTGCTTTGCGATATCTAATGACAAAGAAAAATGCTAAACCGTTCTTACTACGTTGGATACTGATCCTGCAAGAGTTTGACGTTCAGATTAAGGACAAAAAGGGCAGTGAAAACGTAGTAGCTGATCATGTTTCAAGGATGTTGAATGAGGAGGAGCAAGAACCTAACGATATAGACCTTTACATTCCTCTTGAAAATGTTATGCTTATAGACGATTGCGCCCCAGATGTTCCATGGTATTCTTCCATCGTTAACTACCTTCATTCCCAATATCTAAATCCGGAATTTTCATATCAGGAGAAGAAGAAATTCTTCTCTGACTTGAAAACCGTTGTGTGGGATGAACCTTACCTCTTCAAAATTTGTAAAGATGGATTGTTGAGAAGATGTGTTCATGAATCTAAGCAACGTGATATCATTGAACAATGCCACAGTGGGCCTACTGGTGGCCACTTTGGTCCTTGGAAAACCGTTGCCAAGATCATTCAATCTGGCTTCTATTGGCCCACGATCTTCAAGGATTCAGAAGCTTTCTGTAAAGCTTGTGATAGGTGCCAATGAACCGGAGCTTTAACAAGGCGTTTTGACATGCCGTTGAAACCCATTCTAGAATGTGAAGTCTTCGATGTATGGGGAATTGATTTCATGGGCCCGTTCCCATCTTCCTGTGGAAATAAATACATCTTAGTCTGTGTCGATTATGTATCAAAATGGGTAGAGGCTCAAGCCACTTCTCGCAATGACCACAAAACGGTCATGGGCTTTCTGAAGAAAAATATTTCGTGAGATTTAGGTGCCCACGTGCCTTGATAAGCGATGAGGGAACACACTTCTGCAACCGACCGCTAGAAAAAGTACTTGATAAATATGGTGTTCGGCATAAAATCGGCACACCATATCATCCTATGACTAGTGGCCAGGTTGAGAGAAGTAATCAAAGTTTGAAGAAGATCCTGGAAAAAGTTGTGAACAGTCATAGAAAGGTATGGAGTCTTAAGTTGGATGATGTACTATGGGCTTATCGAACTGCTTACAAAACCCCCATGGGTACATCACCCTATCAGATGATATATGGAAACCATGCCACCTGCTAGTTGAGTTGGAGCATAGAGCGTATTGGGCCACTAAGTTCTTAAACTTTGACACCCAATCATGTGGTGAACACCGACTGCAGCAGTTGCATGAGTTAGATGAGGTTAGACTCCAAGCCTACGAGAGTGCCATGATAAGTAAATATAAGATGAAACTCCTTTATGATGCCAAAATCAAGAAGAAAGAATTTCAAGTTGGGAAGCAAGTGCTATTGTACGATTCCAGGTTACATCTGTTCCCTGGAAAGTTGAGGACACTTTGGTCCGGCCCTTTTGAAATTCTGCAAATCATTCCTGTAGGTGTTTTAGAACTAAGAGGTCATGGTGACCCGGCCGTTCGAGTGAATGGTCAAAGGTGCAAGCATTATATCGGTCAAACCAAAGAAAAACCTTTGATTGTTCATTTCCTCGACATCCTCGGGTGTGGTATACCTGAAGTCAATAAGTTTGACAAATTTTCACCTGACTTCTTTTCTGAGGATGACTGTAGTGGTCCATTAGCGGAAGTCATGGCTGGTAGTTGGGATATGGAAGATTTTCACAGGGAGCAACAGCGCAAGAGACGTATGAGGAAGAAGAAGTCTACAATTGGGAGGATTAAAAGTGTTTGGAAAGCTATCAAAAGCTTGACCCCATGTGTTAGATGCTGTTTTTGCAGCCACACTACTGATCAGAGCTTACACGATGTATTGGCTGGAAGAAAGGTCAAATGGTCTGATCCAGGCTAAATTGAAAGATTATCGAGCTAACGACATAAACCAAAAGCGACACTAGGGAGCATCCTAGATATCCTTTTGTATTAGTTACTTTTGTTTTACTCTTTTCTTTGATTTGTTTGTTTAGTTTAAGCCTAATTAGGGTAATTGTTGGCTCTGCTTCAGTTTAGCTTGTGTATTTTAGAGAAAAATGGATTACGGAGTCCTGCCGCATGAGTTCCCTTTCATTAGTAGGATCCACCTTATCACCTTAGATGAAGGACCTGGATGGACAATCATTCTGGACGTAGATTATGATACTATCACTCACCTCAGGATTGTTACCTACGTTATCATTGTGCCCCAAGCTTTGGGAGGTGGAGAGTTTAATACCGAGGACCTGCAGAGTGCTTTAGGACGACCGTATACAATCCTCAATGATCCGATCTTTGACTTACTTGTTGCTAGTCTTTGCGTCTTTGAACATTTCCGAGGAGTGGATGTTCTTTGGAGAGGGCTGGGCCTACGGGATGAATCGATTTTCCTCCCACGATTGACATGCTCCGTCGCCTCGATCCGGATTGTGCATTGGGCTGATATCTATGATAACTAGCCGTTAAGTGTTTTGTCGAGCAAGCGGCGTTAAACAAAAGCGCTCGGTGGGAGGCAACCCACTATCGTCTCGTTTTTTTTTGTATTTGAAGTTTTTTGTTTGATTTATATGAAGCAATAAGAGTTTGAATAAAAATGTATGAAAAATTCTAAGTTTTTGCTTAATTTGATCTTGGGCGGCCGTCCAAAGATCTTTGGGCGCCCGTCTGCTAGTGTTTCATTGAACGTGCGTCCATCTTTTACGGGCGCTTTTGTCCGAAAGAAAGTTCCCTCCAACGCTGTATTAGTTTGAAAAGTGGGACGGGCGTCTGTTTCATCGAACGCCCGTCCAGTTCATCGATTTTCAGTGGGACGCTCGTCCATCATCTTTGGGCGCCCGTCCTACTGTGTCTATATATACACCCTGCTTCCCACATTTCATTCCAACCAGAAAATTCAAAGTAAAAAACCGACTCTTGAGCCCCCTTTGCTCTAAAATCCTTGTTTCTGAACCATTTTTGGCGATTCAAAGCTCTACAAACACCTCTCAAACCCCTCTCATCGATTATCCAAACCAAATCCTACAACAAACGGCCATTAATCCGATTCAGTGACCTAGCCTGTGCGACTTTTTTGGAGAAAAATCCAAACATTGGGGTCAAATTTGCATTGTTAGGGCTTCCAATTATCATTTTCATCACCCTCTGATTACACCTGGTAAGACTTTATCACCGTTTCTTAGTTTGATTCATGTTTTTTTTAGTTCAATTCCGGAGTAGTTTTTTTTTATTTTAATACTAGCTTATTAGCTTCTTTTCTTTTTCCTGTTTTGTTGGTGATCTGGGGTGGTGATGGTTGATGGTGGATGGTTGCATTATGGTTTTGGTGTGGTTTGGTGTTGTTTGATGAATTTTGGGAAATCCCGTTTGGACGATAAACGGGTGGTTTTGTTTTGCATTGTGGTTTGGTGTGGTTGTCTAGATTGTATAGCAATGGTTCAGAAATGACATGGTAAGGGGATAGCAAAGGAGCCTAGTAAGAAGAAAAAGGTTGTGAATCCTACCTTAGTACTTCCCACATGGGGTGTTGAGATTAGAGAACGTCTTCCTAGGGCAACTCAAGGTCAATATAGGGTGCCATTGAGAGATGAATCTGAGTCAGATACGGATGACGAGGTACCTTTAGTGAGATTACCTAGGGTTGAAAGGACTGCGGAACCACCTAGGCCTACGACTGAGGAGGCAACTGAGAGCAGGGAGCCTATTAGGCAGAATGTTCGACCCCCTATCCCTATTCCATTTGCTCGGTGGTTCATTAACCCCAAGGCCCTAGACGTGTACAACAAGCATTATCTGACGAGAACTATGTTGATTGAGAGAGCCATTCTTGAGTCTCAAGTAGATCCATCTTTTGTTCAAATGTTGACGGATAGAAAGTGGGGTGCACTGATGAGAACCCCTAGAACCCCTGTCAATGCTACCCTAGTTCGTGAGTTTTATGCGAACTGTTCTGAAACGCATCTGGAAACTGGGGTAGCTATGGTTCGAGGAGTTAAGGTGCCGTTTACACCGAAGGTTATCAACGAGAAATACCAGTTAGAGCCTTTTGAGGGGTTGGATTATAAGGAGGCGATTAAAGCCAAGCAGGATGCGGGTGAGGATCCTTTGGAGGAGCTGAGACTGAAAGTGTGCCCGGAGGAGCCGTGGGCACTTAGACCGAGAGGAGATAGGAAAGAGTTGGTTACTACCTCTTGGACGGAGGATTGGAAAGTCCAGTGTCGGTTTTATCCAGAACATGTTGTTACCTAAGAACAACTTGATGCATTTTCACATTGGCGATCTTGGGATGCTCTACGCCTTGAAATTTCAGTTGAATGTTGATGTTGGATAGGAGATTTTTGATTAGATAGCGTTGAATCAGAAAGTCTATGCTTGATGTCTGATTTGCCCCCATTTGATCCATAGTCTCTGTCGAGATGCTGCGGTTCCCGAGTACAAGACTGATCACAAACCTAAGAATCCGAGGTACTTGCAGAGAGAAAAAGTGAAATCTTCTGGTCAGACTGAGGCTGAGGCATTACAGGAGCCTGGATCATCATCCGTACCGCCTCAAGTATCTTCCCTTCCTTCTTTATCTCCATCAGTTCGGATGTGTTTAAGTATGGAAAATAGTATAAGGAACTGGATGGAGGACATGAGAACGTCACAGAACAATATCCTGACTATCCTACGGTGCATGAGTGAGGGCCGTCCTCCGAGGGATCAGAGATGCTACAATGCAAGCAATATGGATTACGTTTTTTCTGACGACATCGAGCAGGCTATTGCGGATGTTCTTCATGAATCTGAGTCGTCTTCTGATGAGGAGCAAGTTGACACAGCAGGGAGGACTACTACACCACAGACCGGGTCTTCTACTGATACTCCTACGGATGGAGCACCTCCTGCTGGTGATTCTTCGGCACCAGGGCAGACTTGACTTTATGAGGCTGATTCTACGTTATATCTTTCTCCCTGGGATTTGTTTTGTATTTTGAAACTATGTTTTTTTTTTCAATCTTTACCTGATTCGTATGTATTTTTCTTGGAGCTACTGTCTGTTTCCGTTGCTCAATTTTTATTGCTGAATCTTGTAAGCCATAAGGTGTATCGTTGACATTCCTGTGGTTTATATTATTCCATGTCGTGTATGGATTGTCGTTTGATTCGATTTCACCTTATCTTTATCTTTATTTTGCGATGTGATATAATCCCCATTTTTCCCAATATTTTCCCGTGTTTATCGAGTCGTGCAGGCATATTTTTAGCTGTTTTGTCGAGCTAGTATTTGAATCGTGCTGAAACGGGTCATCTTTGAGTTTACGAACGTTGGCTTCTTCATGCTCCTGCCTGACCAACGGTTCGAGTATCTATTCAAATCAGCTAAGTACTTTGTTTCTTCTTAATCCTGTACAACCTGAGGACATGTTGTCGTTTAAGTGTGGGGGAGGGGAAAGGTTATGTGTATCTTTTTGCTTATATTGTTATTCTATGCTGAAAAGAGCTAAATTTTTCAAAATTTTTGTTTTGTCCCGGTTGAGCGAATGCATATTTTTGTTCGGTCTTTATAGACATTTATGATGTATACTGTATGTTTAGTAGGTTAGATGTTTCACCCGATATACATTTCACGAGCCATATTAAATGATGAGCTAAAATATAAAGCTATACCCATTTGGATTAGTAATTTTTTATTATCTTATAAGTATCTTGTGCTTAGTGCTAATGTACGTATCGTGAGAATTATAATAGTTTGTGTTTAGAGCCGGAGTATGACATACTGTGAATATCTTAGGTTTGAATGTGATAAACGAAACGTAACTATTGTGCTTTAAAAAGTATGTTAAAAGAAAAAGAGAATGAATTAATTGGGTGTGTCGGAAGCTGGTCGATGATTTGAGTGAGGTAGGTCATATCTCGAATGTCCTATACCACTATGATGACCAAAAGCTCACGACAGTCAGAAGAAGCTTCATTATGATTTGAGTAAGGTAGGGTATATCTCGAATGTCCTATTCTACTATGATGGGCAATAGCTCATTCTGATGTGCGTATAAATGTGAATGATGATTAAATCAACTTACGGAAAGGTATTGGTATGAATTGATATAAGACTTAGTTATCGCCTACCTTATCCCCAGTATGAACCGACAGATATGTTGTAGGGATTATCCTCTGAGTATGTCAGAAAGGTCCTAAATGTATTCTATCATCCTTTTCGGGATATGTTACGTTTTGTAGGGTGCATGTTATAAGTATCATCTATTTCTTGTTTAAATGGAGTATTTGCTAGTTGCTTGGAAAGTTTCAAGTTTGGACTTAGTGGAAGTTTGCTATGGCTTTGCACACACACAGGGGTGAACCTCTAATTTATTGAATATGCTTTGTCCTTGCTGAGATGTCTATCTTTTCTCCGAGCCTTGATCTTGTTTTGTTTCGCTCGGGACGAGCAAAAGCTAAGTGTGGGGGAGTTGTTTAGGGTGATTTTCTATGATTTATATCGTTCTAATTCGTGACAATTTTCCTCTATACTCCAATGTTTTGCATAGAAAGTGAACGTTTATTTGATTTATTAAGCAAGTGATGTTTGGAATGGTTTAATCGCAAAGTTGGTTGAGTTGTGAGATTTTATTGTTGATTTTCTATCAATTTGAATTATTTTACACTTTGCAATGTTTTGATGTCTTGTAGATACACGAATTTGGCTTAAAAGAGGTTTAAAAGATGTTTAAGTAGGATCTACATGGAAGAAAAAGATAATGATGAAGTCGGATAAAGATAGAGATGAAAAACCGGATTTGAAGTGAACTGAACGCGCGTTTGCAGTTCCGTCCAGCTGGACGGGCGTTTGAAGGAATGAACGGGCATCCAAGAAGGAACATTGGATTCAAAGTATTAAGATTTATGCTGAACGAGCATCCAATTTTACATAGGACGGGCGTATGACATGACTCGGCCCGACTCAAAGATTTTATGCAGAATGGACGGGCGTTCAACCCCTTGGATGAGCGTCCAGCCGCCGACCTAGCAAAAACCGACTTAAATTGTTATAAATAGCCACGTTTTTCCATCCATAATATACACTAATTACACTAGGCGGCCACAAGAACCCTAAGGGGCGATTTTTCTGTGTTCTCCACCTTTCATAAAAAAACTTTTATGCTTTTTATTTCTTAGATAAATTCCTTCAAATTATATGTACTTTCTATTAGCTATTTCAAGTAATCAAACGATGAATACATGCTAGAGCTCATTGGAACAAGCATTGTGAAGCCGTTCTAGCAACACGTTGATTTCTCTTTGGATTATATTGTGAGTTTTTACTAAAAGCTGTATCTTTTCTATGTTTAATTCAATGTTATTACGCAATTTTATCGATGGCTGTTTTGCATGGTTGATGTTTAATAGTTGATGAAAGTTTATTGTTAAACCTAGATCACCATAGTCAAGATTAGATTTTTAACCTAAAAATAACGAGAGTTGTTAGGTTAATTTCTAGGTTGCTAGATTGATAAATCTTACACCTTTGATATTAAAAGCGTTAATCTTTAGGATCGAAAGATAAAAGATTAATAAACGAATTGTCTATGAAATTAGAAATTCATACCTACGATAGGTGAATCACGACTTTTGTTAAATCATCACTAGATAATCTAAAGGAGGAATTGAATGTTATAGAATTGGTGGATCAATTGCTTGTTCGTTCGTTAAATTATTGATTAAAATCGTTTGAACTCAAATTGCTTAGCTAAGTTAGAACTTTCTATTGCATGTTTAGGTTTTAGAGTAGATACTTTAGTTAATCTCGTTCGCAATTATATTTCCTGGCTTTAGATTCCTGATCTTCTGTCCAGTCTACTTTTGTTATTTTCGTTTTTAGTTTGTTACGTGTTAATCGTTTTTAATTTTAGGAATAGTAGCTGTGACATCTTTAGGTTAGTTAGATAAAAACTAGGTAAACAACCCCGATTCCCTGTGGATTCGACTCCGGTATTAACCTCTATACTACGATCCCTGCACTTGGGGTAAACCGGATTTATTTTATTACTTATTTGTTTTTCATTGCATAAAATCCGAGACAGTATATCAGATGGACGTTAAAAGGGAATTTTTGAATGGAATAATTGAAGAAGAAGTCTACGTCCAACCACCCCTAGGGTTTGAAATTAAAGATCAAGATGATAAAGTCTTTAAACTGAGAAAAGTTCTATATGGACTGAAGCAAGCACCAAGAGCTTGGTACGAAACCCTATCTCAGTTTCTAGTAGATAATGGATTTATCAATGGAACTATCGACAAGACTTTATTCAGGATGAAAGTTGAAGAAAGTACTCTCCTTGTTCAGATCTATGTTGATGATATTATTTTTGGATCAGAAAATCAACAACTCTTTTGAGAAATTTGCGAGTTTAAAGAAGAGCAAATTTCAGATGAGTATGATGGGAGAACTGGATTATTTTCTCGGTTTACAAGTTAAACAGCTGGATAATGGGATTTTCATTCACCAAACTAAGTATACAAGAGAATTGATCAAGAAGTTTGGAATGGAGAAATCAGCTGGCATTTCAACACCAATTAGGACAAACATCAGATTAGATGAAGACAAAGATGGCAAGGACGTGGATCAAACTCTCTACAAAAGAATGATTTGAAGTCTACTTTATCTCACAGCTAGTAGACCAGACATATCCTTTGCTGTTGGTGTTTCTGATAGATATCAAACAAGACCTAAAGAGAGCCATCTCACAGTCGTAAAAAGAACCTTGAAGTATTTGAAAGATACAGAAGGAGTTGGGATATGGTATTCAGGAGAAGGATAATTCAAACTGATATCCTACTCGGACTCTGACTATGCAGGATGAAAAGTGGATAGAAAAAGTACTTTAGGCACATGTCAGTTATTAGGTAATAGACTTGTGTCGTGTTTTAGCAAAAAGTAAAACTCAATCTCTACTTTAACAGCTGAAGCTGAGTATATCGCAGCTGGAAGCTGTTGTGCTCATGTTTCATGGATCAGACAACAACTAAGAGATTATGGGATAGAAGAAGGAATGATTCCTCTAATGTGTGATAATACAAGTGCAATTGCAATAACTGACAATCCATTTTTGCACTCAAGGATGAAACACATTGATGTGAGACATCACTTTATAAGGGATCATGTGGAAAAGAAGGATATAACAGTTTTCTATGTTCCAACTGAAGATCAGTTAGCAGACATTTTTACCAACCCACTGGACAAAGAGAGGTTTGCTAAACAGAGAACTGAATTGGGGATTATTAAATTCAGTTAAGTCTGTTCAAGCTTAGAGATTTGTCAAGGCAATTGATCTTTGTCAAACTGGGCGTGCTCACTTGACAGATCAGTCATTGACATCAACAATCTCAAACTGACTAACTGAGTTGAAGATTTGACAGAACCCAAATTTTGTAAAACTGATTTCAGCTTCAGTTTTACTCAGTCAAACAAAGTCAATAATGGAATGGATAAAACCGATAGCAATTATATTGCATTTAATTACCGCCGTTTTCTGTCAGAATTTGTAGCATGTATACCCCCATTATGTGAGATAGTACACATTGGTTACACAAACCATGATGGAATTTGAAAAGATTGCACAAATCCATCAGAAGATCGTGGATCTCTTCAACTACCAACCTCTTTATATACTCTAAATATTCACACTTTCTTTTTACCAAACAGAAATATCAAATCTTTTACTCTCTAAATCACCCAGAATTTTTTTAATGGCCGCCTCAAATAAAACTCAAGAAGAATGGTTAATCACCGCACCTGATACTTTCACACTTAAGTAATTCGAAGAAATGTGTGGTAATACACTTTCTCCAGTCATATATCTGAAAAGACTGGAAGATTACGGGTTTACGAAATCTTTTGGAAGCAAAATTGCAACAAGACATGAAGGTCTATTGCAATTCTGGGAGAATATGAAGTTGCTAAAGAACTCTCTACTCACAAGAGTTCGTGTACAGAAGATTTTTGTCAATGATGATATTATCAGACATCTTTTTGGCTTCAAAGACCCTCTGGTTAAATCTATTGACCTAGCATGCTTACCACTTCAACGCAGTGCTTTTCTTAAACAAATTTCAGCTTCAAAGGAACCAGCAGCAGTCGATGCACACATTCAGAACCTCAAAATTGAATTTGGTCTCCACAGCAGATGGATCAGCAGACATGCCATCAGACATCACAAAGGGTTAAGTAAGTTAATTAAAGATGGTTTTTACCTAATGAATGTCATCTAGGACAGATTTGAGTTCAACTGGGCTAGATATATCTTCAATCAGATTAAGCAACAACACTTGGCTGAACTAGAAGAAGAAGACCCATCTAAAGATGCCAATCAGTCTCGAATCCAAGAAACAGAATAAGAAGACCCATCTGAGAAGGTTACAACAGAAGAATTGAGCCAAGTACAAGAAGGCTTGAAAATTATGCTCAACCAAAAGGATGGTTTAAGTGGTCTTCTATCACATGTTTCCAGTTATTTGGATTACAGGAAGAAAACTGATCTCTCAACTCATACTAAGTTGGACATTATCAAGAATTCCACATCAGATTCAGTTTCGGAGATTCTCAGTTTGAAAGAAAAACTTGAACAATCAACTATAGAAGATCGAGAAACTCATGCTCAAGCTGAATGGCACCTCAATGAACGAATCTATGTGCTAGAAACTCAACTTAGAGATGTCCTCACCTCTCAGAAAGAGATGTCCACAAATCAGAAGGCAACACATCAACTAATCAATGAGTTGTATGATGCCGAAAAGGGGGAAGTGGAGGAAGAAAAGATGAAGTTATGTGAAGAAAAACTAAATCTTGAAACTGAGTTGACAGAACTGAAAAAGCAAAATCAGCTACAGAATCAAACATCGGACATGTTGAAGAACTAACTGATGAGCAGCTCATACTCGAATACAGTCAAACTGGTGTCAGAAGACCAACTCTCACTGAAGATCTTTGGATGAAGTTTGTTGAAGACTAAATTCATGTCAATGCCAAGTACAGATACATGAATTATGAAGAATCACTCAACTAATTTTTATGTGATCTTTATAGTAAACAAAAAATGGCAAACTACCAGAAGATCAAAAGGCTTGCAGAAAGATTGCAAATCAGAGACAAAACTGAACAGATGAAAGTAGATGTCAATGAGTTTGAAACTTATTACAAAGATGAAAGTCATTTGCCAAAGTTAGCTATGTGGAGAAAATGGAAGCTAACAAGCCCAGTGGACTACCTCATGACTTTCAGTAATGAAGACACAAAGATTGAAGGTGAATATCGCCTTCATGAAAAAATAAGGAAGTATGTCGTAGCTAAATAGAAAGGTGCTTTAGATTTATCTTATATAAAATGTGTAACTTGATCCAGTTTTTGCAAAATCTTAATGAAATCCAGTTTCCAGTTTTACTTCGTTTTGTATTGTTTTTATCTTTAAGCTTTTCTTTTAAGGAGGGTTTTTGCATCATCAAAAAGGGGAAATTGTGGGGAATAAAATTTAGTTTTGATGATGATTCATCTTATTCAAGAACATATTTGTTTACACCTCATTGATGAAGTGCTGAAAGTAGCTGTTATAGTGAAAGGCTAAAAGATGTCTAGAACTGAATGTATATGTTTTACTAAGTCTGATAATTGTATAGGTTATATCAGACAAGCACTGTAATAGATAAAAGTGTCGTAAAACTGAAAACTGGAAATCATCTAAGAAACTGGAAAGACAAGTCATCTAAAACTGACTCAGACTACACCAAGAACTTAAGCTCACTTAGAACTGAAGAAGGAAAATTCGGTGAGGGACACAGACTCAGTTGGCTTATCCAAAATTAAAGAGCGGAGGGAACAGACTCAATTATTGAGGATTGAAGAACTGAGGGTACAGACTCCGTTATGAAAGTCGAGACTGTAAAGTTAGAATTCAGACAAGTTTGTGGTGACCCAAACTGATTTTATGTGTCCTGTATGAAGACCAAAGAGTCATAAGGACAATGAACTCCTAGAAGATATATTCTTAAGGTGTACTCTGGTTAAGTCAATTATAATCAGATAAAAACTGGAGTACTGATATTTGAAGAAGAGTAAAATCTCAGTTAATGCTCCAAGCCAGTCAAGAAACTGACAACTGCCAAACTCAGTATAAAACTGATCAAGAAACTCAGTTTTATAAATCAGTCATCCAACAAACGGATAGTACAATAGAACGTTGTATAGGAAGCAATTCTATTGGATGAAATACTGACAAGTCAGAACGGTCACAAAATATAGCCGTTACATGATAGACGTTGTTACAATTCAAATTCAAGCAACATGAACATTGGACCTTACACTATAAATAGAGGACTTTGCACCAAGATCGAAACCAATATTTACCAAGAATTAACAAGATTACAAGCATTCTTGTGCAAGTGTCTAGTTCATTCGATTTATCGTCTATACATGCGCTAACAAGATCAGTCAAGATTTTTCTTCAAGTGTTTAAGTTACACAGAATTTATTCAGAATATGACACTTTGAAGAACCACAAACAAGAATCAATTTATTGATTCTCAGCCCAACCTTGATTCTTAATCAAAGGTTCAGACTGTGAAGCAACCCGGTGAAGGATTTGCCAAGGACAGTTGTATCAGCAGTCGGGTAGACTGTGTTTGTGGAGGTAGCTGGTGAATAGGCATACGTAACCCTTCAAGGACCAGTGGTTCAAGCATTTGAAGTGCAAAAACCCAACCTGTTCTTTGACTGTTTAGATAGTGAAGCTAGGATTAGCCAAGGTCTATTGTTTAGGACTTTTTGTAATAGCTCACCTCAAGAAGTTCTAGTATAATTTTCCTCCTATACCGCAGGAGAAGAGAGGACTAACAGGATTACACCACCTGGAACCTCGATAACTCTTGTTTCATTTACTTTACGCATTTACATTCTGTTATTCATCACCACATCATTTATTATTGTTCATACAGCATACTGAAGAACTGATTTTTACACAACTCATAGCCCACAAACTGACATTCACCAGAATTCAGTTTAGCACACTCAACTTTCACAGAGAATAACAAGATCAAGAAAAAGGCTAGAATTATATATGTTGCCGGTTGACTCAGTTTGTTATAAGTCGGTTTTGACTTAGACACATCTCAGTCAGCTTAACTCCACACAAGTTTTAACTCAACCTTAATAGATTAAAATCCAATTTTTAGTGAAAAGTTTATTCACCCCCACTTAAACTTGTGTTAGCCTTTCCAAGGGACCAACATGTCTTCTGGCTGTGAGATAAAGTAGACTTCCAATCATTCTTCTGTAGAGAGTTTGATCCACATCCTTGCCATCTTTGTCTTCATCCAATCTGATGTTAGTTCCTATTGGTGTTGCAATGCCAGCTAATTTCTCCATTCCAAAATTTTTGATTAACTCTCTTGTGTACTTGGTTTGGTGAATGAAAATCCCATTATCCAATTGTTTTACTTGTAAACTAAGAAAATAATTCAGTTCTCCCATCATGCTCATTTCAAATTTTCTCTTCATCAAACTTGCAAATTTCTCACAGAGTTGATCATTTTCTGATCCAAAAATGAAGTCATCCACATAGATTTGAACTAGGAGAGTACTTTCTTCAACTTTCATCCTGAATAAGGTTTTATCAATAGTTCCTTTTGTAAAACCATTATCCACCAAAAACTGAGACAGAGTTTCATACCAAGCTCTTGGTGCTTGTTTGAGTGCATAAATAGCTTTTCTCAGTTTAAAGACTTTGTCGGCTTGGTCTTTAATTAAAAATCCAGGCGGTTGCTGAACATAGACTTCTACTTCAAGTATCCCATTCAAAAATGCACTTTTAACATCCGTCTGGTACACTTTGAATTTCTTGTGAGCTGCAATGGCAAGAAATAGTCTGATTGCCTCTAATCTTGCAACTGGGGCAGAATTTTCATGAAAGTCTATCGCTTCAGCGTGAGAATAACCTTTAGCTACAAGTCTGGCTTTATTTCTGATAATATTTCAATCATCATCAAGCTTGTTTCTGAAAACCCATTTAGTTCCGATTATGTTGACATGATCTGGCTTGTCAACTGAATCCCAAACTTGATTTCTCTCAAATTCGTTGAGTTCTTTTTGCATAGCCAAAATCCAATCGGGATCGTTTAAGGCTTCTTCAATTTCTTTGGGTTCAAACTGAGATAGAAAACATGCTATCATAGCATCTAGCTGATGTCTTGTCCGAACTCCTGCTTGGAAATCACCTATCACTTGTCCTTTAGGGTGATCTCTCATCCAATTATGTACTGGCGGTTGCATCAAAGGGTCTTCATCTTGTTGAACTGGTTCTTCTTGAGCTTGATCATTTCCAGTTGGATCAGTTTCTCCTTGTTGTTGTTCGATTCATGTTCGATTCATCGGCAACCGAGGTCGATCCCGATCCAAGAAGAATGAAATCCTTAAATTTCCAATATCAATGGCGGTTCTGAGTCTTGTCTCGATGCGAGGTGACAAACTGGTTCTTCTTTGTCTTCAAGTTTATCTCCAGTAAACTTTGGTTCATCAAAAACCACATGTATTGATTCTTCATGCTTGAGTGTTCGCTTGTTTAATACTCTGAATGCTTTGCTGATGCTTGAGTAACCCAGAAATATTCCTTCATCAGCTTTGGGCTGAAACACCTTGAGCTGATCCTTTCTATTGTTGTAGAAAAGGCACTTGCTTCCAAAGGCATGAAAGTATGAAACATTTGGTTTTCTGCAGTTCCAAATTTCATAAGTTGTCTTTTCATGTCTCTTGTTCATGAGATCTCGATTCTGAGTATAGCAAGCTGTGTTTACAGCTTCTACCCAATGTCTGTCTGGCACTTTAGATTCACAAATCATTGTCCTTCCAGCTTCTTTGAGTGTTCTAAATCTCATTCCAGCTACTACATTCTGTTGAGGTGTTGCTGTAGCTGCAAGCTGGTGTAGAACTCGTTTTCTCCACAATATTCAATGATTATGTTGTTGAGAAATTCTGTTCCTTTGTCTGATCTGATCTTGACTACTGTGACACTTTTCCGCTTTTGCATTCTTTTGAGAAGTTCTGTCAGTTGTTGCTTGGTTTCACTTTTCTTGGTCATGAAGATAACCCAAGTATATCTTGAAAAGTCATCAACCACCAGTAAAGTGTATTTCTTTCCACTAACACTGATTGGTGTGATTGGTCCAAATAAGTCCATATGCATCAGTTCTAAAACTCTGTTCCTTGAATGCTGAGACTTAGTCTTGAAACTTGCTTTAGTTTGCTTTCTTTGCTGACTTCTTGTATGTTCTCTCTGGTAGTCCAGTCACCAAGTTCTTCTTGACTAATAGGTTGATATCATCAAAGTTTAGGTGACTCAGTTTCTTGTGCCATAGCCAACTGAGTTCTGATTTTGTGTGCACAATTAAACATGTTTCTGAAACAGCTGTAGACCCATCTACAACATACATGTTCTCTTCTCTTCTTCTGGCTAGAACTACCTGGAAAGTTGTTTCCCTGACGACAATGCAATACTCATTATCAAAGGTAACTTTGTATCCCATATCGCAGAATTGACTTGTGCTGAGTAGATTGTAGTGAAGTCCTTCCACATAAGATACATTCTTGATAGTGAGTTCATTTCTGATTAAATTTCCATAACCTTTTGTGTAACCATGTTTATCTTTACTTCCAAAATTGACTCTTGGTCCATCTTTAGCTATAAAATCAGCGAGGCAGTCCTTGCTCTTTGTCATGCACCTAGAGCATCAACTGTCAAAGTACCAAATATCCTGCAAAACAAATTAAAAGGCTTTAGGTACCCAACTCCTTTTGGGTCCATAGTGGTCAGTTGTCAGTACAACTCTAGGCATATTTCCATAAGGTCTTCTATGGAAATTGTTGCACTTGTTTTCATATATATAAGCCACACTTCCATAATATCTTTTCTTGGATTGTGTCTCATTTATATGCTTTCTCAGATCTTCTGGTTGAAACTAATTTCCAAAATGTCTTCGATTATTAAAAGTTGAATAATAACAATCATTCCTTTTGTACTGAGGTCTAGATTGACCTTTGTACTGAGACTTTTGCTGAGAACTAGGATAGGTCCTCTACGGAGTCTTGTACTGAAACTTATGATAAGTTTTCAGTCAAGAATGATTGTTCTTATCAGTTTTAATAGTACGTTCAGTAAAATTCTAATCATCATCAGTGGGGTACAGTCTTCCTTTACCCCATGATGTGTGAATCATTGAACGATTAACATTCTTAGATTACTCTGATTATAATTTTTCTGGTTCTTGACTTGATCTGTTTATGTAGATCTTGTAGCTTATCTACCATTCCTATTTACCTTTGTTGGTAGGTGCAGTTGTCTTCTTTGAAAACCGAGTTGTCTTATTAGAGGCTGACTTTACTGGTTCAGCAATTTTCTCAATCTATGGAAGTTGCTCAGCCACAAACTTAATACCAGTTTTGATATTAGGTTCAGTAGCTTTGCTAGTTCCCTCCTTAGAAGATTGCTGTGTATCTAATCCTAAGCCAGTTCTGTCTCCATACAGATTTTTTGATTTGAATTCAGTAGCTGAACTTGATTGAGCAAAAGATTCAGTTGCTTCGACTGATGCAGTAGGATGATACTGATTCTTCCCTTTATCAGTTCTAGTCAGTTTCATCATGTCTATTTCAGACTTCAATCTTTCAACTTCAAGAATTAGAACTTCTTTCTCAACTTTAATTGATTCATAACCAGCTTGGATGGTTACCAGCTGATTCATCAATCCGTCAAGTGTTTCTTCTAATTCTAGATTTTTTGGATTGGATTCAGCAGTCCAAGAACGTGCATTTTGCACGGAAATCTGAGCTGAGGAATATTTAGAGTTAGATTCACATACTTCATTTGGATCCCCCATGTGAGCCATTAGAGCTGTGTCACAGTGCCAGCTTCATAGTTTGACTCATCTCCGGCTAAAAGTCCTCTTCTGCCAGTTCTTCGTGGCTGAGTCTTCTTTCCAATTAGCTCTGGACATTCAGCTTTATAGTGTCCAAGCTTTTTACAGTTGAAGCAGAGATACTCATCGTCTTTTCTCTTTTCAGGAGTCTTCTTGATAAACATCTGAGTGACTAGATGTCCACTCTTCATTCTTTGAATTATGTTCATCATTAAGGCCATCTGTTCTTCAATCTCATCTGATTGCTGAATATTGTTATATAAGGTTTCTTGATTTTCATTCGAGTCTACTACGAGTGCTGTTGTTTTGGTTTCCTCCAGAGCCTTGATTATGGCAGCTGTGCTTATGAAATCCTCACTGAATGCATAAGCCTTCAGGTCTGAGAATATTTTGAAGGAATCTTTTATATCAAGTCTCTTTGATTCTTCCATTGCTGTGACCTTCATTTTCCAGCACATGGGTAAAGCCTTCAAGATTCTTGTGTTGATTTCTTTCTTGGTATACTTGATCTTGAGTAAAGCTAGTTCGTCAATTATGGCACTGAACCTTGTTTCCATCTGATCAACGTTCTCGCCTGACTTCATCTTGAAATTCTCAAACTTCTGCTTGGCTACAAAAATCTTATTTTCTTTAATGGAGTCAGTTTCTTCACAAACTAATTGAAGTTTCTCCCACATTTCTTTTGCAGTAGTGTAATCCTTGACTTTCAGATACATGTTGTTGTCAAGAGTTCTCAGTTTGATATCCATAGCAACGTTGTTCAAGTTGTTCCTTTTTCGATAATCACTGGTCCATTTGCTTTTGGGCTTAGAAACTCTAACTTGATTTTCACCAACAGTTTGCATGTAAGTGATCTAGATAGGTCCATCAGTGAGTACATCTATCATCTCATCATAAGAAGCTGCTAGAAAAGCCTGTAAACGACGTTTATATTCATCAAATCTGTCCATGTTGCACATTATATGTCAGGCATACTGATTGTTATCCATTGTGAGAGTGAGTGAAAACTAGATTATGCAATGACTGGAAACTTAAAAGACTGAGTTTTTTCAAGAGATCAACTACAGGAGATAGTTAGAGCAGGTGAGTTTTCAACAATAGCTTGTTAAAGAACATTGCTCCGATACCAATTGTTGGTCCCTTAGAAAGGCTAACACAAGTTTAGAGGGGGGGTGAATAAACTTATCACCAAAAACTAGATTAATTAACAATTAAGGTTCAGTTTTAACTTGTGTGGAGTTGAGCTGACAAAGCTGAGTCTAAGTCAAACTGACTAATACAAATCTAAGTCAACCGGCAGCAGATTTAAGTTATAGCCTTTAACGGGATCTTGTTGATACTACAAGAAAAGGCTAAGTATGCAAAACTGAATTCTGGTGAATGTCAGTTTGTGAACCGTGTATGATTGTAACAATCAATTTCAGTATGTTGAATAAAAAATAATAAAATTGTAAAGTAAATAACAGAACGAAAATTCGTAAAGTAAGTAGAGAAATAACTATAGTGGTTCCAGGTGGTGTAATCCTATCAGTCCACTCTTCCCATGTGATGTAGGAGGAAAATTCCACTAGAAATTTTTGAGGTACGCTGTTACAAAAAGTCCTAAACGATAGTCCCTGACTAATCCTCAGTGTCACTATCTAAACAACTAAAGAGTAGGTTGGATTGCTTCTCTCCAACTGCTTGAACCACGGGTCCTTAGTGGGATGTATTGCCTCTTCACCAGCTACCAACACAGACACAGTCTACCCGACTGCAAACAACTGTCCTTAGCAACTCCATGACCGGATTGCTTCACAGTGTAAACCGTAGATTAAGAATGAAAGTTGGGCTGAGAATCAATAAATTGATTCTTGCTTGTGGTTCTTCAAAGTATCGAATCTAGATATAATCGATGTAGCTTGAACACTTGAAGAAATCTATATATGATCTTCTTGAGCGCAGATAAAGATAGCAATTCGAATGAACTAGACTTGTGCACAAAAATGCATGTAATATTGTTAATTCTATTGTGTGATCCTTGGTGCAAAGTCCTCTATTTATAGTGTGAGGTTCAACAGTCATCTCGCTTGAATTTGAATTGCTTCAACGTCTATATTTTCAGATGTCAGGTGTCGGTGACCGTTCTGACATGTCAATTCTTCATCCAATAAAAAACATTGATTTACAACGTTCGAATGTACTTTCAGTTTCTAGGATGGCTGACTATAAAACTAAGTTTCCTGATCAGTTTTATACTAAGTATTTCAGTTTTCAGTTTGTTAACTGACTTAGAGCATTAACTGAGTTTTTACTCTTCTTCAAAAGTTCGGTACTCTATTTATCTGATTTTATATGACTGAATCAGATTACCCCATTTACTTTAAAGATCATCTAAGATATCATTGTCCTTTTGATACTTAGGTCTTCTTCAAGATCCATAAAGTCAGTTCAGGCCATCACAGACTTACCTAAATTCTAACTTTACAGTCTCGGCTTAAAATCTTCATAAATGAGTTTGAACCCTCAGTTCTTCAACCGTCTACAACTGAGTCTGTGTCCCTCAGTTCTTCAAATACTGAGTTTGTTCTCTCAGCCTTCTGTTCTAGATAAGTCAACCGAGTCTGTGACCCTCAGCGAACTTACCTTCTTCAAGTCTGAGTGAGCTTCAGTTCTAGGCGTACATATTCAGTCTTAAGTTAAGTTCCAGTTATCTAGATGATTTCCAGTTTTCAGTTTTACGACACTTCTATCTATTACAGTGCTTGTCTGATATAACCCTATACAATTAACAGACTCTAGTAGAACTTATACCGACAGTTCTAGACATCTTTTAGACTTTCACTTTAACAGCTAGTTCCAGCACTTCATCAATGGGGTGTAAGCAAACATGTTCTTGAATAAGATAAATCATCATCAAAACTAAATTTTATTCTCAACACTTTAGTTAGATTAGGTGTGAATAAAAGTAGCTGGAAGAAGGGATGAGCTTTTTTTTCATCCTACCGCACCCTTAGGCTTGAAACCGATAGTTGTTGGGAAGGTTTTTTTTTACTTCTTGTGGATTCTATTGAAGTTGGTTAGGATTGAGTCGGAAATAGCAACAAAAAGAGTAAGAGACTAGTCAATTTGAGGTCAGGATTGAGCAGTGAGATAAATTAAAGTGTGCAGTGAAGGAGCACAAAGAAATCTGGGGAAAAGAAGCCCCAGTAAACTGAGGGTCACCTCCGGTTTACCGAGCTAAGATTTTCAATTTAGGTGTGTCTGATTTTAAAGCAAAATTTTCAGTGACACGTGGGGGACACATGTTGAATCAGAAAGCTACCAGTCAGCATGAACCGTCCCATTTTCCCTATTTTCCACCTTTTCATCCTTTCCTACACTCCACCATAACTCCACCTCAATCCCATCAATCACCCCCTCAAATCCCATACCCTAATTACTCCTCTGCCCACTATCACACCAAATCCTTCCACCTTTCCACCACCATTATCATCATTCTCATCTTATATCATCTTCTTAAATTATCACACTTATTCCATTTCTTCTTCTTCTAAAAAATCCGGCCTATATCACTACCACTATCACCGTCATACCTCCACCAAAATAAAACCTTTTTCTTTCATTCACCAACCCAAAACACACATTTTTCCATTCCTGTGCTGATTTGTAGTGGTGCTGCAAGGTGTAGCTGCTACAATTCATTTTTCTTCATCAGAGCACAGTACCAGAAAGAAACCTACCAAATTAGGCCAGTAAATCGAGGCTTACCTCCGGTTTACCAAGGGTCAATTTTCAGCATCAGTGCCTTTTATCATTCGGAATGGGTCCCAAGCGTAGCAGATCAACCCCTTGTCCAAGTGGTCAACAGTTTCTATACGGAGATGCTAACCCCTTGATAGACGGGGTTGAGCAATTTCATTCTCTTGAGATCTATGAATTATTCCGAGGGTATTGTAATGGAAGAACGGTTGCCCGAGAATGAAGAGTAGAATTGGACGATTGCGGTTCGATCTTGCCGAAAACCCCACAAGTACAAGACATTTTGGATATGGCTGATGCGCCGATGTGGTTCAATGCAACGATGGTAAGAGAGTTTTATGCATGTCTTTTGCATAACCCAGGAGCTACTTTTGCGATGGTCTGTGGAGTAAAGGTTGATTTTTCGATCGAACGGATCAACGAGTATTATGGGGTTTGCAATCCTCTAGTGGGCCCAGATCAGTACACATCCTTGAGCAATTTTGACGAGCTAGAGAGGATACAGATGATAACTGATTATTTTGGGGTGCAATGGAAATGCAACCCCATGGGAGCCCCCACCATCTTCCTGGAAAGTGAATTATCTTGGGATCCGAAGATGGTCAACCGATTTGTTTGTTCCCGCCTTCTATCGACAAAGTACATGGTCTCTGTCAACACTAAGAGGGCGGAGTTGATGTTCAATCAGGAGCAGGGATCTCTATTCAACATCAGTCTACTAATACATAGTTGTATTCCCGAGCTTGCCGCCACATCTGAGCGCGAGCAGTTGCCATATGGGCCGATGATTGACACGTTTACTTTGGAGGACGAGGTAAAAGTTCATGTCAGTGATGGTTGGGAAGACCATGAGCCGATTATTAGTTCACAGTTGGTTCAACGAGTACTGAGATGGGCTGGTCAGAGAGCTAAGAGGGAGCGTACTCCGTTCCTCAGAGCACCTTGATCCCAGAGAGCCTTGCTAGAGTAGCACTTGAGAGAAATTGTGAGTCTGCATCTCAAGATGGATAGAATTATAGACTTTCTAGGAGTTCCTCCTGTGACCCCACCACCTAGGACTGCCCCATGTCACCGAGCATCCTCTTCTACTGCTGCTGTCTCAAGTTCTGCACCACCTCCCAGTTTTGAGCCTAGAGATGACTGGGAGGATTATTATGAGGAAGACTAGTTTTTGTTTCTTTTAATTGTTGTTATTTTCAATTTTTCTTCCTTTTATTTTTATTTCCTATCTACTAGAAGTAGCATAATTTTATTAATATAATGATTTTGTCGCCTTAAATTGTTTGGAGTTATTTTCTCTTTTACTGCCACAAATTTATTATACGATTTCTTGTCACCACTATTCTTCTTGGTTTGATTGAGATACTTAGCGTAGATTCTTCAAGGATTACTTACCAGCACCCGTTGAATTATATGACTATCCAATTCTTCTTTGGCTCCACCTTTACCGAGGCTAAGTTCCTTTTCGTTTTTCATTTTTCATCTTACACATTGGAGACAATGTTTTAATTAAGTGGGAGGGTAAGGGATGTCACTTAGCTTCTTATATTCCATGAATTATGTGATTGTTTTGATTCTCTTTGATGCACTATTCACCACCTAGACTTTGATTCATTTCGACAGAATTTTGAAAAAATATGATATCTTTGATCATTTCGAGTTAATTGACTTCATCTTTGTTCCATGATGTACAAGTAAAAATAAGTGCCCACTTTTGAAGTAGTGGCGTATTAAGCCCAGATTATGTTATGAGCAACCATTTTAAGCATGTATAAGTCACTTTCCTTCGTGTATAGTTGATAGAATATTGTCTTGACTAGAGTTGACCCCGGCTTTATCCCGAATTATGTTCTACCAACGCTTATAAAGGCAAAGGAATTTGGGATTCGGTAGTTTATCAAGAGTGAGACTGTGAGGGTAGATAAATCAATGAGAGTTCACCCGCCAAGAAAGAGAAGTGCATTGAAATATATACATATATATTCTCTTTGGAAAAAATTGAGTCGACGGAGCGTAAAACGCATGACTTTTGCATAGGCCGGTAAACGCGAGCCTAAGAGTAATACTCAGTTCTCGATCCACCTTGCCAGCTAATTTAATTAATAAATAACATGTTCGAGACTGTTTAGTTCGACTACGGGTTGACGTAATGTGAGATTGTCTGCATTACTAAGCGGTTAAGAAAGGTATTGCACACACACATTGGCTCATGACGTGAATAGTGTTTAAGGCGTTATTAATGGATATTAGTGGCATTATCTTGATCTTGACTTTGTGAGGCATAGTTTTTTTTAATTAACTTGTATACTGATCAGAGTTTCATTTCTTTTTTGCCTTTTTGCTCGGGACGATCAAAAGCTAAGTGGGGGAGTAGTTGATAATGCTCTAAATGGTACCATTAATGATACCTTTATTCACCCTGAATTCTGCTCAAGAGTGGATAGATAGCCTCGTTATTATATGGAATATGTGTTAAATGCTATGGGTATGTTTCTAGGATTGTAATTCTGCATCTATGTTATTTCCCCGAAGATTTGGTGTTGTTTTGTCTTGTTTTAAGTGTTTTAAAGGATGTACCGAATCTACAGCATTGGAGAATGGATCAAGACTAAAAGAAGTATGTTGGGCCGAGTAAAAGAAGTCCAAGAAGAAATATGCTGAAGAAAAAGAAGAAAGGTCAGCCCGGTTTACCGAGGGCTAGGTTCGGTAAACCAAGGGCCTTGAGGAACAAGAAATCAACTTTGCCGCATTGTCTAGGTTTTTAGGCTTTTTGAGAGGCATAAGTCGGTCATGGTATCTATATAAGACCGTAGAAGTGAACATGTTACATATCTTATTATTGAATCTTCAATTACATTATACAATTTGATGAAATAAAGTTATTCCAAGCATTTCATGAGTTATTTCTGGTTTTCTCCCTTTCTCTGTCATCTCTAGCTTGAGTAGATTGAGCTAAATCTCCATTGTTGAAGGTATGAAGCTTTGAACATTCTTTTTTGTCTTCAATATGGTAGATCTATCCATATTAATGCGTCGTAGTTAATCTAAATGTTTAACGACCCCATAATTTACTTAGTTTAATCATAATTGAGTCATGTAGATCCAGAATTAAGAAAAGCTAACCCCGATAAACCGGCGGTCTATACCGGTTTACCGAGGCAATATTTAGACAACTTAATCTAAAGGATTCACTACAGCTACATTGATCGACATGTTTAATTAATAGTAGGTTAGATCTGGCCAATCTGCTTATTGTAATCGTAAAATTAACATGAAATATGAATAGTGAAGTGTTAATTTGGACATAATTTTGATGGACCCTAGGAACGTGATGATCAGTGTCGACAGCTGTCTATATGGGTTAGCGGTATTAGTTAGCGCTCGATATCGGCAATTCTAGTTCTCTATGTGTATGGGCTATTACGGACCAATTAATGAGTGTAGCTTGCGTATAGGTTGTCCACTACCATGGTCGGTGTAGTTAGGATTAGGATTTGCACCTGTAGCTTATAATTAAATGAAAAGCTCACTCGTTTAATTTAAGGAAATTATGTGGGGAAGTAAATATAAAGATTATCTAATCCATGTTAGTTGATCGGTGAGAAGAGGTGGAGAAATACCAAGTTTCTTTCATGTTTATTCTTGGTCAATGACCACCTATATGTCGCTTCTTAATTAGATTAGAATTGTTTATCCTTAAAGTTGCATTGTCTCTGTGGGATCGACCTTAACTCACTTTTACTATACTACGATGTACCTAGTATTCTTGCTAGTAATATCGATGTTAGTGACTTACATAAGATCAATGACCTTGGATAAGTCTAAATTATATTTCAAGTGATGAAATTAATTGTTTAAATATGGTGTACTCTCATCTCACTCAAATCAAAGATCAGTGAAGTATAAGGACTCTAGTAAAATCAAATAAAGAAAACAAGCATTGAACCAGCAAAGTGAACTGTCTACCGGCTGAGTTAAGAAAAAGCAGTGAAGGAAGAACTAACCAGCTAAGTCAGCAAGAACACTCAACCGTTCAAGCAACAGTCAAGTAGAGTATCAGCAAAGCAATTCAAGCTTATTTAGAACGTGAAGAATTAACGAAGATTCAGAGGATCAAGCATTAAATGCATAATCAATCAAGAATCAATCAATGAAATATTTTATGATAGACATTTGAATAAAATCCAGGTCACTAAAATCAAGGAGAATATAATCAAGGGGGAATCAAGAATTAAATCAAGGGTTATTCGCAACATTAAATGGCCAACGGACGGAAATTCAAATCTAGGATTAACAGGGCTATAAATAGAAAGCCTTGACAGACAGGAAAAACAACGATTGAATTACTTAAGAACAAGCAGAAACTCTGTCAATTTGAAAAGCCTTCTATCTGAACATAAAGGACATATCTAAAGATCAACTCAGCAATCAGAGCTAAAATTCCATATCAAGCACTGAGATTGATCAGCAGAATCTATGAATCCAATTCACACAAGTCAAGCAACTAAATCAGAGCCATCTGAGATGGAGTTGTGTTTGTGATTGCTACTGAAGGATTTGTTCCCAAGGAGAAGTGTTGAAGACTGAGTTACTGAAGCTTTTGAAGCAAATGAGTGATAGTCTTTTAGATTGTGAAGCTTGTGTAGGCAAGGACAATTTTACTATTGTATTGGTGAAAGACAATAGTGAATTCCTCCAATCACCACAGGAGAAGAGTGGATTAAGGGATTACACCACCTTGAACCACTATAATCCTTTGTGTCAATTTACTTTTAGCAATTGTCTTTACGGCACTTACTTACTGCATAATTCATACTTTGTGTGTGCATATCCTACTTTGAAACAATATTAAAAGACGGGACTTATCCGCTGCCCAAAAGTTTTTAAAACGATAAAAGTTTTTGAAACTCCAGTCTACTCATTCACCCCCCTCTGACTACACTTTTACACTTTTGTGGGACCAACAATATCCAAGAGCATATGGCATCCTAGTGAAGAATGATTTAACAATCAATAATATTGCATATTTGAGGTACTGGACTACAACCTGCAGAGCACCAGTCAGTTTTGTGATATGGGCTACAAAGTCACTTTTGACAAGGATCATTGTATTGTCATGAGTGAGATGGGAGAGCAAGTTGTACTTGCTGGAAGAAGACATCAAAACATGTATGTTGTTGATTGGACCACTGTTGTACCAGAAACCTATCTTATTGTTTATACGAAGGCAGAACTAAACTGAGTAAGGCATAACAAGTTGAATAATCTAAATTTTGATGATATCAATTAGTTGGTGAAGAAGAATCTGGTAATAGGTCTACCTGACATCACATACAAGAAAGATAGGATATGTGATGCTTGTCAACAAGGAAAACAAACAAAAGCAAGCTTCAAATCAAAGACTCAACAATCAACCAAATGAGTTTTGGAGCTGATGCACATGGATCTTTTTTGATCTGTGATACCAACAAGCATAACTTGAAAGAAGTACACTCTGGTAGTTATGGATGATTTTTCAAGATACCCGAGGGTAATCTTTATGAACAAGAAAAGTGAAACACTTCTAAAGATGCCTAAACTTTTGAAACACTTATAAAGATGCCTAAACTTTTGAAGTGTAACAGTAGTAAAGATCATATCAGACAAGGGTACTGAGTTTTTAAACAAAGTCATTAAAGAATTTTGTGAACAGAATGGTGTGCTACATCAAATAGAAGCCGCTGGAACACCTCAACAGAATGGGGTTGCTGAGAGAAGGTACAGGACTTTGAAGGAAGCAGGAAGAACATTGATCTGTGAGGCAAAATTACCTGGAAGGTACTAGGCTGAAGCAATCAACACAGCACCATTCACACAGAATAGAACATCAATGAACAAAAATCTTAACAAGACACCTTATGAGATTCGGAATGGAAGAAAGCCAAACATATCCTACTTCCATCCATTTGGGAGTAAGTGCTTTATCCTAAATCATAAGGAGCAACTGAAGACTTTTCAACCAAAATTAGATGAAGGAATCTTCTTGGGTTATTCTTCAGTCAGCATGGCTTTCAGGGTGCTGAAGAAAAGGACTTTAAAACCAGAAGAATCTATACATGTTGTTTTAGATAAACCAAATTTCACTGGAATCGATAATGAAGAAGTTTCAGAACCTCCTATACATCTTGAAGTCACTGATCCAGTGTATGTAGATATTCTATAGAAGATAAGTCATTTAAAGGTCTCTGATTCTGGAAATGAAGATGCCCCTGTTGGAGGACCTGATAGTAATACTACTGATACAACAATAGATGTATCCCAAGGATCTGCTGACTCTCCTACTGAAATAACATCAGACCCTATTGAAGATCAAGTTCATATAAATCAAGATAATAGTGAGTTACAATGGTTGAAGGATCACCCTGCTGAACAAATTATTTGTGATGTACAGCATGGTGTAAGAACTAGAAGATAAATAGAAGCTAAATTTACATGTTTTCTATCTCAACTAAAACCTAAATTTGTTGAAGAAGCAATTTTTGATCCTGATTGGATAATTCCTATGCAAGAAGAACTCAATGAGTTTGAAAGAAATCAAGTATGGACACTAGTGGAGAGGCCTGATCATGTAAATATCATTGGCACAAAATGGGTATATAGAAATAAATTCAATGAATTTGGTACCATTGTTAGAAACAAGGCCAAACTAGTGGCATAGGGCTATTCACAAGCAGAAGGAATAGACTTTGATGAGACATATTCCCCAATTGCAATATTGGAAGCAATAAGACTGTTTTTGGCATACGCAGCACATAAAAACTTCAAGGTATACCAGATGGATGTAAAGTGTGCATTTCTCAATAGCATTCCGGAAGAAGAGGTTTATGTTTAGCAACCTCCTGGTTTTGAAGTTAAAGATCAAGAAGATAAAGTGTACATATTAAACAAAGCACATTACGGATTTGAACAAGCACCAGGAGCTTGGTATGAGACTCTATCTAAATTCTTGGTGAATAATGGTTTTACCAAATGAACCATTGACAAAACTCTTTTTAGAATCAATGAAGGAAACAACACCCTGTTAGTGCAGATTTATATAGATGACATCAGATTTTGTTCTGAAAATGAAGTGTTATGCGAAAAACATGCTAATCTCATGAAGAGAATGTTTCATATTAGCAAGATGGGATAAATGAACTACTTTCTGAGACTACAAGTCAAGTAAATGAATGATGGAATCATCATTCATCAAACCAAGTATACCAAGGAGCTGCTGAAGAAGTTTGGTATAGAAAATAGCACCAAAGTATCAACTCATATGGGTACAAGCATCAGGTTGGATGAAGATAAAGAAGGTAAAGATGTTGATTAGACTTTATACAGACGGATAATAGGAAGTCTGCTGTATCTCATAGCCAGCGGACCTGATATATCTTTTGCAGTAGGTGTTTGTGCAAGATTTCAATCTACCTAAGGAAAGTCACTTAGCTGCTGTCAAAAGAATTCTTAAGTATTTAAAAGAGACTTTATTGTAGGGATATGGCACTCAAAAGATGGAAGCTTTAAAGTTATATCTTACTAAGATTCTAATTATGCTGGGTGTAAGATTGATAGAAAAAGCACCACAGGAACTGGTCAGTTGATGGGAAATAGACTTGTTTCCTGGTTCAGCAAGAAGCAAAATTCTATGTCAACTTCCACTGCAGAAGCAGAATACATAGCTGCTCGAAGTTGCTGTGCATAAGTCCTATGGTTGATACAACAATTAAGGGACTATGGGATTGAAGAAAGAGAAATTCCCATAATGTGTGACAACACTAGTGCAATTGGTATAACAGAAAATCATGTATTACACTCAAGAACCAAACACATTGATGTGAGACATCATTTTATAAGAGATCATGTTGAAAATAAATATGTTGTGGTTTTCTACATACCTACTGAAGATCAACTTTCTGATATCTTTACATAACCATTGGATAAAGACAAATTGCTAAGTTAAGAACTGAACTTGGATCATCAAGGTTGACTGCCAAAGGGACTAGTCTTTGCCTTGCTGGGTGCACTCACTAGGCAGATTAGTCATTGACATCAAAAATTCCTTAGTTCTCTTATAGTTTGGACAATTGATCAAATGAAGCTGCCAAAGGTATTGGTCTTTGCCCTGCTGGGTGAGTTCACTTGGCAGATCAATCATTGGTATAAAACTTCATATTGTTTTATCAGTTTGACAAATCAATACCTATACAAGATGAATGAAGATATGAAGATCAGCTGTGTTTTCTATGTACCAGCATACCCCTGACCCTGCTGAATCATATCAGTAGAGTACATACAATGATAGTCTGCTGAAGACCAAGCTACTGATAAAGTCAGAATTTAATGAAAGTCAACAATAAATTTAATGGATTTTAAGCCTATCTTTATAACAGCTGTTACAAGGATATAACCGTTTCTTACACTAGTGGGACTATATAGTGGGACACGTGGCATTATCTTATTCATTTCCACTTGAATCGTGCAAATTGCTACAGTACCTGCCTAATGTGTCCTACCCACTACTGTGTATATATTGCAGATTATACACAAGGGTCTCACAGTATAATTTCTACAAATACACAAGTGTGAAAACAAATCTTGGTACTCATCTTCTTCAATCTCTCAAAATCAAGAAAACAATGTCTGTTCAAGATGTATATCTTGGCTCAAGACAAAGTGTTTGAGGTTATGTTGCAGATGCTAATGAAATAGATCTCTCAATTAATCTATAGGTCTTGAAAATGTTCTAAACATAAGACTGCAGAAGATTTCTTATAGAAATGTATGTGATTTTTTGGGTAAATATGGTATAAAATCACGTACAGAGGAGTTTACAAGAACCGTGAATGGTTAGGACATTCTGGTTTCCTCAAATTTGATAAGTGTGGTATTTGGATTTTCTGAAGGCAATGGAGCACCAACAAACCTAGAAAGCTTGGAGTTAGAAAGATTAGCCTTTGTTGAGTCAGTAAAGAATGATCCAAAAGAGAAAGCATCTCTTGGAATCAATGTGAAATATATCTCCTATGAATATAATCTACTGAGCAAGTATATTGAAAGGAACTTTCTAGGGCTGGTTGAAAGCTATTGAAAAGAGATCCTGACTACTTCTGCTTCAATTGCAAGAAGCCAGGACACTTTAGACCTGACAGTCCAGACCTGCTGAAACCAAAAGGTCAACAGAGGAGACATGCTCAGAACGCACTAGTTGCATATGATGAAACTGGCCATGAAGTAGAGCCTGAAAAAGGAAATGAATCAGATGACACTGCTCTCATGGCACACATGGATGACATTGCTCTCTTGGCACACATAAATGACACATAAGAGGTATACAAAACTGTATCTACTAATACTCCTGCTGAATGTGAATGTGAATCTACTGGTGGTTCCAATCCAAAAGTTTCGTACATGGAAGAACCTCTGGATGCCCTCCTCAATCCACTGAGGATAATACAATCTGTTTATAAGATTGTGAAGGTAGAAAGAGAAACACTTCAAGTAGAAATCAAAAGATTGAATGTAGAATTAATAATTCATAAAGGTAAGGAAAAGGATTATGGACAAAATAAGCATAATCCTAATGCACCAACAATAGCAACTGAATCTGTGGCACAATCAAGTTCCACAACTACTTTCTAATCTGGTTACACTTACAGTGATAAAACAGGCCTTGGATTTGACACTAAACAGCCTTCTAAGGATGGATCAAGTAAGGCTGTAGAACCTAGTACCAAAATTGGACCTAAGTTTGTACCTGCATAGGATACAACACCTCAAAAGGTTGCTGAAGTAGTAAAGCCTACTGATAATGCTTCAAGGAAGCAAAATCAAATGTCCAAAGGGACAGCAGTACCTAACAAAAAGTGTAATTCTAAATGTAGGTCTGTTGGATCCTCTAGACCTGCTGATAATAGATTTGATGCAAGATCTGTTGAACCACAGAAGACTAATCCTAGATCAGTCAGGCACCAGAAATATTCCAAGAATAATAATGTCAGACCTAAGAATGTTAATCATTCAAGGGATACTTATCTCAGGGGAAATGCAAATTGTTCCCTGCTGATGAAGATTGGTAAACGCATGCCCCTGCTGCTAGAAATAGGAAGGTTAAGCACATTGCTAAGGCTAGACCTCAATAGTGGAATCAGGAAAGGACTCAATAGAGACCTCAGCCGAGGACTCAGCAGTGGCCTTAGCAGAGACCATAATATAGGGTTATTTCTAACAGACATCAATCTTATGGTTATGCTTATGCTTCTAACAACAGAGATCACTTTGCAAAGCATTATGTACCAAAAGGACAGAAACCACATATGAATGCTACAAAACAGAATATTAGATTCTAGGGTAATGTGGCATACATATATGAAAGAAAGTGCAACACTTTTCAAAGAATACCTTATGGAAATTTGCCAATGGTTGTGCTTACCACTGACCACTACGGACCTAAACAGTTTGGATACCTAAAACATATTAATTTTTTTTGTAGGGTGTCTGTTACTTTGATAGTGGATTTTCCAAACACATGACCAAGAGCAAGCATTGTTTGGTGGATTTTGTTGCAAGAGATGGACCAAAAGTCAGTTTGGGAAACTAGGACACACATAGATATATGTTATGAACATTTTATGATGTTTTGATGATGGCCATACTAGCTGTTATAGCAAGCCTAAAATAAGTTAGTATTTTATGTATAAGTCTTTACTTAGATTCTAACATGTTGTATAAGTTGAGTCAGACAAGTATGGTACTAGTTGGTAGGATGGCTAAGTAAAAAGAATTTCGGCAGAGTAGAAGAAGCCAAGTACCAACAGAGAAGCATGAAGACACATGGACTGATTTATAACCAAGGAAGTCTGTGATGACCTTGGATAAGTCTAAGTTATATTTCAAGTGATAAAATTCATTTTATAAATATGGTGTACACTGATCTCACTCAAATCAAGGATCAGTGAAGTACGAGGACTCTTGTAAAATCAAAGGAAGAAAACAACCAGTGAACTGGAAAAGTGAACTATCTGCTGGCTGAGTAAAGAAAAAGCAGTAAAGGATGAACTAACCCGCTAAGTCAGCAGAAACACTCAATCGTTCAAGCAACAGTCAAGTAAAGGAACAACAAAGCAGTTCAAGCTTATTCAGAACGTGAATAATTAAGGAAAATTCAGAGGATCAAGCATTAAAAGCATAATCAATCAAGAATAAATCAAGGACAGATTTAATGATAGACGTTTGAATACAATCCGGATCACTGAAATCAAGGAGAATATAATCAAGGGAGAATCAAGAATTAAATCAAGGATTATTCTCACTATTAAATAGCCAACGGACTAAAATTCAAATCAAAGATTAACAAGGCTATAAATATAAGGCATTGACAGACAGAAAAAACAAAGACTTCCTTGGTTATAAGCAGAAACTCGGTCAATTTGAAAAACCTTCTATCTGAACTTAAAGGACATATCTAGAGATCAACTCAGCAATCAGAGCTAAAATTCTATATCAAGCACTGAGATTGTTTAGCATAATCTGTGAATCCAATTCATACCAGTCAAGCAACTGAATCAGAGCCATCTGAGAAGGAGTTGTGTTTGTGATTGCTGTTGAAGGATTAGTTCCAAAGGAGCAGTGTTGAAGATTGAGTGTCAATTATCGGTCAGTATTTCGCCTCTCTTTAATCAATCAATGATTACAATATTTATAGTCACTACTAGGGGTTCTACATTACACAATATACCAAAACTACCCTTACTAAATCAATACACAAATAAATATTTTCCATAATCGTAATATATAATAATACCCCCCCTCAAGTGGGTGCGTGAAGATCTCGAACTCCCACCTTGCGTAATAAGAACTTGAATTGTTGTCGTCCCAATGCCTTGGTAAAAATGTCCGCCAATTGATGTTTCGTAGGAACATAAGAAGGAAGAATCAAACCATCAGTAATGGCGTCATGTACGAAGTGACAGTCAACTTCGATATGCTTCGTACGTTCATGGAAAACCGGGTTCTAAGCAATATATAGAGCAAACTGACTGTCACAGAAAAGTCTAATTCCGGGAGGGTGCCGAACCCCAAGGTCAGCCAGTAACTGCTTCAGCCACTTCAGCTCACATGTCAAAGAAGCCATAGATCGATACTCCACTTCAGCCGAAGAACGAGACACCGTTGTCTGTTTCTTGGACTTCCAGAAGATAGGAGAAAAATCAAGAAATATGAACCATCCACTCAAGGATCTGTGAGTAATTGGGCAAATAGCCCAGTCAGAGTCACACCAACCCTCTAGAAGGAGGGAATTTTCAAAGCGCAGCAAAATACCATGGCCAGGATGTTTCTTCAAATAGCGGACTAGTCGTAATGCGGCCTCCCAATGCTCAATCCGGAGGGCCTACATAAACTGTGACAAGACATGAACAAAATATGACAGATCAGGTCGAGTGACCCCGAGATAGATAAGCCGCCCAATAAGATGTCGGTACGACACCGGATAACCCAACAGAGGTCCGGTGGCGAGCGCCAGCTTATGATTCTGCTCGATAGGAAAGTCAGCTGGTTTGCTCCCAAGTAGCCCAGCCTCATGTATAATATTGAATGCATATTTTCGCTGATTCAAGAAAATCCCATTTACATTCCTCGCAACCTCGATCCCAAGAAAATATTTGAGAGCCCCGAGATCCTTCATTTTAAAACACTTGCCCAAATAAGATTTAAAAACCGTCATCGCCAATTTGTCATTGCCTGCAATGATCATATCATCAACATACATAAGCACCACAAGCTGAATCCCGTCACGAGTCAAAGTAAACAACGAATAGTTAGAGTACGACTGAAAAAATCCATAATCACGCAAAGCGGATGCAAGCTTCGGAAACAAACACCGTGTTGCCTGTTTCAACCCATACAACGATTTGCGCATCCTGCAAACCAAATTGGACCCCGGCTTCTCAAATCCAGGAGGTATCTTCATATAGATCTCCTCTTCCAAGTCCCCATGTAAAAATGCATTATGGACGTCCATCTGATGAATGTCCCACCGTTTCACCGCGGCGACACTGAGAACGGTCCGAACCGTAACCATTTTTCCCATAGGGGCGAACGTCTCTGTATAATCAATACCTTCTTCTTGGTGATGCCCAAAAACCACTAACCGGGATTTAAGATGCTGTAGGGTGCCGTACTCATCATATTTCTCTATATACACCCACTTACCCCCCAATGCCTTTTTCCCGGAGGGAATGGGTTGAAAAACCCAAGTACCTTGATCTTCAAGTGCTTGAATTTCTTCTTACATGGCCTTACGCCACCCCTCATGTTTCATAGCCTCCTTAAAATATTTAGGAGGATTACCCACTGTAATAGCTGCAAGATACTTGCGATGTTTGTCATAAAACTTATCATTATTACTATAATGATAAGAGGATACGGAGTACCGGAGGAAACTGACGGACCGGAAGAGTGTGGAACGGGACATTTCTGATCAATCAATGTATGCATCACAAAATCTTGGAAGCACGAATTCGGAATTTTCTGTCGTCTACCCCTACCCAACTCTTCAGTACCATTACCTGGATGTCGCGGTTGTGGTGAAAGGACTATATTATCCCCAGTATCACATGTGTCAACTGTCAAATCCGTCCCCCTCTCAACCGGAGGATCCGGCAAGGGTGGATCCCTGGTAGGAGAGGCATCGAACCCTTGATCTACTATGCCATCATCGTCAAACAAAGGTTAAGGAACTACAGAGGCTTCACTATCTATCGATTGAGAAAAAGGAAACACATGTTCGAAAAATTTAACATCCCTAAAAAAAAGATCTCCTCCGTATCTTGGTCATACAAGGTCCATCCCTTCTTTGCGAATGGGTGACCAAGGAAAACAGACTTACGACTCCGGCTATCAAATTTATGAGTGTGACGATGGTCGTGGGCGTAACATAAACATCCTAAAATTCGAAGCATTGAGAGGTCCGGTTTTTCCTGAAAAAGAGTCTCATAAGGCGTCTTAAAATTCAAAACACTATACTGTGTTTGGTTAATTATATAAGTGTTGGTCCCTTGAAAAGGCTTTGGTTAAGTTTAGAGGAGGGGTGAATAAACTTAACACTTAAAACTTTTGGAGTTAACAAACTCAAAGAACTTCAAGAAACTGGCGATAGCTCGATGAGTCTGGCGATTCACGACTTTCTTGAATTTGTTGCAGCGGAATATATTTAAATTAAGCCTTATTACTTGTTGTTGAAATATGATAGCAAGTATTAGATACTCAGTAGTGTATGTGTGTGATTCAGTTTCTAGTTAAGTAGATCGATGTGCTAAATATACTAAATGCAGAAAGTAAATGCAGAAAGTAAGTACGCAATTTTTATAGTGGTTCCAGGTGGTGTAATCCTGTCAGTCCACTCTTCTCCTGTGATGTTGGAGGAAATTCACTAGAGATTCTTGAGGTATGATTACAAAATCCCGAAGATGTTTGTCCTTCACCAATAACTATGGATTCAAACCGAACACTTGGAGCAGGTAGGATTGTTGCTCCAAAGTCTTCCACTTTGGTCCTTGAAGGTAGGATTGCCTCTTCACCACTCCACCACAAACAATGATCCTTGACACCCAAAGATGCTTCACTTGTCTTGATGAGATTTCTTGTAAAAGAAAGTTTGAATCAAGTAAGTGATTCAACTTTCAGCATCTTGATCAGGATGATATGATCAGCATCTTGAGGTCTTCAAGTGTGTAAACTTGATGTAGCTTGAAAACAGATTACACTTGAAGAAGTTTACTGGATCAGTAGCTTTATGCTCAGTAGGGTCAGCAGGGTATTTGATCGATTTAAATTTGATAGCTCAAGATGGATCCTTAATTTTCATCATTTGTATCTGAATTAGAAGTCCTCTATTTATAGGTAGGAATCCTTGTGACTTATGTTTGAAATTCAAACATAGCCGTTTCAGATTTGTCCTATTTGACTTGCTTTTCATCCTTATTTCATAGTATCGACCTAATGTCTGAATGCTTTTGATAGTTTTCAGTCTGTCCACCCTTTGACTTGTATCCATTGGATAAAGCTCTGTTTCTTTCCAACGTCCCTTTAATCATAACCATTGATTTGTTTGATAAAATCAGTGGTTGTTTGATGTCCCTTTCTTTGTAATCTTCCCATGTAACCTTTGAATAATCCAAAATATATATCAGCAGGGTCCTGTGGGTATTAGCCTGCTGAAATGCATATCAGTCAGCTGTTCCAAAGTACTGTGTTTATAAAAACACTTCAGATGACTTTTCTTATATCTAACATTTTATTATGAAGTTAGATTACACCATTTTGAATATAACTAAGTTCCAATCACCACTTAACCTGTGGAACTTAGACATTGTACACAAGGTATATGTAATCAATTTAGGTCATCACAGACTTCCCTAAATTCTGATTCCATATCCTTGAATTTAAACACTATGTTTGATCCCTTAGCCTTCAATAACTGAGTTTGAGCCCTCAGCCTTCAGTCTTCAACAGGTTCCTATACTAGTCTACTGACTCAGGTACCCTACTGATATAGATAGGTCTGCTGATGAAAGTCAGCTGACCTTTTACAGTACTTGTTTGATCAAACCTATACAAGATCATACTCTAATAAGCCTATACATTTGATCCAGACATCTTTTTGCCTTTGCTCTATAACAGCTAGTCTGGCACTCATCACTAAAACTTAAAAATAAGTCCAACAATTTCCCCTTTTTGGTGATAATGCCAATACCCTCCTTACCGCAAAGCAAAAAGTGTAAAAACAAAAACAGAAAAAGTATAGTCATTTCTCATTATAATCAGTTTGTTCAAAGGTATTACAAGCTAGATTCAGCAAAAATAAAATGCAGGTGTAAGTATGCTAATCTAGTTTCTTCTCTCTCTTTCTTGCCTCTCATTCTCTTGCTGTTCTTGATATTCCCTTATTTCTCTAACCATTTGTCTCATCCATTCATTTCTCTATAAGGGAAAAATCAATATGGGGGTTGACTTCATTCCACCACTTCCATGCCTCAGGTAGAGTAAGGTTAATCTGATGTACTCTAAAGCCTAAACGCATGTACACTTCCTTGAATTCATTCAGTGATTCCTTTGCTGATGTGGTAGGAAGACTTCTTCCACCTCTTCCACCTCTGCAACCTTTAGATCTCAAGGATTTGACTATTGCTTCCCAAAATTTCACACTCAAAAATGAGTTTAGCCCTTCATGAAAGCCCTTGTCATGATAAGGTCTCCTCTTATTATAGTAAAGCCTCTTTTACTCCTTGAAAAGATCATCAGTCAGTGGAAGTCTGCCAGGTGCAGGTTCTCTGTATGCATTGGTGTCAGCCTCCCATCTCTTCTGTGCAAAAATTATGGAAGCCTCTTTTGCTACTGTTGTTTGGCTCTCTTCCACCTTATTGACATCATCAACAAAATGGGACAGTGATAGAAAATACTTAACCACTAACTTTAACCGACAAAGTATCGGGTCAACGGTAGTGTAGTGGTCTCAAGGTCGAATCCACAGGGAGTAATGTCCAAGTACCAAAGTCGACTTAGAACTTAGTTCATGTCAAAATAATGGTGGAGAGTAGTATACTAATGCAAAAGTAAAGATTGTACTAACGAATTTACTTCTAGGTATTAAAGGGTATAGTAGAACTATGATCCCACGAGCTACTTTTACCCCTAAGGAAGGATTTAACAGGGAGCGTGTCTTAACCGACCTATCTTTCCAATGTAGTTTAACGAAATCCATGAGTGCCAACTCCTAATTCAAGCGATTAGACTGAAAAACTCGATCTAACCACCCTATGTGAAGTTAATTAATTCTCAATTTACAAAACCGATTAACCTAACATGATTGGGCTTTGGAGTCGCTCGAACAACGATGACAAACCTCTGTATTGGAAACGGACCTAACAACTAGGCCGAATCTATGCAACGATCCTAAAACCCATTATCCCACATCTGACCGCAAAATACATCTATAAGTTCGATATGTGTGACAGTGAACTAGGTGATCAATCTAATTCAAAGACGTTAAAATAAGTTTTAAAACGTGGATTAATTGTTTAAACAACAATTTACTCACTACACAACTCCCAATCTCATCCCCCTTAGGGTTTTCGCTCGCTTTCACATAATTCGACTACACATGAATTTAGCTACTCGTAGTTATGCTAAAAAACGAAATAAGAATTGAAATCAAACCAAAGACAATAAATAAAAGAGAAATCATTACCATATAATTGCAGAAAAACTGATCCAGAAAATACCAAAGAGAAAAGCAATTCCAAAGTCGAATCTTTTGTTCATGGAAAGTAAATCTAAGCTAGAAAAGTTGTATAAAATCAAAGGATCAAAGGGGTGTTTAAAATACTCAAAACCGCACACAAATCACCTAAGAAAAGTCTAAAGTCAGCCAAAACCTAAGTAGGAGCTGAATGAGCTGCGTATTTATAGAGTAGGTCAAAATCTGATGCTGTCGGTCCCGGACGCCCGTCTCTTTCATGGCAGACGCCTGTCCGCCTGGAGAATATGAAGATATTAGGGTTCCATCTTCAGTGGACTGGCATTCACAGTCCTCTGAACGCCCGTCTGGTAAATATGACTTGATGGCCAAACGCCCGTCTGGAATCCCTGGACGCCCGTCCAGCTGAAAACATAACTTTCTGAATGATTCATTACTTCTGTGGATGCCCGTCTGGGATGGGCAAATGCCCGTTTGATGTAGCCTTCCCTCAGACGCCCGTCTGAGGTATAGCAAACGACCGTCTGCTTTGTCTTCACTCCAAACATGGCTTTTCTTCCACCTTCACCCAACTCTCATGCCACGGACATGTCCCTTAGCCCAAAACATCACCTCCCGGGTCCTCGAGTCACCTAAGTCCTGCAATAACATAGACGAACAAACACCACGCGTAATTCCGCAAGACAAAAGTGCTCAGAAAAGAGTGTAATATCATCAAAAAGCCGGAGTTTACTATCGATGTGACAGTTTAACTCCCCGTGCATATAAATCTCGATATTACTCTCAAATAGGTCTAAATCTACCCATAACATGCCAATAAGGTGATAAACGGGGGTTAAAATGCACACCAAAGTACAGTAAAGTTGACTCCTATCAAACAGCAGGCCATGAACACTTTCTTGTGTGATCACTAGATTATTCAGTTGTCCCTCCATTATTTCTTTTCTAGTATCAACTGCAGTGATCCTTTCTTGCATAGTTTGCTCTAGTAGATTGATCCTCTCAGTGAATTTAGGATCCAATCCAGCATAGTGAAGTGTTCCAGTAGGCACAGCCTCAGCAGGCTTGGGTGCTTCAACAAGTTTATCAAGTTTCTGGTGAATAGATTCATGTTGGTCATTCAGAAACTTCTCCTTCATTGTATTGACTTGTCTGATCCCTTTTACATCTTGGGCAAGATCAACAAGAGCATATTGAGTGGAAGTAATATTGGAAGCAACAGTTTAAGTGGTTCTCCCTCTATTTCCCACTAGATTCAACAAATCTTCATACCTCTACTCTTGCCTGTCAAGTTGAGTTTATAATCTTGTAATGTCACTCCTAATAGCCCTCAACTCATCCAAAATCTATGCTGGTACTCCATCAGCCATTCCTCAAGCCATATGTCCAGCAGACTCATCAGTAGGGTGCCCTTTGTCTGCTGAAAACCATGGCCCAGCTCATATCCCTTCCAGTAAGGTTAGGTCCTTGAAACTCTTCTAGGATTGGATCTAGGGCAGGTTGCTTAAAAATAGGTACAAATGCCTATTGAGGTTCAGCATCTATAGGTTCTTCCTCAGGCACTTGAAACTCCTCATCACTGTAGTCATAGTCCAGCAGCTGTTAATCCTCATCAATAACAACAGTCTGCTGACTATCTTTCCCTTCAGTGAAATTTCCTCTAGCAGGCTCTACTACAGCAGCCTGTTCTCCAACAGCAGCAGGGGTATCCTCCAAACCCATAGTTAGTTCCAACCTTTGTCTAGGTGCTGTCTGATCCTCAGCAACCTGTACCACAAGTTCAAACCTTTGTTCAGGTGCTATCTGATCCTCAGCAGCCTAAACCTCCTCAATAATCAATGGTGATCCTTCAAATCCCATCACCATGTCCAATCTCTGTGCTACCACTATTTGTTCCTCAGTTATCAGCACTCTCTATACAATAATTGCAGGGAATTCAGCCATATTATCTCTTTGAAATTCCCTAACATCAGCAATCCTTTGTAGAATATCGGCAATTTTGGATAATGTCCTGAGTATCAATCCATTCTTGATATTGAGCTGAATCCTCAGTACTGATATCAGGTTCACTATGATCAGTAACCCTTTCTTCATCCAAATCTTCAGTCTGCTGATCCTTAGGTTGTTTAGCAGGTTCTACAACAAAGAAAGTATCTGATATACCAACCAGTCTATTGCCTCCAAGATTTATTCCATCATTGATTAAGGCCTCCAAACCATCTATGCTTAAGTCTTCCAAATCTTCATCCATCTGTTCAGTTTGTTGCCTCTCAGTGGACTGCCCAGCATCAGTAGACTGCTCTACTCTTGGTTCAAATAATAATGCAGTACCACTGGTCTCTCCATGATGTGAGGGATGACCATCATCAGAGTCGGATGATGAAGAATCATCACTATCCGATCCATCTCTAGGATCCCTGAATTTGATACCCTCTTCTTTCTTTTGCTCATCAATGAGATCCATCAGTCTCATTTCTAACAAGGAGGTATCAACCAAATCAAGCAAGTTCTCCACTCCTAACCTCTCAAAAGCCCACTCCTCAAAATCTGTCATTGGCTTAGCAGCTGATTTCTGTCTTTTTTAAAACCTAAACTTCCATTGAAAATATTCAGCCACCAGCTTGAGAATAGGATCAACATAACCTTCTTTCTTCTTTTTCTCCTTCATTTCAAAGGGCATGCTTGGCTTTCTAGGAGCTGTGTCCTTACTCTGCTAACCTCCAAAGGACTCAACAAGTAAATTTAAAGTTTCTTCAACAGATGCAACAAATTCAGTAGGTTCTTCAGGTTGGATATTAGTGCCTACTACCTCCATATGTTCCACACTTGCTTCCCCCTGACTTACATGCTCATCAGCAGGGTTAGCAGCAGACTGCTCTTCCACCTGAACTATTGCAGAATTTGCAGGGTCTTGAACAGTTAAATCAACATCCACAGCAGGTACAGACTTAGTAGTTTGCTGTGGTTCTTCAGGAAGTTGCTCAACAACAACTTCTAGAACTTTAGTAGGCTCAGCAGCCTTTAGAGGGCAGGATTCTACAACTTCTTCTTGGCAGACTCAGTGTGATCTGGCTGTGATTCTCGAAAGAGGTTGCTCAACAACAACCTGTTCAATCTCAGTAGGCTTTATAATTCTTAAGGGATCAGCTTCAATAGCTTCTTCTTCTGCTTCCCTTTGATCCTCCAGAATCCTCAACTGTTCCCCCTTTCCATGCTCTTTTTCTGTGCAATTTCCTTCATTCTCTTGGAAATTTGCTCAGATTCAACTACAACAACTTTCCAATTTCTACTATCTGCCTTATGTTGCTCTATCAAGATATCATCAGCAGACTTCTTCTTTGAAACTACAGCAGGGTCAGTAACTTCTATTTCAATTGGACCCTCAGTAGACTCAGCAGTCTCTGCTGTTTGCTTCCTTGTCTTCATAGGCTTTAACATTTCTGTTATCTTTCTTGTGTCAGTAGCCTTTCTCTTCTCAGTAACTTTCTTAGGTGCATCAGGTTTAACAGTTTGCTTGACCTGCTCACCACCAGTATCATCATCTCCACCATCATTATCACTTTCTGTGGACTCATCATGTACATCTTCATCATCTTCTAATCCAGGAATAGGAGTAGCCACTTCTGGCTTATATCTGGATTAGTTAATCTTCTCTGATGCAACATCAGGTATCTGAAAATGATTCAACAAGGTTTGAATCAATAGACCAAGGGGCTTGGTTTTGGACTTCCTTACACCATCTCTATCTTCAGTAAACACCCTCTTCATGTAATGTATAAAGAATCCAGCCCAATCAAACTTCATACTTCTGCAGATGATGATCAGTAGGTCTATTTTAGGTCCAGACAGTGTATCTAGACTGATTCCCAAAATTGTTTTGGCAATTATTTTGCTCAGCAGATTATACTCATATCCAATATGCTTTACATTAATGCCTAGAGATAAAGATATCTCATTTGTCTTTATTGCATCCACAAACTTCATTCTTGGCAGATTCATGGCTTCTGGATTGGTAGGGGCATTATTTCCAGGTCCAAAGTGAAAAAACTCTCTCAGTAGGTCTGAAGAGATTTCAATCTCTCTACCAATAACCGTTGAAGTGAAGGCCTCTCTACCTGCATGTATAACTATGTTCTTCCAGAATTCCAACACGTTGACATACGAGATTCTTTCCAGCCTTCTGTTGATAACATTTACTAAACCAGTAATCCTTCTGATTCTTCATCCAATCTTAATGGCTAATTCAGTAGAGTGACAGTCAATAACATATCCTCTCACACTTTGAGTAGTTCCAATATGAACATCATCCTTGTTCGCCATTATAAATGAGAAAGATGAAGAAGAAAGCTTTCAAATCTGTGTTCACACAAAGTATTTGCAGAGAATGGAAATGTGAGAGTTGTAACTTCTTCTGTGTATAGGTCTGTATATATAACAGAGAGTAGTGGTTGGAAACTGTCAGACCATGTACTGTAGCATTAACCACGATTAAATATTAGTAAATGAGATCTTGACACGTGGCCCATAACTCATCCACAAAGAGTTGTAACTGCTCGATCGTGTAACCATAGTTATAAAGATAAGATAAATATCCCGCTATTTTGCTTTTTGACTTTAGTAAAGTTTGACTGTAACGTATCCTTCAGCATCCTTGTCATCAGTAGATTTGGCTCAGCAATCTGCTGACGTAATGTCTCAGCAGCCTGCTGATAAAGTTACTCTGCTGATCTTCAATTTTCCATGTTTTGTCCAACTAATAATACAAGATGAAGTTTAATACCAATGACTGATCTATCAAGTGAGCTCACCCAACATGACAAAGACCAATCCCCTTAGAAGCTTCATTTGCTCAATTGTCCAAACATAAGTATATGGAATTGTTGATACCAATGACTAATCTGCTATGTGAGCACACCCAACATAGCAAAGACTAACCCCCTTGGTGATTTCCAGTACAATACTGATCATAGGTGTATCAGTCAACTTTTATAATTCCATGTTATGTCCTTAACTTAGCAAATCTTTCACTGTCCAATGGTTTTGTAAAAATATAAGCAAATTGATCTTCAGTAGGGATGTAAGAACCACCACATCTTTCTTTTCAACATGATCTCTTATAAAGTGATGTCTCACATCAATGTGCTTGGTTCTTGAGCGCAAGAATCGATTTTCTGTGATTGAAATTGCACTTGTGTTATCACACATAATAGGAATTTCTCGTTCTTCAATTCCATAATCCCTTAACTGTTGTCTTAACCACACAGATTTGCACCAAAGACTACCAAAGCAATGTATTCAGCATCAGCAGTGGAAGTTGATATTGAATTCTGTTTCTTGTTAAACCAGGAAACACTACAAGAATTTGGGCCTGTTGAGACAAAACTTTTTGAGACAACAAAAAGTTGATGCAAAAGGTTGTTTTTTGCGTCAACAGGTTGACACAAAAAGTGTCCCGAGTAACATAGATTACGAGTTGATGCAAATAACATTATTTGAGACAATGTTGTTGCAAATACTCTCCGCCAAATTAAAATATTTATGGGAAATACTTTTGACACAACAAATGAAAGTGGTTGACACAAAAAGTGAACACTTTTGCCGGGATTTCTTTGCGCCATTTTTTTCATTTTTTTGATACAACAAATAGTTTTTGCGTCTACTTAAGATCCACATTTAATGTAATGTAAATATCGTAGATGACACGTGGATGCCACGTGTCTCTTAGAAAAATGTTTATTAAAACATAAAAATAAATCATTCCTTGATGTGATTGAACCCTAGCCGCATTCTTCATTCGCCGCTCCACTTTGCGCTCGAAGGTCCGACGTCTTGTATCGAAGTCCAAAGAATTGGTAGACAAATTCGCCATTTTCTCCCAACTCATTCTTAGAAGGTAATTTTAACCTTAAATGATGTTATTTTATTCATTTTCGGGTTTTTTCCTTTCAATGTCGCAATAGCCTCCCTAAGAGCATTGGGTGTGGCTATGGTGGATGGTGGTTTGTCTGGTGGTTAGGGTCGTGGTTCTGGGATTAGCGACGGAATGTAGGAGGTTAGGGGATGGTTACGAGCTGGGGCAGGGGTGGTTGTTAGTTGTTATGGGCTGGGGCGAGGTGGTTGTTACGGGCTGGGGCGTGGTTATGGGCTGTATTTTTGTAGCTTATCAAATATTTTTCTCGAGAGATTTTATTTGTTATTTCTACGTGTTGGTCTGATGTGCTAAAAATTGTCAATATGAACCCCTGGTTGATCTTGCTTGTCTTTGAGCTTATGTTGTGGTAGGTTTAGCCTTTGTTACGGTATATTCAATGCTTAAATTCTAATATAGAGAATATAGGAGGACTCAAAAGAAAGAATGTCAAAGTCTCATTAGAAGATTTCAAGTATCATTACCATTTCATGAAGAACTTAGAAATGGTGAAGGTCCATTCCCCAAGCGACCACTCAAACTTTGAATGACTTAAAGCTTCCTTTCATTCACCAAGAAATTGCTCTCAACTTGCCACGGAGCAAGCAAAATTTATCGGTATGGAGTTTCTATTTTATTTTGTTGTGATTCTTTCTTTCCCGTAGGTGCAATGTGAGAATCAACCTTGGGAAAGTCGGTTTTTGGTTCCAAAAGTAACTTTTACAAGGTCGATTTTCTGTAATCGGTGTGGTGCAAATAATAGCCTTTTCTATATCTTTTGTTGTTTTCTTCTTCTTTATGATTTGTGTCAATTAAATATTTGTTTTTGTTTTTTTTTGTTTTCTGGATTCTCAGGCAATAGAAACGGAGTCAATCTCGATTTGATTTCGTGGTATATATGATAAAATAAACAACGCTTTGGAAAGAATGACCTATGAGGAGCTTGGAATTTCTGATGAGGAGAAAGAACAAGTAGGTGCAATTAATGGTGATAGGTCCAAACATTTATCATTTGAAGCGCCAATGACAATGTTGTTGTGCGACTCGCTCGGGACATTACAGTTTAGGTTAACTTGCTGAGAAAAGTAACATTGGTTTTTTGAACATTGTGACAGGTTGAGTTGATGTTTGTGCAACTTAAAAGAGCGAAAAGGCGAACCGATACACAAGACATGGAATTAGTCATGGATTTGATGGTGGCAATGTCCACCATAAGTGATAGTAATGCAGACAATGATGCTAGTGTTGAAAGGTTGGCTAACCAGCTTGGTTTGCAGAATGAAGAGGATCTTTGGGTAGAAACTTGGGCAATAAAGAATCTTGTAAAAGAAAGAAGAGGACAAAATGTTAAGAGAACAAAACAAATGGTTGATCTTCTAAACAAATTCGAACAGCTTGCGGGTATTCCTGAGTCTGCTATTGCTATAATTGAAGATCCTGTATTTTTTCCTAAAGCTTTTCTAATCCTTCTTTGCCATCCTCATTGTTTCACCTGCAAGGTGTTCTTGTTTTCATGCCTTTTCGATTTTATTTTCTTACACGATTGCAACAAGTTGTCTACTCTTCTTTTCACACTTATGTTCAAGATGATTATTGGTTTCTGATAGAGTAAAGAAGAAAATTTGTCAAAATCGATGTGATAAATATTTGCTAAGTCTTTTGTTTTCTGACTTGAGCTTTTGGTTTTGGTAAAGTCAATTTTGGCAGGTTGGACTGGACATGATGGACTTGTGCCTTGTTTTCTGCTTTTGTAATGGTATAGCATTGATATTTTATTTTGCCAAATTGGACAAGGGGCATTCGGTAAAAACTCCCTGCTTGGCTTTGGTCGAGCTACTTGCACATTGCTGGGATTGGGTGTGGTATGCCTTCTATTCAGTTCAATGTTGATTTACAACTTTAAAAAATTTGCATATGATATTACTAGCTGTTAAAGATTGAATCTTCTCTTATCTCAAAAAATAATCTTGTACATGAATTTTTGGCAGCTCGATGGACCCTTGTCACTTCCTTGTTTGTACGTGGTAATTTGTCAGGTATGATCGAGCAAAGAGGGGAATTTTATTATAACAAGTCTTGATTTTAAGTTTTTTAATTTGAGTTTATGTAGGAGGTTTCGAAAAGGAACGCTGATAATCGGAAGAAACTGAATTATCTAAGAGTGCTGGGGCGGAAAGCATTCGCATAACTCCGACACAACTCCGGCCGTAAGGTATGATCACAGTATTTAACATTTTCCTCGTATTTAAAAATCAAATCTAACTTTAATTTTTCTTTTATATAGTTGATGGTACCAAACACAGCGACATAGATTCAAAGGTGTGGAATCCATCTGAATAAGGATAGGGAGTAGGTTAGCCCCATAGTATTAGATGATCCATAAATACTTCCTACTACTACTTTTTAAGACATTTGATGTAGTGTAGTATTTCTTTTTGGTTTACATTTATGAAATTTGGTTATGGTGTCTATCTATTTGTTTTGTGAACAATTTTTGTAATTGCTGTGGTTGGTATTGTATGTATGATTGGTTTATACCAGGGAGGTAACATGTTATATATATATATAATTTTTTTTTAAAAATTTCTTGAGTTTTTGCATCAACAATGTCGTCGCAAAAAGTCCACAATGTTTCGAACCGGATGGCCATGTCAAGATTTTTGCGTAAAAATGTTGTCTCAAAAGATTTTCCACGTCAGCAGTATTTGAGTCAACAACGTTGTCGCCAAAACCCTTTCCACGTCAGCAAACAATTTTTGGGCGTAGTTGACACTTTAGCAACAACTTGTTGTCTCAAACAGTTTTGCATCAACGTGTTGTCACTAAAACTTCTTTTGGTACGGAGTTTTTGCTTCAACCGGTTTGCTTCAACTTGTTGTCTCAAAAAAAGTATTTGTGACAACAATGAGCTTTTTGCGTCAACTATTTGTTGACGCAAAAACATGAAATTCTAGTAGTGAAACCAGTCTATTTCCCATTAACTGACATGTTCCTGTGGTGCTTTTTCTATCAATCTTGCATCCAGCATAATCAGAATCTGAGTAGGATATAACCTTGAAAGTTCCATCTTTTGAATACCAAATTCCTACATCCAAAGTCTCTTTTAGATACATGAGAACTCTTTTAACTGCAGCTAAATGACTTTCCTTAGGTTTTGATTGAAACCTTGCACAAACACCTACAGCAAAGGATATATCATGTCTGCTGGCAGTAAGTTACAGTAGACTGCCTATCATCATTCTATATAAAGTCTGATCAACATCTTTGCCTTCTTTGTCTTCATCCAATCTAATGTTTGTACTCATAGGAGTTGATACTTTGGTGCTGTTTTCCATACCAAACTTCTTCAGTAGCTCATTGGTGTACTTGGTTTGATGAATGAAGATTCCATCTTTCATTTGTTTGACTTGCAAACCCAAAAAGTAGTTCAGTTCTCCCATCATACTCATTTGGAAATTACTTTTCATGAGATTAGAGACTTCTCACATAGCAATTCATTTTCAGAACCAAAAATTATGTCATCGACATAAATCTGTACCAACAGGGTGCTGTTTCCTTCATTGATTCTGAAAAGAGTCTTGTCAATGGTACTTTTGGTAAAACCAATGTCCACCAAGAATTGAGATAAGGTCTCATACAATGCTCTTAGTGCTTGTTTCAAACCATAAAGTGATTTATTGAGTCTGTAATCTTTATCTTCTTGATCTTTAACTTCAAAGCCAGGAGGTTGCTGAACATAGACCTCCTTTTCCAAAATGCCATTCAAAAATGCACTTTTGACATCCATCTGATATACCCTGAAGTTCTTATAAGCAGCATATGCCAAGAATAATCTTATAGCTTCCAATATTGCAATAGGGGCATATGCTTCATCAAAATCTATTCCTTCTACTTGAGAATAGCCTTTTGCTACTAGTCTGGCCTTATTCCTCCCAATGGTACCAGATTCATCCAATTTGTTTCTGTATTCCTATTTCGTACCAATTATAATTGCATGATTAGGCCTTTCCACTTGTGTCCAAACTTGATTTCTTTCAAATTCATTCAAATCTTCTTGCATAGCAATTATCCAATCTGGATCTGATATTGCTTCCTCAAAAACTTTAGGTTCCATTTGAGATAGAAAACAAGTGAACATTGCTTATAATTGTCTTCTAGTCCTCACACCTTGTTGCATATTTCCAATAACTTGCTCAGCAAGAGTGATCCCTTAACCATTGTGGATTTTGGTTAGATTGATTCTCAAGAACTTCATCTTCAGTAGGGTCTGATGTTGCTTTAGCAAGGGGTTCTGCAGATCCTTGAACTGCTTCAGTTGTTGCATCAGTAGTGTTACCAGCAGGGGGTTCAGTAGGGGCAGCTTCAAAAACCTTTAAGTCATTAAACCTTTCCAAAACATCAACACATTCTAGATCAGTGACTTGTTGATTCTCAGCAGGTTCTGAATCTTCATCTTCCATACCAGTGAACTTAGGTTCATCAAATACAACATATATTGTTTCTTTATGTTTCAGTTGTCCTTTGTTCAAGACTCAATGCCTTGTCGATGTAAGAATATCCCAAGAAGATTCCTTCATCTGATTTTGGTTGGAATGTCTTCAATTGTTCCTTATGATTTAAAATAAAGCATTTTCTTCCAAATGGATGAAAGTAAGATATATTAGGTTTCCTTCCATTCCAAATCTCATAAGGTGTCTTCAGCAGCTTCTTGTTCACTGAGGTTCTATTTTGTGTATAGCATGTTGTATTAACTGCTTCAGCCCAATATATTTCAGGCAATAATTCTTCACAAATCATAGTTCTTCCTCCTTCCTTCAAAGTTATGTTTCTTCTTTCAGCAACCGCATTTTGCTGAGGTGTACAAGCAGCAACAAGTTGATGTAATACACCATTTTGTTCACAATATTCTCTTATAACTTTGTTCAGAAATTCAGTACCCTTATCTGATCTGATCTTCACTATTGTCAATTTTTTCTCATTTTGCAATCTCTTCAAAAGTTTAGGCATATTTTGAAGTGTTTCACTTTTCTTGTTCATGAATACTACCCAAGTGTATCTTGAATAATCATCCACAACTACTAAAGTGTACTTCTTTCCTATTACACTTGTTGGTGTTACTGGCCTAAAAAGATCCATGTGCATCAGCTCCAAAACTCTTTTTGTTGATTTCTTTGTTTTTTATTTGAAGCTTGATTTTGTCTGTTTACCTTGCTGAAAAGCATCACATGTAGCATCCTTCTTGAATGTGATCTCAGGTAAACCAATCACCAGTTTCTTCTTCACCAACTGATTGATATCATCAATGTTTAGATGATTCAACTTCTTATGCCATAGCCAATTAAGTTCTGACTTGGTATGCACAATCAGGCAAGTTTCTGGAATAGCAGTAGACCAATCCACAATATACTAGTTTTGTTGTCTTCTTCCACCCAACACAACTTGATCACCACTTTCACTAATGACAATACAGGTGCCCTTATCAAAATTGACCTTGTAACCCATGTCACAAAATTGTCCAGTGCTCAGTAGATTGTAGTCCAGTCCTTCTACATATGCAACATTCCTAATTGTTAATCCATTTCTCACAAGTGTACCATATCCTCTAGTGTATCCTGGTGTGTTGTTGCCAAAATTCACTCTTGGACCATCCTTTGCCACATAGTTTGACAAACAGTGCTTATTCTTTGTCATATGTCTGGAACATCCACTATCAAAGTACCAGACACCCTACAAAACAAAGTTAATGCAGTTTAGGTACCCAAAACTGTTTGGGTCCATAGTGGTCAGTGGCAAGCATGACCCTTGGCAAATTTCCATAAGGTCTTCTTTGAAAGGTGTTGGTCCCTTGAAAAGGCTTTGGTTAAGTTTAGGGGGGGTGAATAAACTTAACACTTAAAACTTTTGGAGTTAACAAATTCTACAACTTCAAAGATCAACGATACTTGAGAGTCTGTTGATACCTCAAGAGCTGGCTTTGATAAACAAGAGTCTCATCGATAGTTGAGTTTGCTGAATTTGTGCAATGAATTATATCAAAATTAAGCCTTAATACTTGTTGTTAAATATGATACTAAGTATTAGATACTCAAGAGTGCAAGTGTGTGATTTCAGTTGCTAGATTCAGAGGTTGATGTGTAAAATCAACTAAGTGCGTAATATAAATCTTTGAAAGTAAGTAGGCAGATTTTATAGTGGTTCCGGTGGTGTAATCCTCGTCACCCACTCTTCTCTTGTGATGTTGGAGGAAATTCACTAGAGATCTTTGATGTAGCTTTTACAAAGATTCCTAAGGTTGCTTGTCCTTCACCAATAACTATGGCTTCACAAATCAAAACCGGGAACAGTAGGATTGTCGCTCCTGAGTCTTCCATCTGGTCCTTGAAGGGTAGGATTGCCTCTTCACCAGCTCCACCACAAACAACGATCTTTTCACACACTCGTGCTTCACTGTCTTCAACAGTTCTTTATAAAATAAAGATTGAATCAAATAAATGATTCAGATGCAGCAGCATGATTAGGATGATGTAATCAGCAGCTTGCAGACTTCAAGTATGTATACTTGATGTAGCTTGAATGCAGAATACACTTGAAGAATTTCTCTGGATCAAGAGCTTAAAGTTCAAGAAGTTCAAGCAGGTGTTTTTCAATTTCAGTAATATCTTTTCAAAGTCTATCAGTTTTTCATCCTCTTGTTTCTGAGTTGAAAGTCCTCTATTTATAGGCAAGAATGCATGTGACTTGTATTTGAAATTCAAATGTATCCGTTCCTTGTTTTTGTCCCATCTGTTTTGCATTCTGTCACTATTTATAGGATCGACATCGTCCGACATCCTTTTGACAAAGGCGATCATCGTCGCTTTGACTTATAACCATTGGATAAAGATCTGAATCATCCCAACGTTCTTTTAATCTCACCCTTTGATTTCTTTGATAAGTCAGAGGTAGTTGGTTGTCCTTATCCATGTAATCTTCCAATATAATCTTGAATAAACCGAGGTATATTATCAGCAGGTTCATCAGTCTGCTGAGATACCTATCAGTCTGCTAAACTGCAATTTGCTGTGTATAAAATACAATGCAGCTGATTTCTTTTATCTAACTTTTATTCGTGAAGTTAGATTACACCTTTTTAATAATAACCAAGTTCCAAACATCATCCAACTTGTGGGACTTAGACCTTCTTCACAAGGTATATGTAATCAGTTTAGGTCATCACAGAGACTTGCCTAAATTTCGATTCCATATCCTTGACTTAAATTACTAAGTTTGATCCCTTAGCCTTCAGAATCGAGTTTGAACCTCGGCCTTCGGTCTTCAAAGAGTTCAGACTAGTCTCATCGACCTATCTACCCCATCGATATGGATCATCTGGCGATATAAAATCAAGAACCCTTTACTGATGCTTGTTTGATCAAACCTATTCATAAATCAAACTCTAATAAATGTATACATTTGATCTAGACATCTTTTTGCCTTTGCACTATAACAGCTAGTCTGGCACTCGTCATCAAAACATAGAAATAAGTCCAACAATTTCCCCCTTTTTGGTGATGATGCCACTACCCTCACCTAACAGCCAAGCAAAAAGATAAAAACAAAAACAGAACAAATATAGTCATCTTTCATTATAAACATTTGTTCAAAGATATTACAGTCTAGAATTAGCAAAAACAAAATGCAGTTAAAGTGTGCTGATCTACTATCTTCTTTCTCTTTCTTGTCTGGCCTTCTCCACTTGTTCTTGGTAGGCCCTGATTTTTGCTATCATATCCCTCATCCATTCATTTTCAATCAGTGTAAAATCAATGTAGGGATTGACCTCTTTCCACCAATTCCATGCTTCAGGAAAGAGAAGGTTTATCTGATTCACTTTGAATCCAAACTTCATGTAAAGTTCCTTGAATTCATCAAGTGAGTCGTTTGCTTTTGTGATAGGCAAGTTCCTATCACCTCTGCCACTTCTTCCACCTCTTACACTTCTGCCACCTCTGTTGGTTGCCCTTAAGGCTCTAATCCTTGCCTCCCAAAATTTCAGTCCCAAGAAAGAGTTGAGTCCTTCATGAAACCCCTTGTCTTGATAAGGTTTCCTCATGTTGTAGTACTCTTTCTTGTACTGCCTAAAGAGATCATCAGTAAGCTGGACTCTGCCAGGTGCAGGTTGCCTGAAGGCATTGGTTTCATCTAACCATCTCTTTTGTGCAAAAAGTCTTGCAGCCTCTTTTGCTGCTGCTGTTTGGCCCTCTTCCCCCTTAGTGACATCATCAACAAACCGGGACATTAGGCCATGAACACTCTCCTGTGAGATCACTAGATTATTCAGTTGCCCTTCCATAATCTCAGTTCTTGTGTCAACTGCAGTAATCCAGGATTGCAAAGTTTCTTCAAAGAGATTGATCCTCTCAAGAACTTTAGGATCCAATCCAAAGAGTTGAGATGTTCCAAAGCAGACCTCAAGCAGAGCTTAGGTGTTTCAGCAAGCTTGTCATGTTTCTGATGAATGGATATAAGTTGGTCTTTCAGAAACTTCTCTTTTGCTGTGTTTCCAACCTTGATTCCCCTCACATCTAGTATCAGATTATTCACAGCATTTTGAGTATATGTGAAGTTTGAAGCAACTGTACCAGTAGATTGTCTGTTTGCATTCACCATTTTCATCAGTTCTTCAAATCTCTCTTCCTGTCTATCCAGTTGAGTTCTTAATTGTTACATATCATGCCTCACAGTCCTTAACTCATTCAAAACTTCTACTGGTATCTCACCAGTCATCCTTCCACTAGTGGCCTCATCAGCAGGCTCATCAACATTGTATTGTGGCCTCTGATTGCTCACAACCAATGCCCAACTCCTATCCAATCCAGCTGGATTAGGTCCTTGATATTCTTCCAAGATAGGATCAAGGGCTGGTTCTTCAAAAATAGGAACAAATGCCTGTAGGGGATCAACATCAACATTTTCTTCTTCGGGCATTTGGAACTCCTCATCACTAAAGTCATAGTCCATTTGCTCATCCATATTAATGTGATCTGCGACCATCTTTCCCCCGGTGGTCTTGTCCACGATGAGGCTCCACTACACAAGACCTCTTCAAAGAATAAGGGGTATCCTCCATACCTGAATAGGTTCCAACCTTTGTCCAGTCTTTGTTTGAGACTCAAAGAAGCATGTACCTCCTGTTTCCAACTTTGTGTCCAGTCTTTGTTTGTAACTCAAAGAACTGTACTCTCCTCTTCGATTCTTTGTGGATTGAATATAGCCTCATTATTCACTTGAAATCCTTCAGCATGACCAATTTTGTTCAGGATAAAGGCGGTTTTAGTAAGAATGCTCTCAAAGTCAAATCCATCTTGATATTCAATAGATTCTTCTGAGCTGGCACTAGGTTCACTATAATCAGTGACCTTCTCTACATCCAAATCCTCACTCTGTTCAGCTTCAGTTTGTGCAGTAGGCTCTACAACATGGAATGCAAAAGATTCATCAGCTAACCTACCATCACTTAAATTAACTCCTTCATTGATTATTGCCTCCAGATCATCCATGGTGAGATCCTGTAGATCCTCATCCATCTCTCCAGTCTGCTGGCCCTTAGCAGACTTACCAGTATCAGTGGACTGTTGTGCAGGTGGTTCTATTATTATTGTAGTCCCACTGGTTCCTCCTGGTCCAGAAGGAAAATCACCTCTAGAATCTGATGAATAGGATGAATCATCATTGTCATCTCTTGGATCCCTAAACTTGATACCCTCCTCTTTCTGTTGTTAATCAAATAAGTCCATCAATCTGGATTGCAGCAGAGTGGTATCAACTAAGTCCAACAAATTCTCTACTCCCAACTTGTTAAAAGCCCATTCCTCAAAGTCTATCATAGGTTCAGCAGCTGGCTTTTCTATCTTGTAGAAACCAAACTTCCATTGGAAATAGTCAGCAACTTGCTGAAGTTTGGGATCTACATACTCTTCTGTTTTCTTCCTTTCTTTCACATGCCTTTCAAAGGGCATGAAAGATCTTCTGGGAGCAGCATTAGAGCCTTGTTGACCTCCAAAGGTTCCAACAAGTAGGTTCATAGTTTCTTCAACAGATGTTTGAAAGTCAGTAGGTTGTTGAGGTGGTAAATTTGTGCCTACTACTTCCATCTGTACAACACTTGGTTCCCCCTGACTTACATGCTCCTCAGCAGGGTTAGCAGCAGACTGCTCTTCCCCCTGAGTTCTTGCAACACTTGTGGTCTTCAACCAATTCTTCAACTACCACAAGAGAGTTCAGTTCGGTGGTTTGATGTGGGTCTTGATAGATACTACAAGAGGCTCGAGTGGTCGGTCATTTGTTGTATATCTCCAACAGATTGCTCAACAACAACAACTGTGCAGGGCTGAGACTTAACAACCTCTTACGGTGAGGAGTCGTAATTTCTACAGCTTGATGATAGTCAAGGGCTCGGCCTCAATAGCCTCTTCTTCCTCTTCTATCTGATGCTTCTTCTTTGACTCTTTGTGCCTCCAAGTCTTTCAATTCTTTCCCTTTCCATGTTTCTTTTTGTGGATAATTTCTTTTCTTCTCTTGGAAAGTGGTTCATCATCTTCGATTCTATGCACTTCCTCTTTCTACTAGCTTCCTTCGTTGTTCCTCGAATCTCAACAACAAATCTTCTTGCAAAGAACAAAGCAGGTCAAGACCTCTTCAGATCAATTTGGACCATCGCCAGACTCAACGATCAGTCTTTGTTTGCTTCTTTGTCTTCTTAGGCTTTAAGATCTCAGTGATCTTTCTTGTATCTACAGCCTTTCTTTTCTCACTGGTCTTCTTTGGTGCAGCAGGTTTAGTATAATTCTTCTTAGTTTGCTGGACCTACTCACCACCAGCATCACCATCATCTCCATTACTGTCATTATCAGCAGCAGGGTCAGCAACATCTTCATCATCATCTAGACCAGGAATAGCATATTCAATTTCCTTCTTGTATCTAGACTGATTGATCTTCTCAGGTTCAATATTAGGAACCTCCAAGTGATTCAGTAGGGTCTGAACCATTAATCTTAAGGGCAAGGCCTTGGATTTCCTTTTTCCCTCTTTTTCTTCCTTGGCTACCTTCTTCATGTAATGGACGAAGTAACATTGATCAAATCTCATGCTCCTCGCAAATGATCATCATCAACTCTATCTTGGGTCCTGATAGAGTGTCCATACTGCCAACCAGTCCAAGTATGTTCTTTGCAATGAGCTTGCTCAACAGACTGTACTCATTTCCAATATGTCTGCAATTGATGCCTAGAGTGGATTTGGTGGCTGTATTTGTTTTGATTTGATCAACAAAAGCCATCTTGGATAGTCCCATTGCTTCAGGATTTACTGGACCATCCACTACTTCCTCAAATCCAAATACTTCCCCTCAAGAGACTAGAGAAACTTCAATCTCCTCGGAATTCACAGATTGTCTTGAATGCTTGATTCCTTCTTCCACAACCATGTTCTTCCGTAAATCAATAACATTTGTGTATGATATTGTTTCCAACTCGATATTGAGTTTGTTTTCCAAGCCTCGCAAACCTCCTTATTCTTCGACCAATGTTGATGGCCAATACTGTTTTGTTTGCATCAACAACAAAACCTCGAACACTTTGGCTTGATTCAATCTGGACATCAATCTTTTCTGCCATTGTTATGAGAAAAATGAGATGAAGAGGATGGATTGTAAATCTGTGTTCACACAGTGTAAATACAGAGATATAGCAGATTTTGCAAGTAGTGAAGATCTGCTGAGTGTAGGTCTGTATATATGGACATAAGGTAGTTGTAACTGTCGGTGCACGTACATTGATGTTAACCATGATTAATCTGAGTAAATGTTGTCTTGACACGTGGCTGATGTATGATAAAAATATAACTATATTATATGACTTTTTATATCGTATTTACGATAATATCATATAAATTCTATAAAAATATATCTAAAAACTCATAAAAACATAAATCGATATAAATAGATATTATCGTTATACATTTAATAAAACTTATGATTTTGTGGTCAGAATTAATGTGGCTCATGTTTTTGACTGTTTCAAGGTACGTGTGATGGAAAACTGTAGAACTAAAATCGAAACAGTGGAAAACCGAAGCCAGATATTTTTCAAAGTCCGGCACGCACCGGAGGTGACCGGCACACGCCGGAATCTCTCGCCACCAAAGACATGGGCTATGTCGAGGAGAATGCATCTTTGTAGCACCGCACGCGCCGTGCACTACTACACACTCTATAAATACTCCTCATTTGCAAGCATTTGGGAGTGTACCAATATATATATACCTCTTATATATATATATATATATATATATATTATCTTTAGTTAGTATATAGTTAGAATACCGTAAAAGGCATTCTGCGAAATAATAATGTAGTATAAGTATCGTTGTAATACTTAGAAGGATTATCAAGGCTCGTTGTTGCTTAAGGAGTTGTTATTTCCGGAGAATACGGCTCTGACGCTACAATTGTAATCTGGTAACTTTTTAATGTATTTATGTTTGTTTGTTGTTATTAGTATCTATATATTAGTTATAATGATATTAGGCTAACTCTATATGTAGCCAAGATGTGAAATTGAATTAGTTTTATCTTTTTAGGGAAATAGATGATGACTATGTTAAAACTGAATTAAAATCGATTATACTGAATCTCTTTCTATTTGAGCTTAATGAAAAGTTAAAATTGAATTAGCTACTCGATTTAACAAGAATCGTAACCTAATGATGAACTGACCAGAGAAGTTAGGATACACGATCATGAATAGAAAGACCGGAGGGTAAAATGGCCGCCTGACAAATGGAATCCTATTTCTACCGGGCGATTTGTCCTAGAAAAACAAATCTTATTGAAAATTGACCGAAGATATTATCACATTAAAAATCACCTGTTTAATTGAGCAATACTCAAAATACCGGCCGTATGACAAAACGGAGTTCCCGAGCTTGAGGATGACATTAGACAGAGGACTTTTGGCATATGACAATTTCATACGCTCGTGTGAGGAGGAGTTGTCTAGCTTAGGAGTACACCGGTTCATATATAATTGAATAACCTTAAAATAAGGAAAGATCAAGCACATCTATTTCTACTAAAAAGAGATACTAATTCAGTGACATATTCTTGGCTAGTTTCTAATAATATTACTAGTAGTTATATTCTATATGTTGTATTGGTACCTATATATATTTATATCTATATATATATATATATATATATATATATATATATATATATATATATATTTCTATATATTTATATATATATTTATGTATCTATATATATCTGTTTTAGTTTTATGCATTTATTTACTGTTTTACGTTTACTAAAAAGGAAAAAGAAAAACTGCGACTTAGATTGAGTTAATAACAGCTTCTTGGTGTTTAAACACACTCTGAATTACCACACGTTTCCCTGAGGATTCGACACCTGACTCACCACACTAGCACTACAGTTTGACCCGATACACTGTCGGTTAAGGACTGGACGAGCACAAGAAAAGACCACGTCAGCTTTCTGGCGCCGTTGCCGGGGAACGACGCTAATTCATTGTGTTCGAATGGTTTCTACTTGTATTAGCTCAAAATTCTCGAGGATAAGTCAACACTCTCCTTGTCACATTTCTTTTTATTTTTCGTTGGTACTTACCTTCTAGGTAAGTTACCAATTTTTACTACTATCAATTTCGTGTTATTTTCCATTTTTGATAGTTGATGACCAGAAGCAGTAAGGCCCCACTCACTCCTTATAAGCCTGACATAACTACTTACGAAAGGCAGTTAAGAGTAGAGAGTAAATGTGGTCATACTAGTCGTGGAAATCTGATTTAATCATCATCAAATCGAGAAACGAGAATGGCCGAAACCAGTGATGAAACACCTGAACAAGGGCTAGAACATGCTCAAGGGCATGGAGAACACCCTAATAACCAAAATAACCAGAATCCTAATAATAGAAATAATCAGAATTGGAACCAGAATAATCATAATAATCCTAACCTACCAAACCCGAGACCTATCTGTGATCAAACCGTAAGGAGAAATCACACTAATAATCCAATTCTTTTACCTAATGAAGGAGCGAATAATTTCGAAATAAAATCTCACCTTTTTGGTTTAATTGACACAAGAGCCCAATTTCTAGGAGAAGATGATGAAGATCTGCATCATCATCTCTATCTTTTCGAAGAACTGTGTAATACAGCCAAAAGTCAAGGTGCTCATCGTGAATTAACGAGGATGTCTATGTTTCCTTTTTCTTTAAAAGGAAGAGCATGAGATTGGTTTATGTCACTCCCACATCATTCGTTGACAAGTTGGGAGGAGGTTCAAACCGAGTTCTTAAAACAGTATTTTACTCCTGGTAGAAATTTGGAATTAAAGGTCGAAATTGCTAATTTTAGACAAGGATCTGAAGAAACACTTGGGAATGCTTGGGAAAGATTTAAGAAGCTATTGAGAGCTTGTCCCGATCATGGTTATTCCTTAGATATGCAAATCCAACTTTTTCTGTCAGAACTAAGGAAAGACTCACGTGCAGATGTAGATCATGCATGTGGTGGTTCTTTAATGATGAGTGAAGCCCAATTAGTTTAAGATGCTATAGAAAAGATTTCCAAAAATAATCGAATGTGGGAAACCGGTTCTAGCACCCGAAAAGTAGCATTTGCAGGAGAATGTACATCCAATACAGAAGTTCTAGCACACTTGGAGAATTTGAGTAGGAAATTTGATGGCCTAAAATCAAACAAAAATCTATGTTCAGAAAATAGTATACCCACTGAATACTCAAATCAGGATAATATGCTATTAGGAGTTGAAGAACCAACAGGATATTCAAGAGAGGAGGTAAGTTTTCTTCAGCAGCATAGGAATTTGAACAACGCGTATTCAAACTCGTTTAATGCTATTAAAAGAGATCACCTTACTTTTCGTTGGTCTGAAAACCCTAGTAAGCAATGCCAACCGCCATATCCAGTTCCATATAGGAATTCATCTAATAATCAAGTTTATCAAGAAGATACTTCTAATCAGAATTTACAATCATTACCCAGATCCTATCCTCAACACACCACTCAGAGTATACCAGTCACCCAAAGTTCAACTCAACCTGAAGGAATTGATAAATGGGAGAAACTAATGGAAAATATGATGGGGGTAGTATCTACTCAAGCTCAAAATATGGAAACAATGATAACTTCTATAGGTACAGTCACTAAGGATATGAGTACGGTGAAAACATCCATGAGTGGACATGATACCAGAATGAGAACTATAGAAGCATCAATAAGGAATATGGAAGATCACTTGAGTAGAGAAGGAGAGCGTAAAAACAGTAGACCTCCAGGAGGATTACCAAGTAATACTGAAAGAAACCCGAGAGAGGTGAACGCTGTTGTTACCAGAAGTAGAAAACTCTGTGGGAATAAATGAAGTAGAAAATGATTTAAATGGTAACTTTATAAAGGAAAAGGACGAACTTGAATTTACTAATGAGGAAGAAGAAATTATTGAAAATTTCTTAAGACAGAATAGTAATGTTGAACCTGAAAGTAAGAATGAAGAATGGGTCAAAACCCCTAGGATTCTAAAAGATCCAATGGATAAAGACCTAAGAAGCTTATTTAAGGAACATGTTAGAGAAAGTAATACTGAAGAAAAGAAGGAAGATTTGCCAATACCTGAAAAAGGAAAGATTGACAAAGGGGATGTTTCAAAGAAAAAATCTCAAGATAGTGAAATATGGTGACCAAGTAATGATCAAAGATTTAAGGAAAAGGGAAAAGAGAAAGTAACTTCAGAACCAAAGGTTATAGATTTGGAATCTTTACCTTACCCACCTAAAGATCAAATTAAAAAAATAAAAACCGATAAGAAGTATGCTGGTTTCCTTGATACCTTTCGTCATATTCATGTCAATATACCTGTTATCGAAGCCCTAATCAATATGTCAACCTATGGAAAGTTTCTTAAGGATATTTTATCAAACAAGAAAAAGTTAGAAGAATATGAGAATATTTGCCTCAATGAAGAATGTTCTGCAATTTTACAACATAGATTACCACCTAAATTGAAAGATCCTGGTAGTTTTACCATTCCATGTGAAATTGGAGGATTTTTGTTTAAAAGAGTACTTTGTGATCTTGGAGCAAGTATTAATCTCATGTCTTATGAGGATTATAAGAAACTGGGCATAGGAGAGCTTACAAATACTGAAATGACTCTTCAAATGGCAGATAGATCGATTAAACATCCTAAGGGAGTCATCGAGGACGTATTGGTTAAGATTGACAAATTTTACTTCCCAGTGGATTTTGTAATAATGGAAATGGAAGAAGGATATTCAGCGCCAATTATTCTAGGTCGTCCATTTCTAGCTACAGGAAGAACATTAATTGATGTTCAAAAATGAGAACTAATACTAAGAGTTAATGAAGACGAAGTTGCTTTCAATATCTTTAAGGCTATGAACCATCCATACAAATCACCAGAATCATGTTCTTTTATAGATACATTATCTACCATCTGTGATGTCAAATTACAAGATTATGAAGATAGACTAGAAGAATGTTTGGCATTATCTATCTATAAAGAAGATGAAAATGATACTGAAATGAGAGAAGTAATCCTTTATCTTAATAAGGGACTATTTTCTAAGCATCCATGGCATAAGTATGTGGAATTAGAACTAGAGGGACCAGTTCTAAAACCTTCAGTAGAAGATCCACCAAGGAATCTGGAATTGAGAACACTTCCTTTTAATCTGAAATATGTTTTTTTGGAAAATAATAATCTACTACCGATTATTATTTCATCAACCTTAACAAATGAACAGGAAGATCAATTACTTAGAATGTTAAGACAACATAAGAAGGCATTTGGATGGACGATAGCGAGATATTCAAGGAATTAGCCCTGAGATATGCGTTCATAAGATCATTCTAAATGACGGAGCTAAACCTTGTATTCAGCCACAACGCCGCCTCAACCCAAATTTACAATCCATTGTTAAGAAAGAGGTTATTAAGCTATTGGAAATGGGGATAATCTTTCCCATATCAGATAGTGAATGGGTAAGTCCAACTCAAGTGGTACCAAAGAAAGGACGTTTCACGGTAAAGGAAAATGATAAAAATGAATGGATTCCGACAAGGGAAATTACAGGATATCGAAAGTGTATTGATTTTAGAAAACTGAATGATCATACTAAGAAAGATCATCATCCACTTCCATTCATAGTACAAATGTTGGAACGCTTAAGTGGACATAAGTATTACTGTTTCTTAGATGGTTATTTAGGATACTTACAGATATTCATTGCAGCAGGAGATAGAGAAAAAACTACTTTCACTTGTCCATATGGAACTTTTGCTTATAAACGAATGCCGTTTGGCTTATGTAATGCACCAGCTACATTTCAGAGATGTATGATGGCTATATTTTCTGACATGGTCGAGAAGTTTTTAGAAATCTTTATGGATGACTTTAGTGTTTATGGAGATTCTTTCGATGAATGCTTATCGCATTTAGAACGAGTATTGCAAAGCTATGAAGATACCAATTTAGTGCTAAACTGGGAAAAATGTCAGTTAATGGTATCAGAAGGAATTGTTCTAGGTCATAGAATCTCTGAAATAGGTATTGAAGTGGACAAAGCTAAAGTCGAAGTAATTGAAAAATTACCTCCACCAATTAATCTAAGAACTTTGAGAGGATTTCTCGGGCATGCAGGTTTTTATAGAAGATTTATTGCAGACTTTTCGAAGATAGCAAAGCCTCTAAGTCATTTGCTTGAAAAGGAAGTACCATTTAACTTTGAAGATAAATGTATGGAAGCCTTTAAGACCCTAAAAGCGAAGTTGACTATTTGCACTGCAGTGCTAGTAGCACCAGATTGAGTTTGCCGTTTGAAATTATGTGATGCGAGTGATTTAGTTGTAGGAGTTGTTTTAGGTCAAAGATATAACAAAGTACTCAAGGCAATCTACTATGCATCTCACACGTTAAACGTGACTCAACTAAATTATGCTACTACGAAAAAGAAGCTGTTGGCTGTAATTTTTGCCTTAGATAAGTTTAGATCGTATATTGTTGGATCTAAGGTTATTATTTATCTGAGACCATTCGACTTTGAAGTATCTCGCTAAGTATGAAAGATGCTAAACCACGTCTTCTTAGATGGATTACATTTGCTTCAAGAATTTGATATTGAAATTAAGGATAAAAAAGGAAGTGAAAATGTAGTAGCGGATCATCTAAGTTGAATGGAAAATGATGAAGGAAGAGGAAATGAAATACGAGATTCATTTCGGATGAACAACTTTTAGGATCGATACTCCTCAACCATGCAATTATTAAAAGATAGAATACCATCAAAAGAGAATTCACCATGGTTTGGGAATATTGTTAACTATCTTTTGTAATTACATCCCGTCTTCTTTGGACTTGGCGTGAGAAAAAGAAATTCTTTTACGACTTAAAGTTTTACTATTGGGAGAAACCAGATCTTTTCCGAAGATGCTCGGATAGAATAATCAGAAAATGTATTCCTGATAATGAGATTTTAAGTGTTTTATCGTTTTGCCATGATCGAGAGGCAGGAGGTCATCATGGAGGATGGAAAACTGCTTTCAAAGTTTTACAATGTGGTTTTTATTGGCATACACTATATAAAGATGCGTATAAATATGTAAAATCTTGTAAATCTTGTCAAAAATGGGGAAACATATCTAAAAACATGAAATGCCTATGCAACCAATTTTAGAATGTGAGTTATTTGATGTATGGGGCATAGATTTCATGGGACATTTCCCTATATTGTTTGGAAAAAGATTTATTCTAGTAATGGTTGATTATGTCTCGAAATGGGTTGAAGCTGAAGCTCTTCCCACTAATGATACCAAGGTTGTGCTAATGTTCCTTAAAAAGAATATATTTACAAGATATGGCACTCCGAGGGCTATCATTAGTGATAGAGGTTCACATTTTTGCAACCGACCATTTACTAAGATAATTGAGAAGTATGGTGTAACTCATAAACTTGGAACACCCTATCATCCGCAAACTAGTGGACATGTAGAGGTGTCTAATAGAGAAATTAAAAGAATCGTGGAGAAAACAGTGGACTCAAATCGTAAAAAATGGGCAGAAAGACTAGATGATGCATTATGGGCATATAGAACAGCCTTTAAAACGCCAATTGGTTGTTCTCCTTATAAATTAGTTTTTGGTCAATCTTGTCATCTCCCTGTTGAATTAGAACACCGAGCTTTATGGGCTATTAAATTTCTAAATTTTGATCCTAAAGCTGTTGGTGATCATAGGTTACTTCAGTTAACAGAACTAGAAGAATTTCGACTCGATTCTTATGAAAATGCTCGAATCTACAAGGAACGCATGAAAGCTTTCCATGATAAGAAAATCTATAGTCGTGAGTTCCATGTAGGTGATCGAGTACTTTTATACAATTCACGTTTAAAGTTGTTTCGTGAAAGCTTAAATCTAGATGGACAGTCCATACGACGTAACTAAAGTCTATAAGTCCTGAGTGTTGAACTAAGCGATGGAAAAACAACTTTCATAGCTAATAAGCGACAGGTAAAATTATTCGTGGAGGCGAAGGATACCTCAAGCGAAGAAATATTATTGCTTAACGACCTCCAACGGATTAAGAAAGCGAGAATTCTAAACTCGGCCGATTACGGGTACTATCTTTCTAATTCACTTTTTAATATGCAATTTAATTAGTTTAGTCTTTTACCGGATAGAGCGTTAAATAAACTGGAATGCCTTTCATAGATAGAATAGAAGTTTTTATTTTACTTTTAAAATTAGGTTTAGATAAAGATGTTGCCTTTAGAATAGAAGCCTTAGTTTTTAACTTGAACAAGGAGCTCATGCGTGAAATCAGAGAAAGAGATCTTTGTAATGGAAAATCGAGAAGTGCTATAAAGAGAAGGGCAAGATTTCTAATGAGATGTAGAATCTGTGGAAAAGGTGAACATAATGGAAAATGTGGAGACAGCACAACCAAATCCCAGGATGAATGTTTGAATGTAATTAAGATGGGAACGACTAGGTGGTTATCCGAAAATCCCGATGAACAACAAACAGAGAATTCAAACGCATCATTTCTAGGAATTAGGTTGATGGACCGTTATTATAGAAATCTTGAAGATTTAAGAATGATGGGAGTAGAATTAGATTAAGTTTATGTTTTTTTATATAAAATTTTAAAAATTTCATAAAAATTTTATGATAAACTTATTTTTATATCATATATGATTTATATGATATAATTAAGGATTATCATACCAAAAATATTTTTTAAGCTTTTATAAAAAAAATTTAATAATTTATTTTATCATGAAATAATTTTATGACTTTTATAAAAATATTTCTATGATACAATTTAAATTATTACACACACAAAAAAAATAAAAAAAAAATTGAGAATCGAGTAATTACAAACGATTCGAGTCGATAATAGTTCGGTTCGATTCGTTAGCTTTATAACCTAAAATATCACAAAGATATCTTCATCTTCTTCATTTCTTCAACACAAAAGCCGCCCCACCCCTTTTCCCCTCTTCAAAATTTTCATCACTTTTCACCAATTTTTCTATCCCAAACTACTTAATTAATCATCTTCTCTTCCATTCCACTACATAAATTCATCACCATTGCATAAAAGGATAGATTTTGCAAGCAAAGCTCTCTCTTTTTTCAACACATTTCCGGCGGCCACCACCTATTCCGGCAACTATCTACGCTTTCTAGCTCTATACGGTAACAATATATATATATATATATATATATATATATATATCAATCATTTCAATTTTATCAAGCTTTTAGTTTTTTTTTTTAATTTTTTTGGTCTAAGTACTTATTTGTGTTTGTTGTTTGTTGTTATGTTTTGTTGTTATTTTGTCATACCATTATCGTAGATGGCCTCATCATCTAGGAGAAACCCTAAGAAAAGAAAGCCGGATATCCCCGATGTAGTACGGTTATAGAACCAAGACCGTTGGTGATTTAGAAAAAAACTGTTTCTTTTGAGAACACTGCTAGTCCAGAGGCTAAGCAAGCATATAATGAGTATTTCAGTAAATGCAGAATCTGGTTGGAAAGGGGTATCGACTTTGATTCATTAGGAAAAGAGGTAAAGGATATTTTTGCTGATAGAGAATGGATGGAAATAGCCATGGAAAGAACTGATAACATTAATACCACTATGGTAGCTGAGTTTTACTCTGTTCTATCAACTTATGATCCAGCTACTGTTGAGGAATTGACTTATATTCCTCTTAGGAGTGTTAATGCTACTTTCTGTCCAGTTATGATAATCATACTATCTGGGGCTTAAACCATCCTGCTACTCTTCAAGCTAAGGCATATGAGGCCCAGCAAGCTTTTGACCCCACGGTTTGTTTGGAAAGATAATAGATTTGCATATGGAAGATGTATTAGGGACATAAGGAAATTAAGCAATTCTTAGGCCATAATGTAACGCCTTCCACTCATGTTTGCGCTTATGGTAGAGATAGCGTTATTATTGCACAGGCTATGGTGAATGACATTCCTATCAATTTGGGGAAACTTATCTTTTCTAAGGCGTGTGATTTTGCTAAAAATCGAATTCGAGGGACGTCTGCCGTTTCTAATCATATTTCACCTTGTGTACTACTTTTGAAGTCCGGTTTGCCATCGATAGGATTGAGTCTCCTTATGTTCCACTTATAGGTCAAAACTAAGCGCCTTGCCTCTTTGGTAGAATCGATTACAATAACCCAAATCGCCAGCAACAACAACAACCACCACCTCCATCTCCTATTCATACTCCAGCATCTCGAGCTCCTAGGCAGTCACAGCAGCCGCAGCCACTTCAGAGCCAGAATAGCCAGATTGAGGCTATGTTTCAGCATATAGTTCAGGCTCAGGCTAGAACTGATGCTAATATAGCTTTAGCTTGTGAACAGAATAGGAAGTGGGCTGAGGATCTTAGGATTGGCCAAAGAGGCCACAGAGCTTTCATCAGTGAGATAGAACCCAGATATGCAGAAATTTCTACACGTTATCCTCAGAGTCAGCCTGACCCATACACTATGCCAGATTGGATTCCACCTATTCCACCACCAGTTTTATTCCAGGACTATATGCCGTCATCTGTAGGACAGGGTGGTATGTTTACAGGTTCATTTGATGCATCCATGGGCATGGGAGGAGTAACTTCAGTGGCAGATGTGACAGCAGGTCTCGGCTCATTTGGATTGGAAAGTTCGGTGACGATGACAACTAGGCAGACTCAAGCTACATTTCAAGCATCTACGTCAACAGATCCACAACAGTTTAACTATGATTTGATTTGATGCGACTCGGTCTCAGGGGGTGACTTTACTTCTAGTATGTTTGGATTGTTTTGGCTCATTTCGACTCTTCTTTTGACGTAGATGAGGATTATGATGAAGATGAGTAGTTTAAGTAAACTTTTCCTATGTTATGATGTATGACGATATACTATGGTTTGATTTTTTTTTGTTTTAAACTGTTTGATGCACTCTGTGGTTAGTGCACTTCGAGGTTTTACGTTTTTTCCGTTATTTCTATATTATTAGACTTTTTCACCCTGTTTTAGATAAAAATGTTTACATACAAACTGATTGAACTGATAGAACATCTGAAATGCAAAAAAATGCGTGATCGGGCATCTTTGTAGCACCGCGGCGCGCGCCTACTACTAACCCGCGCTGGTCTGCAGTGTACTACCGACCTTCCTCAAAGTTGTTTCTATCTGTTTCATCATTTCTATATAAGGAAGCAGATGCCTCATTCCTCAAATTGCCAATTCAGTTCATAAAGCCTCTCTTTTTCTTGTAAAGACCGTATAAAATGTCCGATCATTCATCAGTTAATAGTTATTCTCCTCCTCATACCCCAAATTCAGTACATCCTAATCCAGGTTATCCGTTTTTCCATCCCGTTCCTTACAATTCCATGTATGCCTCGGTTCACTACCCTTTCATAAGTAATTTCAACCAGTCACCGGTGCTGATTGAAAAAGGTCTAAATTTTCGAAAAGTGGATAATTGGGCATTCATAAGGATGGAAGAAGATGGGTGGGAGTATTTTTGTCGTATGCCCAGAGGTAGAATTAATGTTACGTTGGTAAGAGAGTTTTACTCTATACTTTCGGAAGCTAGTACTGTGGAATTAACACAGTCTGTTACAGTTAGAGGAGTTGTTGTTCCTTTTACTTCCACTATCATAAATCAAATTTTCTTTATACCACCGGTCAAACATCACCATCCAGGTCATTTCGGTTTCAATGGAGACTTGACACTTTGCTTGAAGGAGTTATTACCAAATGTGCGAGAATCTTATCAAGTCTTATTCCAACATTCTAATAGGGATAGAAATGTCTCCACAACGGCTTTACTTCCCCATTTAAGAACATGGAAACGTTTCATCAATTCACGAGTTTATCCAACTGATGATTTCTCGGAAATCAGTGATGATGAAATGTTACTATTATATGCTATCACGAGTGGAGCTATTATAGATTGGGGAGTATTGATTCAGAAAGCAGCTGTTAGTTTTGCATTTGGAAGAAGACCGATCCAACAGCCTATGCCATTTGCATGGCTGATTTCCAGAATTTGTGTTCGTTTGGCTAGAGTACCGGAAAGAGCAACAGATGAATACTTTCCAGCTCGCCTTCCTCAGGTTGGGCTTTTACCAGTTGATATGCCGGGAGGATCGTCAAGTGGAGAAAATTAGCTGATATGGTGATAGTGAGAAAAGGAAGGAATAATAATAGATTAGTATCAGAAAGACTATAAGTTTAGACTACAGTAGTTTAATCATAAATTAGTGTAACTTAGTTTCAGTTTTTCTGGTTTAAGTTCGTAATAGTTTTAGTAATTTGTATTTTTCTTCTAGTTTTAATCTTGTGATATAATTACTTGTTTTGAATTTATGTTTTTTCTTTTATACTATATTATATAAACGCTAGTCTATTTCACTTAAAATATTCAACCGTTATAAAATTTATTTTATTTCCTAAACCAACTTTTTACTACTCATTACACATCGAGACGATGCCAATTCGTAAGTGGGGAGTAGATATTGGTTAGTAAATAAAATGAATTTAATATATCAATTACTGATGCACTTAGTTTAATTATTCTTAAGGAAATAAATGAAATAATATATAATTATTATAATATGGATAGTATATTTGGATAGAATAAATTTTTAATTAAGAAAAGTAATCTCGATAAATTATTTCTATATTATTTATGTCTATTTTAGATTTTTATCAAGATTTTAAGTTTGTATAACTGGATAAATAGTATGAAATATTTTTTTATGAAATTAGACAAAAGTTACTTATAATTATAATGAAATTTTAGAATGATTTTCTTTTCAAGACAAGTATGAATTTGGAATCGGATTAGGAATGATGAGATTTTTGGCATTACTTTGACTAACTATGGCCAAATAAGCCTACCCGAACGTAATTTCCAATTTTTGTCCCCACCTCAGCCTTGTAGAGTGATCAAGACCTCACTCGAAATTAGCCATTATGATTAACTAGATAAAACCGACCCTTAACTTAAAATGGTCTACATTTCCTTGAAATCCCGCAAGTTTAGTATGTGCTTATGGATAGCGGTGACAACATCGAAATTCAGTAGTGGTATATCTTTGAGATTGGAATAAATATTATTCGGAAGGCAATCTTTTGTCAAAAACTGTTATTTTCTAGAAAAAGAAAAAGTTGGAATAGTTAGGTACTGATGTATTTGTTCTCACCGCATGACGTTTGAAAGATAGTCGATTATGGTAATGAGTTCGGATATGTTAATATTCTGAAAAAAAAAAATTTACAGAAAAGAAAAGAAATAATATGGTTAGTAGAATTAAAATTTGAAAAACAGTGTCAGGATGTTACTGATCAAGATATTTTTGATCAAAAGTGAAGGTGTAAGTACGTACGGCTTGCTTCTATTTCTTTTGATTTTCCTTTGTTATCCTTTCGATTAGCCAAACACCCTGAGCCTGAACGTTATAAGCCATTTTGTCAACTACTTGACTTAGTCCTTGATTCCGAAATCTCATATAGTGGCGATTAAAAAATTATTCTAAGTATTTTATTTTATATTTATTAAGTAATTCATGTAGGATTTCATTTGGATAATGTTTTATAACTAATTTATTAAGTTATACACACTTTTTATCTTTTTAATAATCTTAGATAGATAAAATCAATATAATTATAACATTGACAGCATACGTTACTAAGTTAGAAATTTAGTCTAGAAGAACTATATTATTTGCATTATAACATTTTATATATTATCGCTTATTTTGCTCGAGGACGATCAAAAGCTAAGTGGGGAGTAGTTGATGTATGATAAAAATATAACTATATTATATGACTTTTTATATCGTATTTACGATAATATCGTATAAATTCTATAAAAATATATCTAAAAACTCATAAAAACATAAATCGATATAAATAGATATTATCGTTATAAATTTAATAAAACTTATGATTTTGTGGTCAGAATTACTGTGGCTCGTGTTTTTGACTGTTTCAGGGTACGTGTGATGGAAAACTGAAGAATTAAAATCAAATCGTGGAAAACGAAGCGGATATTTTTCAAAGTCCGGCACGCACCGGAGGTGACCGGCACACGGCGGAATCTCTCTGCCACCAGCACATGGGCTCTGTCAGGAGAGAATCTGTATTGTAGCACGGGCACGCGCCGGTGCACTACCTGCACTCTATAAATACTCCTCATTTGCAAGCATTTGGGAGTGTACCAATATATATATACCTTATATATATATATATATATATATATATATATATATATATATATCTTATCTTTAGTTAGTATATAGTTCTGTAAATACCGTAAAAGGCACTCTCTGCTTGAAATAATAATGTAGTATAAGTATCGTTGTAATACTTAGAAGGATTATCAAGGCTCGTTGTTGCTTAAGGAGTTGTTATTTCCGGAGAATACGGCTCGACGCTACAATTGTAATCTGTAACTTTTTAATGTATTTATGTTTGTTTGTTGTTATTAGTATCTATATATTAGTTATAATGATATTAGGCTAACTCTATATCTAGCCAAGATATGAAATTGAATTAGTTTTATCTTTTTAGGAAATAGATGATGACTATGTTAAAAGCGAATTAAAATCGATTATCTTGAATCTCTTTCTATTTGAGCTTAATGAAAAGTTAAAATTGAATTAGCTACTCGATTAAAAAGAATCGTAACCTAATGATGAACTCGACCGGAGAAGTTAGGATACGCGATCATGAATAGAAAGACCGGAGGGTAAAAATGGCCGCTCTGACAAACGGAATCCTATTTCCTACCCGGGGGCAGATTTGTCCTAGAAAAACAAATCTTATTGAAAATTGACTCAAGATATTATCACGTTAAAAATCACCTGTTTAATTGAGCAATACTCAAAATACCGGCCGTATGACAAAACGGAGTTCCCGAGCTTGAGGATGACATTAGACAGAGGACTTTTGGCATATGACAATTTCATACGCTCGTGTGAGGAGGAGTTGTCTAGCTTAGGAGTACACCAGTTTATATATAATTGAATAACCTTAAAATAAGGAAAGATCAAGCACATCTATTTCTACTAAAAAGAGATACTAATTCAGTGACATATTCTTGGCTAGTTTCTAATAATATTACTAGTAGCTATATTCTATATATTGTATTGGTACTATATATATTTATATATATATATATATATATATATATATATATATATATATATATATATATATATGTATTTCTATATATATATATATATATATATATATATATATATATTTATCTATATATATCTGTTTTAGTTTTATGCATTTATTTACTATTTTACGGTTACTAAAAAGGAAAAAGAAAAGCGGGACTTAGATTGAGTTAATAATGACTTCTTGGTGTTTAACCACACTCTGAATTACCACACGTTTCCACGAGGATTCGACACCTGACTCACCACACTAGCACTACAGTTTGACCCAATACACTGTCGGTTAAGGACTGGACTAGCACTAGAAAAGGCCACGTCAGTGGCCCATTACTCCTCCATAACGTTTGTAACCGTTGGATCGTGGTAACTATGGTAATAAAGGGTAGGAAATATCCTGCCAAAATGCTTTTTGACTTTAGTAAAGTTTGACTGCGTAACGTTCCATTCAGTGAGGTTGTCCTCAAGAGGTTGGCTCGGCGATCTCTGGCGATAAAGGTGCTTGACTGACTCTACGACAAAGTGACTCTACTGATCCTTGATTACTTCTTGTTTTGTTCAATTGATAATACAAGATGAAGTTTAATACCAATGACTGATCTGTCAAGTGAGCTCACCCAACATGACAAAGACTAATCCCTTGGCAACCTCATTTGCTCAATTGTCCAAACATAAGTACATGGAATTGTTGATACCAATGACTAATCGCTAAGTGAGCTCACCCATCATAGCAAAGACTAATCCCTTGGTGAATTCGGTACATTCTTTGATTATCAGTCAACTTTTATAATTCCAAGTTCGAGTCCTTAATTTGGCAAATCTTTCTTTGTCAAGTGGTTTAGTGAAAATATCGCAAGTTGATTTTCGGTGAGGGATATATAGAACCACCACATCTTTCTTTTCAACATGATCTCTTATAAAATGATGTCTCACATCAATGTGCTTGGTTCTTGAGTGCAAAACATGATTTTCTGTGATTGCAATTGCACTTCTGTTGTCACACATGATTGGAATTTCCTTTTCTTCAATTCCATAATCCATTAATTGTTGTCTTAGCCATAGTACTTGTGCACAACAACTTGCAGCAGCTATATATTCAGCTTCAGCAGTGGAAGTTGATATTGAATTATGTTTCTTGCTGAACTAGGAGACCAGTCTACTTCCCATTAACTGACAAGTTCCTGTAGTGCTTTTTCTATAAATTTTGCATCCAGCATAATCAGAATCTAAGTAGGATATAAATTTGAAGCTTCCATCCTTGGAATACCATATCCCTACTCCCAAAGTCTCCTTTAGATACTTGCGAACTCTCTTGACTGCACCTAGGTGACTTTCTTTAGGTTTAGATTGAAATCTTGCACAAACACCTACAGCAAAGGATATATCAGTCTATTTGGCAATGTGAGTGCAAGCAGATCGCCTATCATCATACGTATAAAAGTCGATCAACATCTTTGCCTTCTTTATCTTCATCCAATCTGATGTTTGTACTCATTGGAGTTGATATCTTAGTGATGTTTTCCATACCAAACTTCTTCAGCAACTCTTTGGTATACTTGGTTTGATGAATGAAGATTCCATCCTTCATCATTTAACTTGCAATCCCAAAAGTAGTTCATCTCTCCCATCATACTCATTTGTAATTTACTTTTCATTAGATTTGCAAACTTTTCACAAAGTAAATCATTTTGAGAACCAAATATAATGTCATCCACATAAATCTGTGCAGCGAGTCTTTGTTCCCTTCACCGATTACGAAAAGTGTCTTGTCAATGGTGCCTTTTGTAAAACCATTGTCCACCAAGAATTGAGATAGAGTCTCATACCATGCTCTTGGTGCTTGTTTCAATCCATAAAGTGCTTTGTTGAGTCTATACACTTTATCTTCTTGATCTTTAACTTCAAATCTAGGAGGTTGCTGTACTTACACTTCCTCATCTAGAATGCCATTCAGAAATGCACTTTTGACATCCATTAGATATACTTTAAAGTTCTTATATGCAGCATGTGCCAAGAATAATCTGATAGCTTCCAATCTTGCAACAGTGCATAAGTTTCATCAAAATCTATTCATACGCTTGAGAATAGCCTTTTGCAACTAGTCGGCCTTATTCCTCACAATGGTACTAGATTCATCAAGTTTATTTCTGTATACCCACTTAGTACCAATGATATTTGCATGACTTGGCCTTTCAACTAGTGTCCAAACTTGATTTATTTCAAATTCATTCAATTCTTCTTGCATAGCAATTATCCAATCTGGATCTGAAATTGCTTCTTCAACAAATTTAGGTTCCATTTGAGTTAGAAAACAAGTAAAAATAGCTTTCAGTTGTCTTCTAGTCCTTACACCTTGTTGTACATTGCCAATAACTTGTTCAGCAGGGTGATTCCTTAACCATTGAGGATTTCAAGTTATCGGGAACCTCATCTTGATGGGAGTCTGCTTGTGGCTTCTTCAACAACAGGGGTTCATGAGATCCTTGAATAGCTTCGATTGTTGCATCGAGTAATGTCACCAGCAGGTGTTCGATGAGAAGCGAGATCGAAACTTTTAAGTCATTGAATCTTTCCAAAACTTCAACACAATCTGGATCGTTGACTTGTTGATTCTCGTGAGTTCACAATCTTCATCTTCCATACCCGGTGAACTTAGGTTCATCAAACACAACATGGATTGTTTCTTCATGTTTCAGTGATCTCTTGTTCAGTACCCTGAATGCCTTGCTGACTGAAGAATATCCTAAGAAAATCCCTTCATATGTCTTTGGTTGGAATGTTTTCAGATGAACCATGTGATTTAGGATAAAACACTTGCTTCCAAATGGATGGAAATATGATATGTTTGGTTTCCTTCAATTCCAAATCTCATAAGGTGTCTTCAGTAGCTTCTTGATCACTGATGTTCAGTTTTGTGTATAGCATGTTGTATTAACTGCTTCAGCCCAATATCTTTCAAGTAGCAAAGCTTCACATATCATTGTCCTTCCTTCTTCTTTTAAAGTCATGTTTCTTCTTTCAGCAACCCCATTTTGCTGAGGTGTACAGGAGCAGCAAGTTGATGTAGTACACGTTCTATTCTGATATTCTCTTATAACTTTGTTGAGAAATTGAGTACCACGATCGATCTTATTTTTATTCTTGTTAAACTTTTCTCATTTTGTAATCTCTTTAAAAGATTAGGCATGCTTTTGAGTGTTTCACTTTTCTTGTTCATAAATATCACCCAAGTGTACCTTGAATAATCATCCACAACCACTAAGGTGTATTTCTTTCCAGTTACACTTGTTGGAGTTATTTGACCAAAAAGATCCATATGCATAAGCTCCAACACTCTATTAGTTGATTGTTTAGTTTTTGATTTGAAGCTTGACTTTATCTGTTTACCCTACTGACATGCATCACATATAGCATCCTTTTTGAATGTGATCTCAGGTAAACCAATCACCAGCTTCTTCTTCACCAACTGATTGATATCATCAAAGTTTAAATAATTCAACTTCTTGTGCCATAACCAATTGAGTTCAGACTTGGTATGCATAATCAGCGAGTTTCGAGGCTGCATGAGACCAATCCACAACATACATGTTTTGTTGTCTTCTACCAGCAAGTACAACTTGATCACCTCTTTCACTAATGACAATACAGTTGTTTTTGTCAAAAGTCACCTTGTATCCCATGTCACAAAATTTTCCAGTGCTCATCAAGTTGTAGTCCAGTCCTTCTACATATGCAACATTCTTGATTGTAAGTCCATTTCTTACAAGTGTTCCATATCCTCTTGTGTATCCAGGTGTATTCTTGTTGCCAAAATTCACCCTTGGACCATCTTTTGCCACAAAGTTTGATAAAAAGTGCTTATTCTTTGTCATATGTCTGGAACACCCACTGTCAAAGTACCAGACACCCTACAAAACAAAGTTAATGCATTTTAGGTACCCAAACATGTTTGGGTCCATAGTGGTCAGTAGTAAGCATGAATTTTGGTAAGTTTCCATAAGGTCTTCTCCTAAAAGTGTCATACTTTGGTTCATACATGTATTCCACACATCCATAAGTTCTTACAGTAGGTTGGTAGGATTCACATATGTTTTCTGGCCTTTTGGTTTATAATGCTGTTTGAAGTGATTCTTGGTGTTAGAAGCGTAGTATAACCATTTGTTTCTTTGTCTGTTAGGAGCATTACCTGTAATATGGAGTCTGCTTGAGGTCCTGCTTTGAGGCCTCTTATAAGTCCTCTCTTTGAGTCCTTTCTTGATTCCATTGCTTAGGTTTTACCCTAACAGCATGGTTATACTCATTGTTTCTATCAGCAGGTGCAGGAATATTCCAATCATCATCAGCAGGGAACAGTCTACCTTTCCCCCTGAGATAAGTATCCCTTGAATGATTAACATTTTTAGATTTGGGATTCTTATCTTTGGAATATTTTTGACCTTTACCTTTTTGTGGTCCAGCAGACTTGGTAGCAGGTCTGCTATCAGTAGGTCTAGAAGGTCCAGCAGTCCTATCTTTAGATTCGTTCTTTTTGTTAGGAGCTGTTGACTTCTTTGACTTCTGATTTTGCTTCCTTGAAGTATTCTCAGTAGGTTTTAATGCCTCAGCAACCTTACTTGGAGTTGGATCTTGTCTTTGGTACAAACTTAGGACCAATGCGGTGCTAGGTTCAATAACCTACTTGGATCCACTCTTTTGGATTGTTGAGTTCCAAATCCAAGCCCTGCTTTTATCACCATAAGGCTTTCCAGATTTGTATGCGATGAGTGGAGCAAAATGGTTCAAAGCAGATTCGGGGGCTCTTGGATGATCGGTGAGGCTTACAGCGATTCGTCCAACATCTTTTTCTTTACCTTTGAGAACTCTTAATTGACTTTCAATCTTCCAACTTCTAATTCAAGAGCTTCTTTTTCAGCCTTCACAATCTCATAACCAGATTGTATTATCCTCAGTTGATTAAGGATGGCATCCAAAGTCTCATTATTGTCAGAATTTCTAGGATTTGAACCACAAGTTGATTCACAATCACTTCCAGTAGGAGTATTGATGGATACAATATTGTATTCCTCCTCAGTTTCATCCATATTGGCCATCAAAGCATAATCTTCCATGTCAAACAACTTGATCTTTGTGTCATCCGATTCATTTCCTTTTTGATTCCACTTCATACCCTCGATTCATCTTCAAAGAACCATAGCCTTCTTGCCATGTCTTCTTTGTTGACTCTTGGTCTTCAGTAGGTCTGGACAATCAGGTCTAAAGTGTCCAGGCTTCTTGCAATTGAAGCAAAGATAATCAGGTTTCTTACTTTGTTTTAACTTAGGACAGTCAATTTTGAAGTGTCCTGGTTTCTTGCAATGAAAGCACAGATAGTCATTGTCTTTCTTTGATTCTTCTTTCTTTCTTTCAGTAGGCCTTTTTGTGAAGTTCCTTGCAGGGGCCTTTCCTATCTTCATCATCCTGATTTTCTTGCTCAGGAGGGCAATCTGTTCCTGCATTTCATCCAGCAGATCATCTTGTCCTCCAGATGTTTCTTCTTGATGTGAAGCAGCCAATGCAGTGGTTTTTGGCTCTTCCTTTTCGATTCCAGTACAAGCTTTTGCTAAATTCATAAGCCTTGAGATCTGAAAACAACTTGAAGGTGTCTTCTTCATGCAACTTTCTCATTTCTTCTATTGCAGTCACCTTCATTTTCCAAACATCTTTTGCAGGTAGAGCCTCCAAGATTTTGGTGTTTATTTCTTCTTTTGAATAACTTACACTTAGCAGGGTAAGTTCATCTAGGATTGCATTAAATCTTGATTCCATTTGCTCAATGGTTTCATTTGGTAGCATCTTGAACTTTTGAAACCTCTTTTTGACCACACTGATTTTATTCTTCTTTATTGCATCAGTGCCTTCACAGATTAACTGCATCTTGTCCCAAAGTTCCTTTGCAGTTTTGCAATCTTTAACCTTCATGTATATATTGCTATCAAGGTTCTATAAATGATGTCAATAGCAATATTGTTGAGGTTTGCTCTTTTAATCTTACGCATTCCATTTTCTTTTGGTTTAGGAATGTACTCAGTTGTATCACCCATTGTTATTGCCTTGGTAATCTCGGTGGTCCATCGATTAGCAAATCCATCATCTCATCATGAGTTGCAGCAAGGTAAGCCTGCATTCGACGTTTATACTCATCAAATCTATCTAGAGAACACATCAGCGTAGTTATAGCATATTGAGTGTTATCCATGATGCAAGTCTTTGAAAATCAGTAACTTGAAAGAAAGTTTCAAAGAATTTTCACAAGCACAACAAGTAGGATTTCTTTGTAAGCGAAGCCTTTGCTCGATACCAATTGTTGGTCCCTTGAAAAGGCTTTGGTTAAGTTTAGAGGGGGTGAATAAACTTAACACTTAAAACTTTGGAGTTAACAAATTCTACAACCAAAGAATCTGCGATACTTGATGAGTCTGGCGATATCTCAATAGCTTTCTTGATAAAGATGAGTCTATTGATAGTTGAGTTTGTTGAATTTGTGCAGCGGAATTATATCAAAATTAAGCCTTAATACTTGTTGTTAAATATGATGCTAAGTATTAGATACTCAGTAGTGCAAGTGTGTGATTTCAGTTGCTAGATTCAGTAGGTTGATGTGTAAAATAAACTAAGTGCAGAATATAAATGCTGAAAGTAAGTAGGCAGATTTTATAGTTGTTCTAGGTGGTGTAATCCTGTCAGTCCACTCTTCTCCTGTGATGTTTGAGGAAATTCACTAGAGATCTTTGATGTAGCTTTTACTAAGATTCCTAAGGTTGCTTGTCCTTCACCAATAACTATGGCTTCTGGCTGGCCAGGAGGAACAGTAGGATTCTTTGCTCCTGAGTCTTCCTTTGGTCCTTGAAGGGTAGGATTGCCTCTTCACCGGCTCCACCACAAACAATGATCTTTCACACAACCGTGCTTCACTTGTCTTCATGAGGTTCTTTATAAAATAAAGATTGAATCAAATAAATGATTCAGATGCAGCAGCTTGATTAGGATGATATAATCAGCAGCATGCAGACTTCAAGTGTGTATACTTGATGTAGCTTGAATGCAGAATACACTTGAAGAATTTCTCTGGATCAGTAGCTTAAAGTTCAGTAAGTTCAGCAGGGTGTTTTTCAGCTCAGTAATATCTTTTCAAAGTCTATCAGTTTTTCATCCTCTTGTTTCTGAGTTGAAAGTCCTCTATTTATAGGCAAGAATGCATGTGACTTGTATTTGAAATTCAAATGTAACCGTTCCTTGTTTTTGTCCCATCTGTTTTGCATTCTGTCACTATTCATACGACTGACATTGTCAGACTTCCTTTTTGACAGTGCAGTCTATCCACCCTTTGACTTATAACCATTGGATAAAGATCTGAATCATCCCAACATTCTTTTAATCTCAGCCTTTGATTTCTTTGATAAGTCAGAGGTACTTGGCTGTCCTTATCCATGTAATCTTCCAATATAATCTTGAATTATCCGAGGTATTTTATCAGCAGGTTCATCAGTCTGCTGAGATACCTATCAGTCTGCTAAACTGCAATTTGCTATGTATAAAATACAATGCAGCTGATTTCTTTTATCTAACTTTTATTTGTGAAGTTAGATTACACCTTTTTAATAATAACCAAGTTCCAAACATCATCCAACTTGTGGAACTTAGACCTTCTTCACAAGGTATATGTAATCGGTTTAGGTCATCACGGACTTGCCTAAATTCGATTCCATATCCTTGACTTAAATTACTAAGTTTGATCCCTTAGCCTTACAATCGAGTTTGAACCCTCAATTGCTTGGTCTTGGCGGAGTTCCGAGACTAGTCTCTTGACCTATCTACCCTATCGATATGGATCGATCTGCTTGATATAAATCAGCAGACCACTTTACGATGCTTGTTTGATCAAACCTATTCATAAATCAAACTCTAATAAACCTATACATTTGATCTAGACATCTTTTTGCCTTGCACTATAACAGCTAGTCTGGCACTCATCATCAAAACATAGAAATAAGTCCAACAAAAGGTATCATACTTTTGTTCATACATGTATTCCACACATCCATAAGGTTTAACATTTGGTTGTGTAGGACTCACATATGCTTTCTGGCCTTTTGGTATATAGTGATGTTTTGAGTGATTTCTTTTGTTAGAAGCACTAGTATAACCATAGGTTTGCTGTCTGTTTGGAACAGCCATGTAATATGGAGTCCGCTGAGGTCTCTGTTGAGGTCTTATATAAGTCCTCTACTGATTCCATTGCTGAGGTTTTTACCCTAGCAGTATGGTTATATCTGTTGTTTCTAGCAGTGGGGGTAGGAATATTCCAATCATCATCAGTAGGGAACATTCTACCTTTCCCCCTGAGATAAGTATCCCTTCAATGATTGACATTTTTAGGTTTATGATTCTTATCCATGGAATATCTCTTATTTGTACCCTTTTGTGGTCCAGCAGACTTGGTAGCAGGTCTGCTATCAACAGGTCTAGAAGGTACATCAGTCCTATTTTTGGATTTGTTCTTTTGTTAGGTGCTATTGACCTTTTTGACTTCTGATTTTGCTTCCATGAAGTCTTCTCAGTATGTTTTACTGCATCAACAACCTTTTTGGGAGTTGGATCTTGTGCAGGCACAAACTTAGGACCGATTCTGGTACTAGGTTCAGTGACTTTACTGGATCCACTCTTATTAGATTGTTGAGTTCCAAATCCAAGGCCCGTTCTATCACCATAAGGCTTTCCAGATTTGAATGCAATGGAGGAACAAGATTGTTCAGCAGATTCAACAGCTACTGAATGTACAACAGACTTTTGTTGATTCTGTCCAACCTCTTTTTCCTTACCCTTGAGAACTCTTAATTCAGCTTTTAATCTTTCAACTTCTGATTGAAGAGCTTCTTTTTCAGCCTTCACAATCTCATAACCAGATTGTATTATCCTCAGTTTATTAAGGATGGCATCCAAAGTTTCTTCATTGTCAGAATTTATAGGATTTGAACCACATGTTGATTCACAATCACTTCCAACAGGAGTGTTAATGGAAACAGAATTGTATACCTCTTCTGTTTCATCAATATTTGACATTAAAGCATAATCATCCATTTCAGCAACAAGTGCAGTATCATCAGATTCATTTCCCTTTTCCGATTCAACTTCATATTCTGATTCATCTTCAGCAACCAAAGCTTTCTTGCTAGATCTTCTTTGTTGGATTTTGCTCTTCAGTTGGTCTGGACAATCAGGTCTGAAATGTCCAGGCTTCTTGCAATTAAAGCAAAGATAATCAGGTTCCTTCTTCATTTTGATTCTCAGGCGGTCAGAGTTTGAAGTGTCCTGGTTTCTTGCATTGATAGCACAAGTAATCATTGTCTTTCTTGGATTCTTCCTCCTTCTTTTCACTAGATTTCTTTGTGAAATTCCTAGGAGAACCCTTTCCAGTTTTCATCATTCTGATTTTCTTGCTCAGTAGGGCAATTTTCTCTTGCATCTCATCCAGTAGATCATCTTGAGCTCCTGATGTTTCTTCTTGATGTGCGGCGACCAATGCGATAGTTTTGGTTCTTCTTTTTCTGTCTCAGGCACAAGTTTCTTACTGAATTCATATGCCTTGAGATCTAAGAAAAATTTGAAGGTGTCCTCTTCATGTAGACTTCTCATTTCTTCTATGGCAGTCACCTTCATCTCCGAAACTTCTTTTGCATGTAATGCTTCCAATATTTTTGAATTGATTTCTTCATGTGAGTACTTCACACTCAGTAGGGTGAGTTCATCCATGATTGCATTGAATCTTGACTCCATTTGTCCAATAGTTTCATTTGGTTTCTGTTGGAAATATTATTTATGTTTTGATGATGATTCGTCACGAGATTAGACAAATCACTTACAACCCATGATGATGAAGTCGTAACTAACTGTTATAAAACATAACAAAAGAAGAAGCAAGAAATGGTCTAGAGATAAATGTATAAGTTCTATCTAGAGTCTGAACTTTGTATAGGTTGTTTCAGACAAGCATTGTAATAGAATAGGAACTAGGCAAACAGCTGAGTCATAACAAGAAAACTGAGTTATAACAAGAAAAGCGTATATGCACTTGAAGGCGAGGGTTCAAACTCGGTTATGCTAAAACCGAAGAAGATAAGTTTCTTTGAGGACACAGACTCGATTGGCTTATCTAGAAGACTCAAGAACCGAGGAACACAGACTTCGATTATTGAGGATTGTAGAAGGCGAGGTGGCAAACTCGGTTAGAAAGTCGATTAAGTCGTGACTATAAATCAGGATTCAGGCAAGTCTGTGGTGACCTGAAACTAAGTTATAGATCATGTAAAACTGAATAATCTTAAGGACAAAGATTATCAGCTACCCGAAAAGAAGTAACTGAATGGTGTACTCTGAATTAGTCAATTAAAGTCAGATATTAAGTAAACAAGGTACTCAGTTTTGAAGGAGAGTAGAAAACTGAGTTAAGGGCTTGATTGAACTTAAACTATCAATAGGACAAAAGATCGTACATATGAACGTTGGCTAAATGACAAGTGTAACGGCTACAAGAGCTAGTAACCGTCACATCACCTCTATAAATACACAAGAGATTCATTCAAGAAAGTGAGAAGAGGATCAGAAAAAGAGCTTTACAAGCATATATTCAAAGATCCAAATCCAGATCTATAAAATCAGATCATATATATCCAGAAAAAGGGGAAGCCAACAAAATTGCCTTGAAGACTTCAAAGAAAGATCTAGTAACCCATCAAGGGGGAAAGAAGGCATCTTGGAGCTACAAGTCAGATCCAGAAGAATCAGACAGCTCACTGAATTAATCCTTGATTAATTCTAAACCTAACCTTTGTGAAAAAGGGTTGGCTGTGAATAGTTTGAAGAGAGCAATTCTACCTTTCTTCATACGGTGTTGCTACAGCTGTTGGTGCAGTCTGAGGACTGTGTGTTGGTATTAGTGGTGAGCTGGTGAAGGAGCAATTCCACCTCCAAAGGATCAGTGTGCAGAGTGAAGGGAGCAATCTCACCTTTCTTCATTTTGTGTAGACAGTGAAACTAGGGTGTCGTGAAGGACTATCATAGTGCTAGGATTTTGTAATGGTTATCTCATTATTCTAGTGATACCTCCTATGCCACAGGAGAAGAGGAGACGTACGGGATTACACCACCCGGAACTTCCACAAACAAATCATGTGTTGATTTACTTTATGCATCTGTGTTTGTTTTATTTATTGCATTAACTCTCAGCAAACACCAGACATCGAGACAAAGACAAAAGCGATACATAGAAGGTCGATTTTCTATTTACACATCTATTGCACTAAAGGCTAGTTTTATCCATTGCGATTAACTGACTAAATATAAGTCATAATAACTTATATTCGATTGAGCTAAGCGAACTCCGCACAAGTTGAAGGGACAGAAAAAAGCGAAGATCAGTTTAAGTTTGAGAGAAACTTCGAGTTCTAGGACTTTTCGGCTCGAGATTAGTTTTGGTGACAAGTTTATTCACCCCCTCTAAACTTGTGTTAGCCTTTCCAAAGGACCAACAATTGGTATCGGGGGCGATTCTTTCATTTGAAAGAAGATCCAAGAATACCTTTTAAACCCGATTGTTGAAGACCCTTCCTTCATATCGATTCACTTAGTTTGAATGTCTACATCTAAAGCTAGAAGTTGGCTTATTCACCCCCTGACTAATTGCTTGCATAATATATCGATTTTCAGGATCAAATGATCGAAAGGTTCAGTGTGACAAATTTATATACATATTCAGAACCTCAACTCAGTGATGATGTGGATACAAACTTCAATATTCATATTAACAAATCCAGAGGAATTCCATCACTAAGAGACCTCTCAAAAGAAGAAGGAAAGGAGTTACAAGTGGTTGTTTATATTGAAGATTCATCACAGCAACAAAAGAGTGTACATTCGAATCCTAAAACTGCATCAAATCATCAAGGAAAGGAAAAGTCAGTTCACTTTGCAAAATCCTCAGAAAACTGATGTATATTTGAAACTGAGAAGGCAAAGGCCGATGAAGGACATATTGGTCAAAAGAAGTAAAAACTTTCCAGCTACCATCTGACGTTTGGACTGACATGGCAAATCACTCGAAGCCACGTGTCAATCTGGGAGAAAAAGTAGATGTACATCCCTACATAATCTCATTGATTGTGACACGACTCTCATTTGAAAACGATTGCAAAATCTTGACAAAATATTGCTCACCCAAAATCAAGCACTCAAGCATCCTTAACTCAAAAATCAATGGAGCGATACAACATAGACGATGGAATCACCACCAGCCTGGACAACTTCTGTCAAAAATTCTCAAACTCCACTCTTTCAATTCAAATTACAAAGAAGATCAAAAATATTCGAGGATTGGAAAATTTGATTGATACAAAGGTCACTACTTTGTGTCCAGATGGCATCGAGATTTCTCTGAAATGCCGAAATCATCAACAATGGAAAAAGCTTCAAAACAATCATTCAAGATAAAAGCTTCACCATTGATGAACAGTTGCTTTCCCTGGTGTTCCGTTTAGATATAATTGGAGGCTCTTCGTCTTTCACATTTGGAAATGAAGAAAAGAGCAAACTTTGGAACATCACTGCAATCAACAAGAATGAAAAGAACTTTACTGGATCCATTTATCAGCAAAAACCGGAATTTGCATTCTTAACGTTTCTTCTGACCAAGAATGTCATTGGTCATGCAAGGAACTTCTACACTCTTTCGACTGATAAACTAAAGTTGGTCTACGCCATTTGGTTCGAAGAGAGATTCGATTGGAACAAGTTCATTCTCAATCACTTAATCAAGCGAGTGCGTCGGTGAGTATGAAAAGGCGGCAGGTTCTGATGTTCATTTTTATTATCCTGAGGCCAGCATCTCATCACAGGCTCATGAGGCACCCACATGCAAATCAGAAATTGAAGAACCTCTGGCTCAAGAAACTGAAGCAGAAAAACTGGAAAATTTGAAGGACTTCATTGAATGTTTAATGCAGAATCTACAGGATAAAATGTTCAACATGCATGAATTAATTGGAAGGATACATTATTCAAGTTTGAACAAATACTCAAACATCATCACCCTACGTAAGTTATTTGAAGATTGCTTTCGCTTATCTTCAAACAAGGGGGAAGATGAAGCTGTAGGTGATGAAGTTACAAGAGAGGATGTAGCTAAAGCTGAAGAGGCTTATGCCAGACAACTGATGGAAGATCAAGACAAACAAGTAGATGCTGATCTACTAACTACTCAACTTGATGAAGAAGAAGTTGATAGTCTGTCTGACGAGCTGATTGCAGAAGGAGATTTTAAAGAAACAAGAACTGAGGATGATGAGGAAGCCGCAGTTAAAGCAGTATTGAGTATCAGAAAGAAGCTTGTAACCTGTGTCAAATCCCTTGACAAGTTGGCAGATAAGAAGACACAAACAAAGGAGGAAACTGAAAAGAAATCAGAAAGAAAAGAGGAAAAAGAAAAACTTAATCTTATCTCAGAAGAAGAAGAGAAATTGATGGAAGAAGAACTCAAAGAAATTCTGATCAAGTTCAAAAACCAAGAGAATGAAGAAGGAAACAGACTGCTGAATGAATATCTGGAAATCAAGCCTAGAGATGGTGAAACTGAAGAAGAAGGGAAAGCAAGAAGATCTTTAGAGACAAAAAGGAGTATATTTGCTGGTGAAAAGTTAATGTCACTGGAAAATGAAAAGATGTAATCTAATTCAGTTTTTAACTCAGTTTGTTATGTTTTGAATCTTGTGATAAACTTGGTTGTTCTATTTTGCTATCGTAAGATGTTTCGTTATGATTTCTTGCACCATTCTTTCATTATTGCTTTTAGGGAGGGTTATGATACATCATCAAAAAAGGGGAAATTGTTGGAAATATTATTTATGTTTTGATGATGATTCGTCACAAGATTAGACAAATCACTTACAACCCATGATGATGAAGTCGTAACTAATTGTTATAGTGCATAATAAAAGAAGAAGCAAGAAATGGTCTAGAGATAAATGTATAAGTTATATCTAGAGTCTGAACTTAGTATAGGTTGTTTCAGACAAACATTGTAATAGAATAGGAACTAGGCGAACAGCTGAGTCATAACAAGAAAACTAAGTTATAACAAGAAAACTGTATATGCACTTGAAGAACTAAGGGTTCAAAATCAGTTATGCTAAAAGCGAAGAAGAAGATAAGTTATTTGAGGACAGACTCAGTTGGCTTATCTAGAAGACCCAAGAAGCGAGGACACAGACTCGATTATTGAGGATTGAAGAAGCGAGGTGGCAAACTTCGGTTAGAAGTCGATTAAGTTGTGACTATAAATCGGGATTCGAGGCAAGTCTGTGGTGACTGGCGAGTTATAGATCATGTAAAAGCGAATAATCTTAAGGACAAAGATTATCACTACCCAAAAGAAGTAATCGAATGGTGTACTCGACTTAGTCAATTAAAGTCGGATATTAAGTAAACAAGGTACTCGGTTTTGAAGAAGAGTAGAAAAGCGAGTTAAGGCCTTGATTGAACTTAAACTATCAATACGACAAAAGATCGTACATATGAACGTTGGCTAAATGACAAGTGTAACGGCTACAAGAGCTAGTAACCGTCACATCACCTCTATAAATACACAAGAGATTCATTCAAGAAAGAGAGAGAGGAGGATCAGAAAAAGAGCTTTACAAGCATATATTCAAAGATCCAAATCCAGATCTATAAAATCAGATCATATATATCCAGAAAAAGGGGAAGCCAACAAAATTGCCTTGAAGACTTCAAAGAAAGATCCAGTAACCCATCAAGGGGGAAATAAGGCATCTTGGAGCTACAAGTCGGATCCAGAAGAATCAGACAGCTCACTGAATTAATCCTTGATTAATTCTAAACCTAACCTTTGTGAAAAAGGGTTGGCTGTGCATAGTTTGAAGAGAGCAATTCTACCTTTCTTCATACGGAGTTACTACAGCTGTTGGTGCAGTCTGAGGACTGTATGTTGGTATTAGTGGTGAGCTGGTGAAGGAGCAATTCCACCTCCAAAGGATCAGTGTGTAGAGTGAATGGAGCAATCTCACCTTTCTTCATTTTGTGTAGACAGTGAAACTAGGGTGTCGTGAAGGACTGTCATAGTGCTAGGATTTTGTAACGGTTATCTCATTATTCTAGTGATACCTCATACGCCGCAGGAGAAGGGGAGACGTACGGGATTACACCACCCGGAACTTCCATAAACAAATCATGTGTTGATTTACTTTATGCATATGTGTTTGTTTTATTTATTGCATTAACTCTCAGCAAACACCAGACACTGAGACAGCACAAAACTGATACATAGAAGGTCCAATTTTCTATTTACACATCTATTGCACTAAAGGCTAGTTTTATCATTTGCCGCGATTAACGAGACTAAATATAAGTCAGTAATAACTTATATTCAGTTGAGCTAACTGAACTCCGCACAAGTTGAAGGGACATGAACAAAACTGAGATCAGTTTAAGTTTCAGAGAAACTCAGTTCCTGGGACTTTTCCAGCTCAGGATTAGTTTTTGGTGACAAGTTTATTCACCCCCCCCCCCCCCCTCTAAACTTGTGTTAGCCTTTCCAAGGGACCAACAGTTTCATTTTGAACTCCCGAAACATCTTCTTTGCCACACTGATCTTGTTTTTCTTGATTGCATCAGTGCCTTCACGGATTAATTGCAACTTATCCCAAAGTTCTTTTGAAGTCTTGTAATCTTTCACCTTCATGTACATATTTCTATCCAAGGTTCTGTATATGATATCAATAGCAATATTGTTGAGGTTTGCTCATTTTCTATGTTCAGCAGTCCATTCCCTTTTTGGCTTTGGAATGTACTGAGTTTCATTATCCACAGTTATGGATTTTGTCATTTACAGTGGTCCATCAGTCAGTACATCCATCATCTCATCATGTGTTGCAGCTAGATAAGCCTGCATACGACGTTTATACTCATCAAAACGATCTAAAGAACACATCAACATTGTTCTAGCATACTGGTTGTTATCCATGATGCAAAGCTTTGAAAACCAGAAACTTGAAAAAGTTTTCAAAGTATTTTTACAAGCACAACAAGTAGGATTACTTCAGAACATAAGCAATGCTCTGATACCCATTGTTGGTCCCTTGAAAAGGCTTTGGTTAAGTTTAGAGGGGGGTGAATAAACTTAACACTTAAAACTTTTGGAGTTAACAAACTCAAGAACTTCAAGACCTGCGATAGCTCGATGAGTCTGCGACTCACCGACTTTCTTGAATTTGTTGCAGTGGAATATATTTAAATTAAGCCTTATTACTTGTTTTTAAAATATGATACCAAGTATTAGATACTCAACAGTGTATGTGTGTGATTCAGTTGCTAGTTCAGTAGATTGATGTGCTAAATATACTAAATGCAGAATGTAAATGCAGAAAGTAGGTATGCAATTTTTATAGTGGTTCCAGGTGGTGTAATCCTGTCAGTCCACACATCTCCTGTGATGTTGGGGGTAATTCACTAGAGATTCTTGAGGTACCAGTTACAAAAATCCCTAAGATGTTTTTCCTTCACCAATAACTATGGCTTCACAAACTGAACACTTGGAACAGGTAGGATTGCCTCTCCAAAGTCTTCCACTTGTCCTTGAGGGTTAGGATTGACTCTTCACCAGCTCCACCACAAACAACAGTCCTTGACACCCAATGATGCTTCACTGTCTTCAGTAGATTTCTTATAAAAGAAAGTTTCATTCAAGTAAGTGATTCAGCTTTCAGCAGCTTGAGGTCTTCAAGTGTGTAAACTTGATGTAGCTTGAAAACAGATTACACTTGAAGAAGTTTACTGGATCAGTAGCTTTATGCTCAGTAGGATCAGTAGGGTGTTTGATCGATTTAAATTTGATAGCTCAAGATAGATCCTTAATTTTCATCATTTGTATCTGAATTAGAAGTCCTCTATTTATAGGTAGGAATCCTTGTGACTTATGTTTGAAATTAAAACATAGCCGTTTCAGATTTGTCCCATTTGATTTGCTTTTTGTCATTGTTCATAGTACTGACACTGTCAGAATGCTTTTTCACAGTTTTCTATCTGTCCACCCTTTGATTTGTATCCATTGGATAAAGCTCTGTTTCTTTCCAACGTCCATTTAATCCTAACAATTGATTTGTTTGATAAAATCAGAGGTTGTTAGCTGTCCCTTTCTTTGTAATCTTCCAATGTAACCATTGAATAATCCAAAATATATATCAGAGAGTTCTGTGTGGGTATTAGCTTTCTTTGAAATGCATATCGATCAATTTGTTCCAAAGTTCTTTGGGTTTATAAAAACACTTCAGCTGACTTCTCTTATATGTAACTTTTTATTATGAAGTTAGATTACACCATTTTGAATATAACTAAGTTCCAATCACCACTTAACCTGTGGAACTTAGACCTTGTACACAAGGTATATGTAATCAGTTTAGGTCATCACAAACTTCCCTAAATTCTGATTCCATATCCTTGACTTTAAACACTAAGTTTGATCCCTTAGCCTTCAATAACTGAGTTTGATCCTCGATCTTCGGTCTTGGCGAGTTCCTATACTAGTCTCACTGACTGGGTACCTATCGATATAGATAGGTCTGGCGATGAAAGTCGGTGACCTTTACAAGGCTTGTTTGATCAAACCTATACAAGATCAAACTCTAATAAGCCTATACATTTGATCTAGACATCTTTTTGCCTTTGCTCTATAACAGATAGTCTGGCACTCATTACTAAAACTTAAAAATAAGTCCAACAATAAGCCGCATCCATATCACATTCCCCCCAAAACATCAGCGGCAAATGTCCATCAAACTGTAATGCACGTGCAACATTAAGAATGTGTTGATGTTTCCGTTCTACCCGACCGTTCTGTTGAGGAGTACTAACACAAGACATTTCAAAAACTATCCCTTCTTTACAAAAATATGGAAGCAAAGGTCTAAATTCGGTTCCATTATCACTACGAACCCGTTTAATGGTAACCTCGAACTGACGAGAAATTAAAGCAATGAAATCCAAGAAAGCAAATTCGACTTCCATTTTGTCCAATAATAAATAAATCCAAACCGAACGAGAATAGTCATCAACGATAGTCAAAAAATACACCGCACCACATGTCGAGGGTACACTATATGGCCCCCATAAATCACAATGTATCAACTCAAAAACACGACTAGCTTTTTTCTCACTAATGGGAAAAGGTTCACGAGCTGCTTAGCTCGAAAACAGATATCACCTCCATCTTTATGTAAATTTTTGGAAATAGAAATATTAGGAATCTGTCAAGGACCTTTTTGGATGGGTGTCCCAAACGCTAGTGCCATAAATAAGCAGATTTTCCGTCATCAATAGCCAAAATCTGAACCTCCGGAACGCCCAAGAACAGAAAAAGTCCATCCACACGCTCTGCCAGTCCAATCACCGTCCTCGTCACACGATCCTGCATAACACATAATTTCCCCGTAAGTTGCAATACACAATCATTATCATCCTGTAATTGGGTAACTGAAAGCAAGTTGCAATTCAATTTTGGCACGTATAAGACATTTTTTAAGCATAAATTTCCGGGAAAAATAACACTCCCTTCATGAGTTGCCACCGATGACTCCCATCGGGTAACCCAATCGGGCACTGAACAATTGGTCGTGGATCAATGAGGGATTAAAATAACCAGTCACGTGATGTGTGACTCATGTGTCAACAATCCATGCAGACTGAGCTGATAGTCGATCTTTCGGTTTGAGCAAATCAACGATACTTTTCCATTGTGCTGGGACGACATTGAAAAGACCTAATGCTCAGAAGTATCGATCTTCGCGTTCATAATAGACATCCTTTCACCAATATAGAAACCTTAGAAGTCGATTTCACAAAATAAATAACACCAAAACACAGCAGTTTGGTCTTGGGTTTATTTTGAGATATTGAATAGTCCAAAAACAATTTCAACCGTTCATATTGTACCAAATAAAGAGACGAACACGCCCTCAAAAGGTCGTCATGATCGGAGTCCGTTTCAATGTCCGATCGTAACCAGAAAACTTCTGCTGCAACAATTAACAGGAGTTCGGTCGCGGGCAATTTGAGAGAAATTGAACCATTCAATCAAAATTTCTACAGTTCAGATTATTGAACACAAAATTTCTAACAACCCCTCCAAATTTCATCACGATCGGAGTCTGTTTCAATATCCGATCGTCGCCGGAAAACTTCTGCTGCAACAATTAACAGCAGTTCAGTCGCGGTTAATTTTGGAGAAATTGAACCGTTCAATCGGAAATTCCACCATTTAGATTGTAGAAGACAAAATTTCGAACAATCCCTCCGAATTTCATCACGATCGGAGTCCGTTTCACTATCCGATTGTGGCCTGAAAGTTTCAGCTGCAGAGTCAAAAAAGGCAGCGAATTTTTTTTTTTTTCAACCTGGCTCTGCTACCATGTCAATTTTCGATCAAAGTATTTCGTCTCCCTTTAATCAATCAACGAGTGCAATATTTATAGTCAGTACTAGGGCCTCTACATTACACAATATACCAAAACTACCCTTACTAAATCAATACACAAATCAGTATTTTCCATAATCGTAATATATCGTAATACTGAGTGTGACTGAAGCTTTTGAAGCAAATGAGTGATAGTCTTGTAGATTGTTAAGCTTGTGTAGCCAAGGACAATCTTACTATTGTATTGGTGAAAGACAATAGTGTATTCCTCCAATCATCACAGGACAAAGTGGATTAAGGGATTACACCACCCTGAACCACTATAAGCCTTTGTTTCAATTTACTTTCAGCAAATTTCTTTACAGCACTTACTTATTGCATAATTCATACATTTTGCATGCATATCCTACTTTGAAACAACATTCAAAAAAGGGACTTATCCGCTGCCCAAAAGCTTTTAAAACAAGAAAAGTTTTTGAAACTCCAGTATAGTCATTCACCCCACCTCTGACTATACTTTTACCCTTCTCTGGGACCAAAAATTGGTATCGGAGTAGTGTTTATAGTATCAGAACTTGTTCAGATATAATTTTTGGTAACAAGGAGATCACATATTTTCAAAGTAGTTTTAAAATCTGTGCTTTCTAAATATATCTCTTATTTGTGCTTATGGATTCCTCAAATTTCATGTCTAAAGAACATGTATTCAATGTTAATAATTTTGATGAATATAAAATAAGGATATTGTCTCATCTTGCAGCAACTCATGAGGAGATGCTGGAGGTAATCAATGATGTCCCAATCAAGATCATGACTGTGATTGCCACATAAGTAGATCAAGGAAAGGAAATAGAGAAACTCAAAAAGATAGGACCAAGGATGATATAAGAAGATCAAATCTCGACTTTTTTTTGCAAAAGATATGATCTTGAAAACTCTAAAGAGTAACATGTTCATGAGGATCAAAGGTTGCACAATAGCAAAGGAGACGTGGAAAAAATTAGCACTCATTAATGAAGGATCAAAGGCAGTCAAAGAAAACAAATTGTCTGTTGCAAAACGGAAATTTGAAAACTTCCAAGTGAAGACTGGAGAATCCATTGATCAAATGGATAACAGACTTTCAAGCATCATCAGTGAACTGCAACAACTTGGACATACATACCCATATAAGGAAGTTTGTCTGAAAATCTTGAGAGGTCTTCCTGAAAGATGAAGATCATCAGATTAGTACTCAGAGGAACAATAAATCTTGCAAATACCGATACATTGACTCTGATGTCTCAATTAAAGGCTCATGAATTCGAGTTAAACAGTGATGACAGTGCACCAGCAGAGGCACACAAGGCCAGTGCACTTGTTGCACCCCAGCAAAGTAAAACGGCTGATACAAGCAGCACAGAGACACAGGAGCTAAAAGAACAAATTGTTTTATTGATTAAACGTTTTGACACATTTAGCAAGAAGAAACAATTCAAAGGAAGTTCATCATCAAACAAGAAGTTAAGCTCAAGCAAAGACATGAAGAAAAAAGATGATGAATACAGATGTTTCGATTGTAAGAAGAAAGGTCACTTCAAGGCAGATTGCCCTGAAGAAAAAGAAAAAGATGAGGAAAAGAAAAAGTACAAAACAACAGAAAAGAGAAAGAGCAAAAAGGCTCTTAAAGCTGAAACCAGTAGTTCAAAGAATGAAGAATAATCTGATAATGATTCAGATGATGATGAATCTAACAGCTCAGACAATGACAAGGCATATCTATGCCTTATGGCTAAGGAACCTGATGAAACAGAGGTAATATATAGTTCATACTCATCATCTGCATCCATATCTGACACTGCACAATCTTCTATTCTCCCTTTAGATTCTGCAAACCTAATTCAAAATCTCATGAGTAATTTTGAATAAATTCAATTAAATCATAAAATTCTGGAACAAGAATGTGAGAATCTGAAAGTGGAAAATAAATGATTAAAGAAAAATTTGGATGGCATGAAAGCAGTTAAGAGCACCACTCAACTGATCAACAAGCAGTAGATGATCACTCATCTGATGTTGACATACCAGCTGAGAAAATCTCCCTACTAGTTAAGAGCACCACTGCACCACTCAATGCACCAGCTTACAAACCCCCAAAAAGGTTTGGATCCTGATCTGGTCTTGGCTACAATAGTCAGGATGAGAAAGGAAACAATGAACAACACAATTCTGAATCAAGGACCACAACTGGACCTATATTCAGAAAATGAAATACCATAGTTTCAACTACTCATCTTGCACCGGTGAAGTCAAAACACAGTGTAGTGAAACAACAAAGTAAATCATCAAACCAGCCAATTAAAGGCAAAGGCTTACTGAAAGGTAAGGGAAGACTTTACCATTCAGAGGATGATTGGAATGTTGCACCCCCAAATTACAAGAAGAAATCATTTCCTGCTATGCAACATGTGTTTAGGAAAAGCCAACCAAGGCATGATCCTGGACACAAGAAACAATATCAAAATAAGTTTCCACCTGCATATTGCAGAGTGAAAAAAGATGCAAATGCCCCAAAAAGTAGAGAATTGTATCAGAATGATTTCAATAAATCTACAAGAAATTATTCTACAATACCTTACATGTATGAAGTGGATGATTTCAACTATCCAAGAAGAAGATCCTTTGGATACACACTTGGAATGAGAGGCATGACTGCTAATAGGTATGGACCCAAACAGTGTTGGGTACCTAAACATACTTAATTTGTTTTGTAGGATGTCTGGTACATAGACAGTGGATGTTCCAAATACATGACAGGGAACAATGGATGGTTGACTGACTTTAAAGCTTTTGATGTATCCAAAGTTACATTTGGAGGAAAAGAAAACCCCGGAAAAATTATGAGGGAAGGCACAATGCTCAATAAAAACTTAGAGATTCAAAATGTGGCATATGTTAAAGAATTCTAAGCATCAGTCAATTCTGTGACAAAGGCTACAATGTGCATTTCAACAAAGAAGGATGCAAGGTGATTCACAGTCAAACCGGCACAGTTGTACTTGCAGGAAAAAGAGCAGACAACATGTATGTGGTGGATTGGAAGACAGCAAAAGCAGAAACCTGTGTGCTTGTCAAAAATACGCAATCAAGCAGTGGGATTTGGCATAGAAGACTGAACCATCTAAATTTCAAAACCATCAACAAATTGTCAAAGAACAAGCTAGTTAAAGGCCTTCCAGAGATCACATTCAAAAAGGAAAGTCTTCGTGATGCATGTCAAAAAGGGAAGCAGATCAAAAGCTCCTTTAAGTCAAAACCTTATCAATCTACAACAAGAATCTTACATCTTTTCCATATGGATCATTTTGGACCAGTCACACCAGTGAGTGTAAGGGGAAAAAAGTACACTCTAGTAGTCGTGAATGACTTTTCCAAATTCACTTTGACCATATTCATGAACAAGAAAAGAGAGACGCTCAAAAATCTACCAAATTTGTGGAGGAGAATACAAAATGATAAAGAGTTGAAGATCATAAAGATAAGATCTGATTGAGGCACATAGTTCTTAAATGAAGTAATCAGAACCTACTATGAAGAAAATGGAGTACTACATCAACTATCAGCATCAGAGACTCCACAACAAAATGCCGTAGCAGAAAGAAGAAACAGAAAACTCAAAGAAGCTGTAAGAACAATGATAGCAGAAGCAAGCTCACCAAAGAAATTTTGGGCTGAAGGAGCAAATACACCATCTATACAAAAAAGATCTATCATCAACAAACATCAAGGAAAAACACCATATGAAATTTGGAATTGAAGAAAACCTAACATTTCACATTTGCATACATTTGGATCTAAATATTTTGTCTTGAACAGGAATCAACTACATACTTTTGAGGAAAAAGCTGATGAAGCAATCTTTAGGGGATACTCAGAAACAAGCAAACCATTCAGAGTACTCAACAAAAGAACCTTGGTGATTGAAGAATCAATTCATGAAGTTATGGATGAACCAAACACAAATGTTGAAAGCCTACACAACCTTGAAGAAGAAGCCACAAAAGAACAAGTATATATGAATACAAAAGTACTAGCCAAAATCTTAGATCACACCTTTGGCAATCAAGATGATGTACCAGCCAATACAACTCAAGAGGCACCAACACAATATCATGAAGTTGATATACAAGCAAGGGTTGTGGAAGAACCAAATCACGAACAACATCGACCTGGCTTGAACTGTTGAAATAGTGTCCTAAACCCAATCGGGTTGAACCAGATCTGACCGGGTCGGATCATTTCTACTATTTCTTTATGTTTATACATGTATTAAATGGCTTTTCTGTTGTCATATATATGTTCTTTTAAAGAACCAATTATGAATCGTTATATGATAACGTCCTTAGTGTTAAACTGTGATAGAGAAACCATGGTAGGCGATTATGGTTGATGAGATCTCTAATCACTTTAATAAGTTTGATACTTAAATGTCTCTAGGCTGATGTACTATTAAACAGGGCATTGATAGTATGAACAGGCTAGCACGTATTAGATGTCTTCTGCCGTTAGGGCAGGGATAGATCTCGTCTATCGAAATGTAGAGACAATTGGGTATGCGTGGGCGTGTATTGAAGAACGCCAGACGTTAGGATCGCCCCACTTACACGGATAAGTGTCACACTATGTGACGGTTGTGTTATTATCCAGAAGACCGGAGTCTTCATGGCATCACGGTGTGGATTGTCATGCTTTGACACTATTGAGGTTTCCCCTAGCCACGGGGTGATCATACGGTAGTGATTGGGTATGATATTGAAGCATGCAGAGTATACATGATTGGTCATCCGGGAATCGCGTATCCTATGATTGCGATCGAATATCCGAAATTGCCTTCTTATAAGGAATGTTTAGCTCTCATGAATCTTTGCAAAGTGGGAGTACATGTGTTACATAGAGAGAGCTTGATATCCAGATTATAAGATACGGTCGTTGATGTTTTTACACTCGACTAACGACCGTATGGATATTATTACAGCGATAGGATTTTAAGTTACACGGTAACTGTTTCACATGAAAGGTAGTAGTCATTGCATTTGACTCTTCCGATGATTGGGGGTCACGGTGTGTTGCTAGATGCTATCCCGTGATCGTTAGGCATGAAGGGCATTTTCGTAACATGCACTTTGTGTCTACAGCCAACATATTTGGAAGCCTATCGGGTCACACACATATGAACTTCTAGCCAGATTAAAATGTGGTTATAGATGATAACCAAATAAGGAAAGTTTATCTCGTACTATAAAGGTTATAGTGGTAAATCAATATGGTAGTGTTTATTTATTATGAATAAATATAATACAAGATATTAATTATATTATATTCCAGAAGCCAATACTTGGCAATATGGGGTGCCACATTGAAGTGTATAAGATACACTTGGATTGTGCAATTTAATTAATAGTATTACCAAATATAAATATAAGATATTAATATATATATATATATATATATATATATATCAACATGCGTGTACTGTACATTGGATGTACATGTGCACAATTTCATTGGTTATATTTATATATATAGATTTATATGTTTAATAATATATATGTGATATACAGACATGTGTAAATTGATTTATGGTAATAAGATAAAGATAGTCCATATTAGATATTGACGATATCTTGGAAATATTTAATATAAGATATTAAAATAAATGAGATAAATCAATCAATTATATTTTCCTTATTTTATTGAGAAAATGGTTTCTTCTCCTCTACTCTCCTTGTGGGCGCCCCAACCACTATAAATAGGAGGTGGGTGTCAAGCTCTTTTGTACATCACAATTCCAAGAACTAATAGTTCTTGTGTAAAATAGAGAGCATCCTATAGAGAGTTGGAGAGAGGGGAAAAAGGCCGGTCTAGCAACCGGAGTTTTCCAATCGCAATCCATGATGGGATTCCGGCGAGCTGTTTGTGTGGACTAGAGGTAGAGGCCGAACAATTGGGCGGCTCTATGCAGAACTACTCTCCTTAGACGGTCAAAGCGTCGATCTTTTAGATCAAACAAAGTAATCACCGTCTACTAGCTTATTTGTTAATTGCTTAAACAAAGTCGATCTATTCAAAGAAAATAAAATTTTGAATTCCGCAACGTTCCCGCATAGATTTCCTAATAGTGGTGGTAGAGCGAGGTTTCGAGCTTAAGCAATAAGCGTGTTAATTTGCGTAGTTAATTTTATCGTTTAAATCACGTAATTAAAAGATGAAAGATTTTTTATTCGCAAAAGTGATACATGAAAAGGAAAGAAAAAAAGCCAGATGGGTGGTGCTCGGCCGATTGGCGGCGGTTGGTCGGCGGCGGCGGCAGCAGGGCAACCTGCTGCCGGCAGTCGGTTGACCGGTCAATGCTGGCAAATCTCCAAATTTTTGTTTTGTGTATTTGTGATTCAATATGGTTAATAGTTGCGATTGATAATTCCTCTTTTGTTTAGTTGTGTCGTGTGGCCAATCAATGGTTCAAATAGTTTTCCTTTGGGATGCCACATGGCATTAAAATAATAATGGTATTTCCAAACTTTGTTTGGAATAGGCCTAGGCCCTTTCCACATATTTGTTTTGGGAAAAGGCCTAGGCCTAAGCCACTTCCAAAATTTTGATTTTGGAAAGTGGCCAGGCTTAAACAAAAATTATTTGGCATTTCCAAATATTTGATTTGGAATAGGCCTAGGCCCTTTTCAAATATTTGATTTGTAAAGGCTAGGCAGCTAACTACTCAAAATTTTGATTTTGGAAAGTGGCCAGGCCTAAACTAAATTTGGTTTAGGAAGATGCCTTTTGGTTTAGGAAACCAAAGGCATCCCTTTTGATTACGAATCAAAAGGAAAGAAACAAAAGATACATAATTTTAATTTTGATTTATTTTTGGAATAGTTCTAATTTATTAAAATTAAAATTAAAATCGTTTAAAATTAATCGTTAATTTTATTTCGATTAAAATCATTTAATTAATTAAATGTTAATTAGTTAATTGATTGGATAAAATTATTTAATAGATTAAATGTTAATTGATTAATTAAGACGAAAGTAGTTAAATTTTAATTTTATCTTTTTCATAAGATGTTATTGTATGGATAAGATATATTAGATATAATATGATTATATGGACCCCGATTGATCATGGACTCGACCGATATGATAAATGTGAATGATTTAATTTTTCTGTTGGTTTTAAAAATTGTCCTAGGCCGTTATGAAGAACATGACCTAGCTTTTTTTCTGCATTTATCCCATTCCCGTTGACTCCCCCTATGTACGGCGGGTGTATTTATTTTATTAGATAGAATTAAATGTAACAAGAATGGAGCCGAAGATGGAGACCAAAGAAAGAGAAGAAAATAAAGATTCCATTGGAGAATGGAGCATTAAAGATCCTATTGGCGGTTGCATCTACCTTTAGATTATGACCCGCGGTTTCGTCAGTTTGTATTCGAAACCGCACCTAGGAAAAGTCCATGATCATACCGGTTACTTTACGCATTTATTTATTTTGTGCTTGTATTTATTTTATATGATACGATAGATGCATGACTAGGCACGATCTAGATAAATGTGTAGGACATATATATCTATAGAGATAGATATACATGATGAGACCGTAATAAATTAATTAAGAGAATTAATTCTAAATTAATTAAGTAAATAATTTAAAATTACTCCCACAACAAAAATCGAGTTATAATATGTCTCCCAATATTATAGTGACGGTGAAGAGCCCTTGTTCGGATCCAGCTAATCGGCCCACGTCGGGAGTTGACCTATCTCGGGTATATCGTCATTATCGAGATATGATCGTTATGAGATCTCATGAATACTTGGGTTACGACTCGACTAAGAATCTTGCAGTGATTGGCCCACGTCAGGACCGTCTGATTTTAGAGACATAAGGTTGACTATCACAAAGACGATGTGAATTGTCAAAGAGTTGACTAGTCAAACCACTGGAAGTCGCGTTAGACGTGATTGGTAAGAAGTACCTACCCGTCAAAATTGATCCGGTCGATCGGTCCACGTCGGGGATCGAGTCAACTAGATAGGATTCTAACCACTAAAGGATTTTGAAAAATTCTTGAAAATCAATTGGGAGTAGTTGACTGGTGGGAGCAAAATCATACACCAAAGACCATCTTTGATTTTGCATGTGTAAACAACAACACTCTTTTATCTTTATTTTATGTTGTAGTTTTTTAGCGAACTTTTATATTTATGTTTTATTCTCGATTAGTAAAAGAAAATTATGACTGTTTGAGAAACGTTCTCAGGAATGGTTAAGTAAATTTTAATCCTTTTAAAATAAAGCAATGACACGAGCAATCCCGTTACAGTAGTTCGAGACAAGGAAACTACATATTTGATGGAGTTCTCCAAGACTTTAATTATTAAACAAAAAGCGGAAGCTCATTAGATACGATCAAATGTGATCATTCAGTCATACGATGACAATTAATTCAAACGCTGGATAAGAATGACCACAACGAATTTTGGAAAGGTTGTTTTCATAATTGTAAGATTTAAGTATCGACTTTGTAATATTCCGATTTTCGGGAAAGGGCAGACGTGTCATTTTGTGAAAACGAAGTATTATTATTTCTTTTCTTTTAATGGAGTTAAGTATTTTGTTGATTTTATATATATGTATTTTCGACAACATGTATATAAATTAAAAAGGAATTGCTGATTTTTGGTAATTGGGGCAATTAAGGAAAATTAAGGTTTTATGGGAATGGGTATTTAAAGGAAAATTTGGTGATGATCCCCATAACTTTGTTTACAAAAAAAAGAGCAGCCACGTTCTCCTCTCTCTGCGCATTCAAGGAGAGAATTGAGGGTTGGGAAGGTTTCACCAATAACCGAGGCGATTCTTGGTTGTTTTCAGATCGGACGGGAGCATTAGAATCGTCGTGAGGAAAGCATCGTCTTGATACCAGTTTGGTGGGCAAAGCTGCATGCTTTTGTTGAGGTTTTGATCGGTTTCTCCGGCTGCAATAGGTAAGAAAACTATCCCTATGATCTCAATTGTCCTTTATTAGGTTTAGATGAAATTGTAGGGTGTTTTTGATGCTAGATTGATGAGTTTATGGATTGGTTATTGATCATAGGTGCCATAGTATGTTTACACATAATTTTCAGAGCTTTTCGTAGTCGTTCTTCTTTGCTGTTCGGTTTGGAATCGTTTTGGAAATCGTATGATGAAGGTTTAGGGTTCTAGTCGAACCCAGGTGGACGAGCGTCTGGCCTTTCTGGACAGGCGTCACTTGGGGCCCATTTCGGACGAAGGCGTCTGGTGTCTCGGACGGGCGTTCGAAGTCTTTGCTTTTACATTCGAGATTGAAAGCGTTTTTACGTGGGCGGGCGTCTGGGCATAGTGGACGGGCGTCCATCTTTGGACGGGCGCCCAATAAGGTCGACGGGCAGGCGTCAGAGCCTTAAGCGGGCGTCAGCTTATTGCCCTTTTTCCTTGGTTGGTCATTGTATAGCCTTATAAGCATGATTTAGCTTTATGAAACCTTTAAACGTGATATGTTAATACTGTATAACCTTGAACAAGCCTGAATTGAGCTTCGATTCGTTTCGTTTAAAACACCGAATGTACTCTTAAAGGGAGTTGAAGTTCGGATCCATCGGAAGAGCATGATAGGCTTGTGCTTTGATGAGTTAGCATTCATCAATGTCTGTGTAATTGCTAGGACTTGTCCGTGTCTAGTGGTCTAGGAAGAGAGTAGTTTGTGTGAGGGAGATTATTTGAAAACACTTAGGTGGTTAGTTAATCATCCTAATAATCAACGTACTTGACTAGTAAAAGATTAAACAACATGTATCTCTTGGCTAGGCACCAGGCTAAATCGCGATGCATGTGCTACCTCTGAAGGTGGAGGATCTCTGTAGGTCAATGACCCTAAGTACAGAGGGACTCTGCTGAGACGCGCGTGCTATCGGAGTCTACCTTTTCTAGACTTCGTGGATATTGGTGTGATCCACTGATATGTTGCAAAAGAGTGTCCCTGAGGTGGAAGAACTCCGTAGGTCAGCAAAACCCTAAGTACGGAGGGATTCTGCTAAGGTGGATGCGCGTAGTGCCCTTGAGTGCGGTTGTAACATAGTTAAGCTAGGTAGAAACGTTTAGTCAATTTATGTTGATGGACATGAAATGACCCTAGATTGAGTCAGAATCACATAAACAACAAATCGAATTAAATATCTTTTCCTTATAAATTATAGTTGATGTCATAGCTTCTCTTTCTTATTAAGTACGTTGTACTTACCTCAAATGCATTGTTTTCTATGTGTTTGGGGATGAGAAGACGAAATGTGTTTTCGAGGAGGAGTTCGGCGACGACGTTTGTGGCGCTTCGTTGAAGACTTTTATTTCTTGCTTTACGTATATTCTTGGATTACTTTTGATCTTGTTGAGGTAGACTTTTGGTCTTTCGAGGCGTGTAGTACTTTTCTTTTGGGATTTTCGTATTTTCTCAAATGTAATAAATTTACATTTCCGCTTTTAGATTTCCTTTTCTATTCTTAAACATTTAGAAATTTTATACTCGATTTTTTTTTTGCTTCCGTTTGCTTTAATTTGATACGACGTAGTAGAGGCTTACGTATAAAGTGAATTTACTTTTATTTTATACGTGCGAGCGTTTCATTCCGGATAAGGACTCGGTGTCGGGAGCGGGCGTTCTGATTGGTATCGGAGAGAAGCGTCCATTAGGCTTCCTTTTCCTTTAAGATAAGCTTCCTTAGACCTTTTAGTAACGTCTGGTTTTCTTGATCATCAGGATGGTGTTCACGAGGGTGGAGAGCGGGTGCGAGTCTTCCGAGTTCGAGAGGAAAGTCCTGCACCGGTTGTAGGGGGGTGGGGTAGTGAGGCCGATACCCTTATCGGCGAGTTTGTCTCACCACCACATACGGCGACACCATCACCGAGGTCTCATCGAGTTTGTCACCCCGACCTCATCAGGAACGACCTCCACGATGGCACGTGGGAAGTTCGGTTCAGTTCACCATGGTAAGTGATGTCCCAGCTGGCTATGTACCACCACATGTGGCTAGCGTGTACCCTCCACCAACAAGTGTTTATCCACCGGTGTATCCTCCGCAGCAGCAGGTCTTTTACCCTCCTCATGTAGGTCATGCTCCTCAACCTACCGTACCACCTTCACCACGCTTTGATCATCAGCAGGGCGTTGGTTACCCACCCGTTGGTTTTCAACAACCCCAGTACCCTCCGCAGCCTCACCAGAGTTATCCACAGGGATACTACCCTTACCACCTGTATCTCAGCGTATCCGGCTTACCCTCCTCAAAGAATAGTACCCTGCTGAGATACCGTATGGTTACCCACGGTTTACCCACGGTCAGACCGGCTTTTGAGCAAGCACCAGTTGTAGATTGGTACACACGGTTAAGAAGGAATCGAATTGAGAACTTTTATGGAAATGTGGAACATATGAAGGCGAGAAGAATGGTGAGAGGTTTTGAAAAGGCTTGCGAGGAATATACATGTTCCCGAGACGAAATGGCACACGCTTAGCGATCGATTTCCTCTTAGGCGCAGCGAAGCATGGATCGATGCCATTCAAAGCAATAACGGTAAGATTACGGACTTGGGAAGGTTTTAAGGCTATGTTTTACAACGAATACTTTCCGGCTACGGTGCAAGCTGATAAGGCAAGTCAGTTTTTGAAGTTTAAGCAAGGTACTCAGTACACAGTGACCCAGTACACCAATAAGTTCAATGAATTGGGGCGGTTCTACCCCGAGTTGATGAAAGTGGAGGAAAGGAAGATGGCTCTTTACAAGGAAGGCTTGGCCTATGAAATCCAATCAGGCATGTTGGGATTTATAGCAAAGAATATGGCGGAGCTACTGAATAAAGCTTTGGAAGTCGAGACCTTTAGAAAGAGGGCTACAGTAGTTGTTGGGAACAAGAGAAACTTCGGGACTAGTCAAGGCAGTTATAGGGGAGCACCGCAACAGAATGTCAAGAAGACGACGGCACCTACGGCAGCTAAGGCCCCGAGCAGTGCACCGCTTTGCTCTAAGTGCAACAGAAATCACTCATGGGAGTGCAGGCAGAACAATACCGGTTGCTACATCTGCGGAGAGCCGGGACACTTTTCTAGAGCGTGTCCAAGCAGAGGGAACATGGGTAGTTCGAGTCAAGGAAGCGGAAAGAGCGGCCCAAGCCGACCGGTTCGAGTTTTTGCAGTTGATGCTGGCTTTGTGGAACCAGAGGATGACGTTATTTCAGGTACCATATTGTTGTTTTGTTCTTTTGTTAAGATATTTTATAGCGTGTTTATTCATGTTGTAACTATATTTAAATAAATGAATATGCATCCTAGGTACGATAATGTTAGAAAACCTAGTGGTCAAGGCTTTGTTTGATACGGGAGCGTCAAATACTTTTGTGTCAACCAAGGTAGCTAAGAAATTGAACTTACCTTCAGAACCTTTAAGGAACACTTTGGAAATAACTACACCGTTAGGGAAGGTAACAAAGGTGACTAGGATAATACCTCAAGTGGAAGTTCAAGTTGGACCTTATCGATGCAAGAGCGACTTCACGGTTTTGGACTTCTCGGATTTTGATGTAATCCTCGGAATAGATTGGCTATCCGAGAATTATGTTCACTTGGACTTGTAGAGAGAAGAAAGTGACTTTTAAAGTACTGGAAAATCAGACAAGGCGTATCAAGGGAATGTGTACAAGCCAGGTAAGCGACATCCGATCATCTCGTGATTAAGGCCATCGGGGCTTGTCAGAAGGGTTGTGAGGGCTACTTGTTGTATGCAGTGGATGTAGAACAAGTGAAGCCGAAGTTAGAAGAAACTCCTATTGTAAGAGAGTACCCCGAGGTGTTTCCAGAAGAGTTACCGGGAAACATGCCAGATAGGGAAATCGAGTTTGAGATCAAGTTGGTACCCGGAGCGGCACCAGTTGCTAAGGCACCCTATAGGATGGCACCGGCTGAATTAAAGGAGTTAAAAGCTCAACTTAAAGATATGCTTGAAAGGAACATAATTCAGCCCAGTACCTCGCCTTGGGGAGCCCCTGTCTTGTTCGTGAAGAAGAAGGATGGTAGCATGCGGATGTGTATCGATTACCGAGCGCTGAATAACCTTACCATCAAGAATAAGTACCCTCTACCAAGGATAGATGACCTCTTTAACCAGTTGCAAGGCAAGAAAGTGTTCTCTAAGATTGACTTGAGATCCGGTTATCACCAGTTGAAGATTAAAGTGGTAGATATACCGAAAACTGCTTTCAGTACGAGATATGGACATTATGAGTTCCTTGTCATGCCATTTGGACTCACTAATGCTCCATCTGCATTTATGGATTTGATGCAACGTGTTTTCATGTCGTATTTGGATAAGTTTGTGATTGTATTCATAGACGATATCCTTATCTACTCAAGGGATGAAAAAGAACACGAGGAACACTTGAGGATAGTGTTGGAAACCTTGAAGAAGAATCAGTTATATGCAAAGTTTTCAAAGTGCGACTTTTGGTTGGATCGAGTTAGTTTCTTGGGTCATGTGATTTCTGGAGATGGTATTCAAGTTGATCCAGTGAAGATCGAGGCGATTGAGAATTGGCCTAGACCGACCACGATTTGAATAAGAAGTTTTCTTGGGTTGGTGGTTACTACCGGAAATTTGTACAAGACTTTTCGAAGATAGCTACTCCACTCACTAAGCTAACACAGAAGAATGTGAAGTTTGAATGGACTAGAGAGTGCGAAATAGCTTTTCAGACACTGAAGAAGAAATTGACTACGGCCCCAGTGTTAGCGGTTCCAGAGATCTTTGATAATTACGATGTCTATACCGATGCTTCAGGACAGGGTTTAGGTTGTGTGTTGATGCAAGGAGGAAAAGTGATAGCTTATGCATCTAGGCAGTTGAAGGTGCATGAGAAGAATTACCCGACACATGATTTAGAGTTGGCAGCGGTAGTTTTTGCCTTAAAGACTTGGAGGCATTACTTGTATGGAGTTAAAGCAAGGATTTTCACCGACCATAAGAGTTTAAAGTATTTCTTCACCCAAGAGAATCTGAATATGAGACAGAGGAGATGGTTAGAATTTGTGAAGGACTACGATTTGGATATTCAGTACCATCCGGGAAAAGCAAATGTAGTAGCAGATGCTTTGAGTAGGAAACCAGTGTTTGCAGCTTCCAGTGTTGAGGTAATGGCAGAAAAACTAGATGGGCTGCACATCAGAAGCTTTGATCAGATCGAAGACCGGCAGTTTGTGGCACCGTTGTTAGCAAGATCTGAGTTGATGGATGACATCCGGGAGAAGCAAGGCGAAGATCCGGTTTTGGTTGATTTGAAGCGGGTTGCTAGAGAGAAGCCTCTGATTGGCTACGTGCTAGACAAGAATGGGAATCTGTGGTACCAGGATCGCCTGCAGGTGTACCTAATGCCGCGACTGAGACAAAGAGTTATGGAAGAGGCACACAAATTGCTTTTGCGGTTCATCCAGTGCTACTAAAATGTGCAGAGATTTAAAGGAAAGATTTTGGTGGCCTCGATGAAGTTGGAAATAGCCAAGTTTGTGCAGAGTGTGATGTTTGTCGGAAGGTTAAAGCAGAACATAGAAGACCCGGGGGAATGCTTAAGCCATTGGACATCCCTGAATGGAAGTGGGATAACATTACGATGGATTTCATCACCGGATTACCTAGGACAAAGGGAGGACATGATGCAATTTGGGTAATTGTGGATAGATTGACCAAATCTGCCCATTTCTTGCCATACAAAGTTGACATGCCGTTGAAGAAAATGACAACACTATATCTGGATAATATAGTGAAGCTACACGGAGTTCCTATCTCGATAGTTTCGGATCGTGATTCGAGATTTGTCAGTCGGTTTTGGAAGAGCTTACAAGAAGCCTTTGGAACTAAGTTGGATTTGAGCACGGCTTTCCATCCTCAGACAGATGGACAATCTGAGAGGACCATCCAAACACTTGAAGACATGTTAAGAGCTTGTGTTTTGGAGGTAGGCGGATCATGGGATGATTACCTATCGGTAGCAGAGTTTGCCTATAACAACAGTTTTCATGCAAGCATATGCATGCCGCCGTTTGAAGCGTTGTATGGGAGAAGATATCGGACGCCACTGTTTTGGGATGAAATTGGGGAGAGACAGATTACAGGGCCGGAAATGGTTGAGCAAGCAAAGGAAAGGGTTCAGTTGGTCAAGAAGAATCTGAAGACAGCTCAAGACAGGCAGAAAAGTTGGGCTGATGTTAGAAGAAGACCTCTTGAGTTTGAAGTCGGTGATAGAGTTTACCTCCGAGCTTCACCGATGAAAGGAGTGAAACGCTTTGGACAGAAAGGAAAGCTAAGTCCAAGATATGTCGGACCTTTCGAGATCTTGGAAAGAGTTGGAACGTTAGCTTATAAGCTTCAGCTACCAGAATCAATGTCGAGAGTCCATAACGTATTTCACGTTTCGATGTTGAAGAAATGTCTGACGAAGAACGATGTTGAAACTACGGTTGATCCAGAAATCCTACAAGATAATCTTGCTTACGACGAAAGACCTATCAAGATTCTAGACCGGAAAGAAAAGATGATTAAGAGGCGGATGATTCCCTTGGTATTAGTTCAGTGGAGTAATCACTCACCCGAGGAGGCAACCTGGGAAGTGGAAAGCGACATGATCAATGAATTCCAAGAGTTTTTTGATCTACCAGGTATGTTCTAGTTTCGAGGACGAAACTCCTTTTAAGGGGGGAGGAATGTAATATTCGATTTTAGGAAAGGCAGACGTGTCATTTTGCTAAAACGAAGTATTATTATTTCTTTTCTTTTAATGGAGTTAAGTATTTTGTTGATTTTATATATATGTATTTTCGACAACATGTATATAAATTAAAAGGAATTGCTGATTTTTGGTAATTGGGGGCAATTAAGGAAAATTAAGGTTTTATGGGAATGGGTATTTAAAGGAAAATTTGGTGATGATCCCATAACCTGTTTACAAAAAAAGAGCAGCCACGTTCTCCCTCTCTTACGTGCATTCAAGGAGAGAATTGAGGGTTGGGAAGGTTTCACCAATAACCGAGGCGATTCTTGGTTGTTTTCGGATCGGACGGGAGCATTAGAATCGCGTGAGGAAAGCATCGTCTTGATACCAGTTTGGTGGGCAAAGCTGCAGGCTTTTGTTGAGGTTTTGATCGGTTTCTCCGGCTGCAATAGGTAAGAAAACTATCCCTATGATCTCAATTGTCCTTTATTAGGTTTAGATGAAATTGTAGGGTGTTTTTATGCTAGATTGATGAGTTTATGGATTGGTTATTGATCATAGGTGCCATAGTATGTTTAGACATAATTTTCTGAGCTTTTCTGTGTCGTTCTTGCTGCTGTTCGGTTTGGAATCGTTTTGGAAATCGTATGATGAAGGTTTAGTGGTTCTAGTCGAACCCAGGTGGACCAGCGTCTGGCCTCTCTGGACGGGCGTCTACTTGGGGCACATTCGACGACGAGCGCCTGGTGTCTCTCGGACGGGCGGCGTTAAGTCTTTTTTACATTCGAGATTGAAGCTGTTTTTTCGTGGATGGGCGTCGGGCATAGTGGGCGGGCGTCCATCTTTGGACGGGCGCCCAATAAGGTTCGAGCAGGCGCCCAGAGCCTTAAACGGGCGTCAGCTTATTTTGCCCTTTTTCCTTGGTTGGTCGTTGTATAGCCTTATAAGCATGATTTAGCTTTATGAAACCTTTAAATGTGATATGTTAATACTTTGTATAACCTTGAACAAGCCTGAATTGAGCTTCGATTCGCTCGCTTAAAACACCGAATGTACTCTTAAAGGAGTTGAAGTTCGGATCCGTCGGAAGAGCATGATAGGCTTGTGCTTTGATGAGTTAGCATTCATCAATGTCGTGTAATTGCTAGGACTTGTCCGTGTCTAGTGGTCTAGGAAGAGAGTAGTTTGTGTGAGGGAGATTATTTGAAAACACTTAGGTGGTTAGTTAATCATCCTAATAATCAACGCACTTGACTAGTAAAAGATTAAACAACATGTATCTCTTGGCTAGGCACTGAGGCTAAATCGCGATGCATGTGCTACCTCCGAAGGTGGAGGATCTCTGTGAGGTCAATGACCCTAAGTACTGAGAGGACTCTCTTTGAGACGCAGCGTGCTATCGGAGTCTACCTTTTCTAGACTTCGTGGATATTGGTGTGATCCAGCGATATGTTGCAAAAAGAGTGTCCCCGAGGTGGAAGAACTCAGAGTCGGCCAAAACCCTAAGCACGGAGGATTACGCTAAGGTGGATGCGCGTAGTGCCCTTGAGTGCGGTTGTAACATAGATAAGCTAGGTAGAAACGTTTAGTCAATTTATGTTGATGGACATGAAATGACCCTAGATTGAGTCGATCTCACATAAACAACAAATCGAATTAAATATCTTTTCCTTATAAATTATAGTTGATGTCATAGCTTCTCTTTCTTATTAAATACGTTGTACTTACCTCAAATGCATTGTTTTCTATGTGTTTGGGGATGAGAAGACGAAACAGTTTTCGAGGAGGAGTTCGGCGACGACGCTTGTGGCGCTTCGTTGAAGACTTTTATTTCTTGCTTTACGTATATTCTTGGATTACTTTTGATCTTTGTTGAGGTAGACTTTTGGTCTTTCGAGACGTGTAGTACTTTTTTTTTGGGATTTTCGTATTTTCTCAAATGTAATAAATTTACATTTCCGCTTTTAGATTTCCTTTTCTATTCTTAAACATTTAGAAATTTTATACCCGAGTTTTTTTTTTGCTTCCGTTTGCTTTAATTTGATACGACGTAGTAGAGGCTTACGTATAAAGTGAATTTACTTTTATTTTATACGTGCCGAACGTTTCATTTCCGGATAAGGACTCGGTGTCCGGGAACGGGGCGTTACAGACTTATTTCTTTAATCACTGCTTAAAGGTTAATTAAATGGTCAATGTATTGATACGATTCAAAAGGTTGAATAAACTATTTAATAAACTTCAGATTTTCTTTACGAAAGGAAATAAAATACATGGCTCTTGTGATCTTTCTTAAGCCTTATGAAGACTACAATAAGAAATATTTACAGGTGCTTGAAGGATTAAAAGGAAGATAGGGCGTGTGCTTAAATAGAGAACTTATTGAAGTCTCTATTGTAGGCAAGTGAGTTGAGATAAATCTATCTAAGTTCAAAGTCGACTCTAAGATATATGATGTCTTACGAGAGTGATTAAATTAGAAAGATTAAATGCAGATATGGAAGGTGAAGCAAACGTTGCAACACTTACCACATTCTGGATCTAGTAAACTGATAAGGGAACTAAATAAATGTTATTATGTTCCGGTTCTTATGAAGAACATACTTTCAGTTATTTGTTAGGATTTAGTAGACATATTCAATTGTAATGAATAAATGTTATTCCGATAAAGTGGGAAGGTCACTGAATCTAGCATACTAGATTGTTGTCACTATATAGTTGATATATGTGTTGAGATCTCAACTAAATATTTGTATGGCTGTTATCCTTAATATTTGTGTTTGTTCTAGACATAGTCTCTCTGGAAGGGAATCGTGTAATTAAATGTCATTCTGATGATGTTGAACCATATGATTATGAATCATGTGGGTAATAGGTATCTTATCTAAAGATGACTAAAATGCCCTTTTATGAAAAAGGTTGTAAGATCTAGAAAAAATTTCTAAAGCCTAAACATACCGATGTTTGTTGGCTTATGACAATTAATGCCACAAATAAATGTTTATTAATCTCTATGACTATTTTAGAAATAGTTGAATGTACTTATTGAAGTACGACAATTCGGAAAGCCCGAAAAGTTCGAGCTAGTACGAATATGAGATTGACGAACTACTTAGGAATTAATCTTCAATTGGATTGAAGAAATTAATACCTGAAGGGTGTTTCAGAAGTCGTCCGAAAAGGAATAATATTCTCCCTTGAAGGATACCATCTTTGAGATACGCATTTAGATTATGTTCCCAAAATGGAAACAACACTTTATATGATAAAAGGTGTGACGCAAGCCATGCGAAGTATCCCTTACCCGTTTTGGGATAGTGCCCTTATACTTAACCAAGTTCCAAAGAATAAAGGTTGAATAAATTTCATATTAGATATGGAAGGGGCTAATGTCGAATCTATCTTAACCGATGATTTGAAGTTTTCATAGGCAAAGTCAGAAAGGCTTAGAGCCTAGTACGACATATGCAACATTGTGGAATATCTTAGCAAGTACGCTGGATATTATTTACTTGTCCGCGGAGCAAAATGTTTGTCTCCAACATGCTGTCTTCTAGAGGAAGTGTTTCTTCCAAAAGAAACAGTGGGAGTAGATTTAGATCTCAAATGTAGTTTGAGAACCACAAAAATATATTCAACCAATGGAACATGAGCAGGCGCCGCATAGCGATGAGGTGTAGATCATCCGCCAAAGTGCACACAAAGTTCTCAGTAAGTCCGTGGATAACCTCAAGCCCAAAAGGGTCTTTGGTATGTTCATCTTGAAAAATGAATATCTCACGACTTATGAAAGAATGTTTAAAAGGAAAGATTGAGAGATATGGCCATGAGCCATAATATCTGAATTAGATTCCATCAGTGACAACCAGGTTATGAACCTAGCATGTCTTACCTAGAGGGAATGTCCCGTAAGGCTGAGCCCAGTTCTATTCAGATAATACTTGTTATAACTTCGTATCATGACTATATGATAGTGTTGAAGTCATTGGGCAGAAAGCTCAATGTTCATAGATGATGACATGATATGTATGCCCACAAGATCCATTTATGGACTTAAACAAGTTTCTCTAGGCGATTTCTTTGTTTGATAATCAAAGGAGTTTGATTTAGTCAATAGAAGGATTTGCCCAATGCGCAAGATGGATAGTGGGAGTGTGTTACAATTTTTGAGTAAGATATTAGATATCTCTCTCGAGAATTATCACCCCATGTCACAGTCAATTAATGTTTGGTAGTTCAAGGTCTTTAGGAAAGCACTTGGATTGGCAGTTCTTATTTTTAGAAATAATAATCTATAGTGATAGATTTAACTACTGTTAGATTATAGTTTACCTATATAGTTGTGATGCTAAAAGAGTTTATCATAGATCGTGAAAGGAGATACTGCTAGCCGGTGTTCTCATGATCTATCTATATTAGGACGTTGGTCCTAAAGATGAGGTGAAAGATGATGATTATGGAAGGTTCCCTTTGCTACTGCAATAAGATCCATCATAAGAGTTATGCTAGAGGTTCACACTTCATGAAGAGTCATGAGCAAGTATGAAAGTGATTCTAGCAGATTTCGAGAATATCCTTAAACAAGTTAAGGAAAGTTTCCTATTTTTTTGAAACTTGGAATTAAATTAAACGTAGATATACAGACGTATATCCTGAGTCTTATGAAGGCGAGTGGGAGCTACAGTCTGGGTTCGCAGTCACTTTGATGAAAGTGATACAGTGAGCTGGAAATGTTCTACCCTATGGGTCACTGTAAATTCTATAACTAGGCCAAAACACAGTAGTGCCTTGGAGGCGCAGCGGGAGCAGTACATGAGTCTATGAGATTCATTCTTGAACATTGAATAGTTCTTCCACCATTTCTATATGGCTGATATAGTAAGTGGATTCATTGCTTGAAGCAAGGACCAGGGTCTCGTCAGAGATTCGTGTGTGTGTTGAGGCGGTTCCTTTGACTTGGTCATTTGGAACATGAGATGAAGATACTTTGAGTCCCCACAGATAGCGATCCGTTTATGGCTAGGGCTGTTTGCTAGTATTGCATGAGATTCTTGTGTTTCAACTTGGTCTTCTGTGTGCGAGTGACTGGTTTTAGGCCAAGTGGGAGATTGTTGAAATAGTGTCCTAAACCCAATCGGGTTGAACCGGATCCGACCGGGTCGGATCATTTCTACTATTTCTTTATGTTTATACATATATTAAATGGCTTTTCTGTTTTCATATATATGTTCTTTTAAAAAACCAATTATGAACTGTTATATGATAACGTCCTTAGTGTTAAACTGTGATAGAGAAACCCTGATAGGCGATTATGGTTGATGAGATCTCTAATCACTTTAATAAGTTTGATACTTAAATGTCTCTAGGCGGATGTACTATTAAACAGGGCATTGATAGTATGAACAGGCTAGCACGTATTAGATGTCTTCTGTCTTTAGGGCAGGGATAGATCTTGTCTATCGAAGTGTAGAGACACTTGGACTGTACGTGGACGTGTATTAGAGAATGCGTACGTTAGACTGACCCACTTACATGGATATGTGTCACACTATGTGACGGTTGTGTAATTATCCTTAAGACCGGAGTCTTCATGGAATCACGGTGTGGATTGTCATGCTTTGACACTATTGAGGTTTCCTCTAGGCATGGGGCGATCATGCGGTAGTGATTGGGTATGATATTGAAGCATGCGGAGTATACATGATTGGTCGTCCGGGAATCACGTATCCTATGATTGGGATCGAATATCCGAAATGGCCTTCTTATAAGGAATGTTTAGCTCTCGTGAATCTTTGCAAAGTGGGAGTAAATGTGTTACTTCGAGAGAGCTTGATATCCAGATTATAAGATACGGTCGTTGATGTTTTGACACTAGACTAACGACCGTATGGATATTATTACAGTGATAGGATTGTATGTTACACGGTAACTATTTCACATGAAAGGTTGTAGTCATTGCATTTGACTCTTCCGATGATTGGGGGTCACGGCGTCTTGCTAGAAGCTATCCCGTGATCGTTAGGCATGAAGGGCATTTTCGTAATTTACACTTTGTGTCTACGGCCAACATATTCGGAAGCCTATCGGGTCACACACATATGAACTTCTAGCCGGATTAAAATATGGTTATAGATGATAACCAAATAATGAAAGTTTATCTCGTACTATAAAGGTTATAGTGGTAAATTAATATGGTGGTGTTTATTTAGTATGAATAAGTATAATACAAGATATTAATTATATTAATTAAAGAATATTTCGGAAGCCAATATTTGGCAATATGGGGCGCCGCATTGAAGTGTATAAGATACACTTGGATTGTGCAATTTAATTAATAGTATTACCAAATATTAATATATATATATATATATATATATATATATATCAACATGCGTGTGCTGTACATTGGATGTACATGTGCACAATTTCAGTGGTTATATTTATATATATATATATATTTATATGTTTAATAATATATATATATATATGTGATATATAGACATATGTAAATTGATTTATGGTAATAAGGTAAAGATAGTCAGTATTAGATATGGACGATATCTTGGAAATATTTAATATAAGATATTAAATTAAATGAGATAAATCAATCAATTATATTTTCCTTATTTTATTGGGAAAAAGTTTTCTTCTCCTCTACTCTACTAGGGGGCGCCCCAACCACAATAAATAGGAGGTGGGTGTCAAGCTCTTTTATACATCACAATTCCAAGAACTAATAGTTCTTGTGTAAAATAGAGAGCATCCTGTAGAGAGTTGAAGAGAGGGGAAAAAGGCCGGTCTAGCAACCGGAGTTTTCCAATAGCAATCCATGATGGGATTCCGGTGAGCTGTTTGTGTGGACTAGCGGTAGAGGCCGAACACTTGGGCGGCTCTATGCAGAACTACTCTCCTTAGACGGTCAAAGCGTCGTTCATTTAGATCAATCAAGGTAATCATCGTCTACTAGCTTATTTGTTTATTGCTTAAACGAAGTCGATCCTGGTCAAAGGAAATAAATTTTTGAATTCTGCTGCGTTCCCGCATAGATTTCCTAACATGACTGGCTGAGTGATCACCCTGAAGGACAAGTCATTGGAGATATTCATACAGGAGTTAGAACCAGAAGACAACTGGAAAGTATGCTAACTTGTTTTCTATCACAGGTGGAACCCAAAACTGTATATGATGCAGTTCAAGATGCTGATTGGATTACAGCCATGCAAGTAGAGCTCAATGAATTAGAGAGAAATGAGGTCTGGTAACTTTTTGACAGACAACACATGTCCAACATCATTGGAACAAATTGGATATCATAAACAAGATGGATTACAAGGAACAATAGTCAGAAACAAAGCAAGACTAGTTGTAAAAGGCTACTCTCAAGCAGAAGGAATAGACTATGATGAAATCTTTGCACCAGTAGCAAGACTTGAAGCAATCAGACTCTTTCTAGCTTTTGCAGCACATAAAGACTTCAAAGTTTATCAAATGGATGTCAACAGTGCATTTCTGAATGGACTTTTGGAAGAAGAAGTTTATGTGGAATAGCCTCATGTATTCCAACTCAAAGGGAAAGAAGATAAAGTGTACAAACTCAAAAAGGCACTATATGGACTCAAACAAGCACCTAGAGCCGTGTATGAAACACTATCACAATTTTTAATCAACAATAGATTCAACAAATGGACTATTGACAAGACTCTTTTCAAGCTAGAAGAAGGAACAAGCACCCTGTTAGGTCAGATCTATGTTGATGACATCATCTATGGATCAGAAGATGAGAAGCTATGTGAGAAATTTGCAAATCTGATGAAGAGTAAATATCAAATGAGTATGATTAGAGAACTCAATTATTTTCTTGGTTTGCAAGTGAAGCAAATGAAAGATGGCATCTTTATCAATCAAGCCAAGTACATAAAAGACTTGATACACAAGTACGGTATGGATACAAGTGGCACATTAGACACACCAATGTGTGCAGGAGTTATTCTTAGGAAGGACGAAACTGGAAAAGATGTTGCTCAAAAGTTATATAGAGGGATTATTGGATCTCTACTCTACCTGACTGCAAGCAAACCTGATATAGCATTTGCAGTAGAAGTATGTGCAAGATTCCAAGCTAAACCAAAGGAATGTCACCTACTATCAGCTAAGAGAATCATCAAATATCTGAAGAACACAATCAATGTGGGAATTTGGTATCCAAAATATGGAGGATTCAAACTCATATCATATTCAGACTCAAACTATGATGGATGCAAGATAGATAGACAAAGCACTTCTGGAACTTGGCAAATGCTAGGAAGAAAACTAGTATCACGGTTTAGCAAAAAGCAAAACTCTATATCCACATCAACAACTGAAGCATATAGAAACAGGTAGCTGCTATGCACAAGTGTTATGTATCAGACAACAGCTAAGCGTGACAACACAAGTTCAATATCTATTTCTGATGTGAGACATCACTTTATCATAGATCATCTGGAAAAAAAGTGATGTAATCTTGAGAAATATATCAACTAAAGATCAATTGGCTAATATTTTCACTAAACCGCTCAGTCATGAAAGATTTTGTAAATTGAGAACTGAGTTGGGAATGATTGAAAACGATTAAGTTATAAAGAGCAGCTAACTGGAGTAATCAGCTAAGTGACTCTACCAGCCGCCTGAACCTTTGCCATTTCGGGTGCACTCACTTGGCAGGTAAGGCACTGGTACACATCAAAGTTAACTTCACTGATTTTTAGGAAAAGTTTTATACAACAGCTCTGTAAAGGAGTCACTACACCGGCCTAGAGACCAGCCAAGTTACTCCACCGGTAAATATCTTGGAGAAAACAGCAAAATGAAGTGTGAACAAAATCAACTTTATACATGTGGAAAATCAGTTTATTTATGGAGAATAATCATATGAAAGAATACACACGTGGATTTTAAATTGTAATCATGGAATTTATTTTTGTATCAAGGTATGATGGAAATGCCTCGATTCTTGGGATTTATCCTTACGTACCTCAATCCACTCTCCCACTACACTCAAAAACCGTGATTTATATACACAAAATCACGCCATTACTTCACCAAATCCTTCCATATTCAACCGTATTCACACTACCCAAAATCCTCCTATATAAATGACACTTATACATTTTCAAAGAGGTTCTACGCTTATGCATTTTACAAACCCTATTTCTCTGAAAAATCGAAGCTTTTACAATCCCAAAATCATCCAAAACAATGGCTTCATCTTCCTCAAAAACACTAACTGGAAAGCAATACGAAAAATCAATTGCGACTAGCTCTTTCTTTCAAGAAGAACACTATTTAAAGTTGTGTGGAAATAATGAAGAAGCAAAAATATTGATGGATGGATACAAAAACCTATGATTGCTGACTTTTCTCAATCCTCCTATCAAAGGTATTTGTTATGAAAGCCTTATTTCTTTTTGGCTAACCGCCAAGTTTGTTTCTGGGCTCTTTGCTGAAGAAGGTGTAGAAATTGGTGAAGACAAGATCGTTGCATCTGTCAATGGTACATAAGTGGTAATTACAGCAGAGGTTAACCACAACACCTCAAACTTTTAAATAAAGGACAAGCTAAAGTGGTCCTTGTTCCACAAAACCTGGATGAATATTGGTTGAAGATTACTAAGACGCCAACCCTGGCCCTAAAATGTTCAATTGTCTTATATTTGCCCTAAGAAAGCCCTTTAGTGGGTTCAACGCTCTAATTGGAAAGAATATTGAAGGAAAGCTTGGGGCAATGAATGCCATGACAAATGCTAGAATGAGACTCATGGGTATCATTTACAACAATCTGGAGTTCAACTTGGCCACCTATTTTTCAGAAGGATCAAAGAGCAAATCAAGGGAGAGACCACTGCTGCTACAAAGGGAATAGCAGTAGGCAAGGCAAAAATGGGAATCTTCTAGGTAAAGAAGTCCTATGGAATTCAACTCCACTGTCTCATGCAATGCCTACAAGTACCCGGTATAAAACTCCATAAATTGCATGACTCCAAAATCATGTTTTCCTATGTGAAACAGCAAAAGACAGTAGGAGGTGGGAAGAGAAAGCAACCAAGAAGAAACACCACTGGCCAAAGAAAGAAACAAATGGTTCAAAGAAATTTGGACAAAGAAGATTTTGGAAAATTAGTAGATGAAGAAGAGGAAATAGAAGAAGAACCAGAACAACAAGGGGAAGAAGGTAGTGGTGATGATGACCAACTGGAAAATGAAGAGGTTGAAAAATAAAATGGAGATGATGATGAGACTGCAGGTTCTTAGATCTAAACGAGTTAGATCTATACGCAGCGGACGGATCACGATTTACATATCATAAAACATAATTAAAGGATTTAACAACTACAAGGGGGTTGATGATTATGTTACCAATAACGGGAAGAGTAGCCTTGATCTTCCGATGTGTTCTCCAAACGACGGTTGGTGGACACCCTTCTTGATACACGAACCTCCTTGATATGCAAAACCAAGAAAAACTTAGAGTTTTTCTTCTTCTAAAACCCTAGACAAGAGAAAACTAATTTTTCCTCTCCCTTTTGATATGGTGGTTGAATTACGCCAAGTGTGTTGAGGCTTGGGAGAACTCTCTTTATATAGGAGAGTAAACCTTGTCCTCCAAGGATTAAATAATTAAAAGATAATTATTCCATTAATCCTTTATTCCAAATAAAAGATAAATAAAATGATTATCCCAAACAAATTAGGATAAATCCTATTATTATCTAATATTCCATGAATTATCATTTAACAAATAAAAGATAAATCACATGTCAAATAACCATCACAAATGGCGCGACATATAGGGTTACTAAGCCCACATAAAATGTCTTTTATGTGTATTATATTATTTAGCCCAACTAAATAATATCCATGCATATCAATTAATTAGCCCAGCCAATTAATTATCACTGAGGCCCAAATAACAAGATTATTGTCCGAATTACAGAAGTCACATCGGGGACCATGGACCTATAACGATGAGCTCCAATAATTAATTATTCATCGAATGCGAGAATAAGTACATTAATTATTAATTCGGGATTACGCCACCATAAACCCAAATCGAACTCTACCGATTATAGATGTATACTTATACTCAACCCATAGAGTGAATAAACGTCCATTGATATAATCACTACATACGGATTAACCCTCCATAGACTGTCCATTCCGAGTGGGAAGTCTCCGTGAACCCGACTCAGAATATCTTATCCTTATTTACCATTAACCCCCTGATGACCAATTAGTTCACATATCTGACTAGTGATCAATTAGTCTAACATGAACTGGGCCCATCGATCATTTTCTTACGGCTAACAAATAAGGGGACTGTCTCTCTACTTCCCGTAGGAAGGAATGGATTCCATGTCTGTGAAAATTAGAACTACTCACTCATCTGGAGATAGTGCCAATGAGAAGTGGCTTGGAACACATTATTTAAGTGAACCGTAACTAACACATCAAACACTACCCCGGGACAAGCAGCACCCTGTGATCACCTCAGGATTAAGGTTGATCCATATATGATCATCTAATGATTTAATAAGATTCCTCGATTACGGAATTATACCGAGAAATACAGATTAAATCGGTCCAGTCCTATATGAATGCCATCATATATAAATGCCCCACGTAGGTACCCTCTACCGACAGTCCGGATAAGACTATCACACCCTAAGGTGTTCTGGGTGCATTATTGGTGTTTTAATCAAGAGACCCTAAACTCTGATTAAGTTCACCACGGACTAATAGTTTAAGCATATCTCCACTAACTCAATCCTCACGTGTAATCCATACACTGAGTTAAGTGGTTACATACAGATATACTTAGGGTTTGCAGCAGTGTATTACTTTACAAGCACAAAGCAAGTAATAAGGTGAGATAAATTCTGTCATTCATTATTAAAAACAATTACACAAATTGTCTTTCGGGCACTACACCTAACAATCTCCCACTTGCACGAAATGACAAGCAACGATTGTTTTTAGAGCACACCCTTTTCTCATCTTATTCACAACACTCTCCCACTTGCTCTAAAAGCAGATGAGACATATCCATTAATGCCGTACCCTCCAAGCACTCGACTTGGTACACTGATTAGTTAGGTTGTCGACTCGAGACGATCTTTAGGATTGAAACGTTGCGGTCCTTCCAATCAGCGGTACTCTCTCAATATGCTTTTGACTTAGCATGGCGAGAAGATCCTTCTAAGCTATCTCTTCACCTTGCTTTCACAATGAAGTGATATCGGCTTATCGGACCGGAATTACTCCCGGACAAAAAAGAAAATTCTAAGAACTATGAGTAAACACCGAGCCCGAGATCAACTTAATGATCATCCTCAAATCGACTACAAGTCGAATCGAGTGTAGTCAACCATATTCAAGTTTGCACGTGAATATACAAGCATATGATTCCTCGTTATCTAAAGATACTTGAGGACGTACTAAACCGCTACTTCTTTACCGTCGAATCCAAGATTCGATTACTATTGACTTGTGATAACCTCGACTTGCCATTATCCAAGAGAGACTCTATCCCATTTTCTCTTTATCCGAAGATTTGGAGAATCATTCCTGAGATGTAAGGTAGGACTACTCTCGTTGAATGTTGCATACGTATATGCATGATAATCTTAACCAATAAGACGGATGGGATAGTCAATGACTCATTCTTGTGAATTTGACCGAATCAAATTCTTAGAATATAGTCCAATTCTCTCATCCAGAGAATCTTGGCCTGTCAGTTTCCAACTTCAGATAGCACACACATGTTGTTTCCAACCGTTTCAGTGTTATCATTCATGAACACTAATACTACTATTTTACCAATATTGATATCTAGGACTTATCAATATTATGGTCAAGTCCACATATTTAAAAACATGTGACTTTAAATGACCGAGAGGTTCTCTTAAATCCACAAAGGATATAAGCCCCGGCAGTCATCCTGCCATTTGTTCTAACCAAGACCCTTCTATTCCGAATGAATCCAGACTCCGTTTTTCGGCAAGAAAGTCTCAGGGAATCACCCCTATTTTCTACTTTCTAACGAAATCTTGCAAGAGTGAGTGGTGAGAGAGTTCAAAGTCTGGTTAACTCTCTACTTGTCAGGGAATCACCCCTAGACCACTCAGCTTTGCGCTGAAAGTTTAAACTTTCCTATTAATTTGACTGTTTTCCGTGTAGATCCAATTGCTCCACTGGGCCTGAGACACTCAGGTGGTTCTACAAGAGGCTGAACAGAACTGGAGTACCAAAACTCCATTCACAGGGTTAAGGTTTTCAAACCAACCTCTATAATCAGAATCCTACACAGCCCACCAAGAGCCATAGGTTATCAATCACCCCAATAGATTATAAAGTCCACAAAATCACAATGGGTCAACGGTTAAACCATACTCCCACCGTGTGTCTTGGGTGGATTGACATTACGATCTAGTAGTATTTATCGTTGTAATCACCAACAACCGATGTTGGACGTGGTCCGATTAAATCAGATAGTAACTACCTTTGGGTAACCAGACTCAAGGTTTAAGGTTGTTACTTATAGATTCTATCAGAAGGCTTGTGACAGATTCAACCGTCACTTTACGATCTCAAGAATCTTATAATCAACCTTCACTCGCCTTATTAAGATATTTCACGAACAGTCACAATCTGAACGTATGCGCAAAATCTCCGATCCTACCTTCAAGCATTAAATGCTAAATGCCTACATTTATGGAAGTGGTGTGAACCGAATTCACTCATTATCCATAAATTCATTGGCATCTTCTAGGTAGACTTCTCGGTTTACATAATAATGTTAACCGTTATTTTGCAACCAATTATCTTAATCGAGTCTAGCAGTGTATTGTAGCACATCAATAACTATATAGGGCAAGTCTATGGTTTCTTCCTCAGTGAGAAACATTCCACTAGAGGCGGTGAGCATCGGTCCCAAGACTATGCGATAGCCTATTTTCGAGCATGGAATACTCTATTCTCTGCTAAAATCGAGACACCTCCTCGTATTCTTCGATAAACCAACCAGTGTTTTGAATAGTTATCGATTGAATGTCACCACTCAAAATCTCCCACTAGCTTGTATCTCTCACTAGACCCCGAAGGTCATGGTGAACAAGCTATGTTACCCCTTCAAAACTATTACCCTTTCCTGATTGAAAGGAAACTTAGTCATCGTTCCTTTGAGATAGTGTTCCAAGATTGGGAGATAGGAATCACCCTTAGCCAGTCAGCAGGTCTTGTCTCTAGGATATATGCACTAATTAATAGATATTGAAAGGTCGTTTATCTTAATACGGAAACCTTTTTCCTTTAATAGTTTTAGATGTGTTACACATACTTATTCAGCTGTTCTAAGTGGTTCTGACTTTATCAAACAAAAGCCCGAGTCTCGGATTCGTACTACAAATGTCATATTCACTTTCTATGAGGCAACAATATATCGAGTTGAAAGTGAATCCAATTGTTTCAACGAATCTGTAAACAGAAAAATAAATTTTTCTATGATATTCAAGGATAGAATCCGAAATTCATTTCCTTATATCACTCCCACTATTCTAGCTAAAATTATCGCCCGTTGTTACTTTATTAATGCACGGCTTCATTGTTCTTCCAAAGAACTAAGCCCTTTGAGTCAAGTTACTCGGTTAAGAAAGTTGCTAAGGATTCATTGGTTAGTGATCCAAATCACTTTCCTTATCCTATACTTTCTTTAATTAATGTTTCGGTTTAGCCTCAAAACTTTAGTTAAGATGATTAACACTTATAGATATTCTTTCCCATTCTTAACTTTCCTTAAAAGGAAATAGTCTTGAACTAGCAGTTCGTTTGAGTAGACACTACTCGTGAGCGTGGGATGTCTAATGAAAGTGTTATCCAGTTGGGACTGATTTTCTAATAAATTAGAAAAACATAATATAAAAGCTCCCACTAGTTTATCGGTTCCAAATACCGCCTAACCAAATGACACTTTAATTTATGAGTCTCCAATTTCTATTAGAAAATTTCTCATGTAGACACTACACAATTAAAATTCACTGGAAGAATTTTATCGTCCCAATCACCTTTCAAACTAACTACGGTTGTCTCTCGCTCACGCGACGATTGACAGCAGTGACATACTTATTTACGTCACTTAAGTTTTGAAGGCTCAAGAGATATATCTCTTCCGAAAAATTAATCGCATGTGTGATTAATAAATACAACGTTCTAGTTACTTACCACTTTTAACGAAGTCAATTCATGGTCAATTTTACATACACTAGATCTAGTACCTAGAGAGATATATAAATAGTTGTAAATAAAACCGATGTAAAATAAATCCAAATCATACACTACTAAAATTTTAGGAACATAAACTAATTACTTATAGTCTATCCTACTGCTCCAAGGATTTAATCTAATGCCTCATTGCCGCCTTAGGGTAGGTCAAAGAGGTTTCGATTAATATTGACGATCGATTGAGAATCGAACATCTCATTTGTGATCGTCAATCACCTTTCCTTTTTCAGCCAAGGTACTACCAAAAATACCCTTTATGAGTGTGACCTACTGTCTCAGATTTTTAGGTAGACCCCGAGTGTGCTGCCTTAGGGTCGGTTAGTGACCCGACGAGTACCCAAAATCCTATCCATTCGGAGACCAAGCCTTGAATTTTGATAGCGGTGAAGGCCTTCCTTAGGGAGGCCGGTCCCAGGCCGGCACGAGGCGTCACCATTCTCTCACGTTGCTTGTGTCAACAGTAGAGGCCGTGGGGTCATTGTCGCTCTCCCACTCCCACTCAATATTTTGAAAAAGTGGTGGGTTTATCGATCACGTTTTTGGACTTGATGTTACATTAAGGAACAATAAATCATATGCCCGAATGTTGTCGGTTATGTGGGCTAGCCCACCCGACCTATTCGTTAGAACATATGTGGCCGTCGGACGGGTCAAGGCTAGGAGAGGTCCGTTGAGCCGTAGTGGCTCTTCGGATGGCTCAGTTTTGCCAGACCCCCGTGCAAACGCCACACGTGGAGGGTGAAGTCGATTGAGCCGTAACTTCTGTTGACCAGCCAACCGTGGTTAAACCACTTTCGAACCTTTTTGCCCGTGATTATCCAATCCTTAAACATCAAACTTTCACGTAGACACTACGGAACAAAAACGTAATCTCGTCTTAGGTAAGGTGGAATTCACCGAGAATCCAACACCTTAACCACGAGGTTTCGGGATTTTACTCCTTATGCTTTCGCAGCGTAGGATTCACCGAGAATCCATCACCCAACCTCGACGATTGAAAAAACCCGTGTTCCTCGGTTTTTACCCTAATTAGTTTCTAATTAATATCAAACAATTAATTAAAACTAATCGTGTGTTTTATACATGCCTAACTAATTCCTCGAATTAATTTCTACATGTATGCATATGGAGTGGAGTTCATGATATGATGCATGTCATGGCAATTTTCCGGTTCTATTCATACAATCTACACATGTATACTAGTGCGGAAAATAAACACACGTAGATGGACCGTTGGCACTTCAGAACTAATCTATTCAAAATAAATTAAAAACCCTAATCTGCAGCTGTTAAGAATCTTCGACGATCGGCATATCAAACGAACTTGGATCAGGACGAAACTTTCCAGATCTTATCTTCATTATTCGGACTTCAAGATGGACGGTCGGATCGGAGCTTTGACTTGTCAATCTTCATCAGTGAGCCGCCCAACTTGCTGCTGAAACAGACTCTTACAGCAGCGCATCATATACTTCCCGAGACCGATCGGGGATGAAGATGAATCCCGATCGTCCTGAAAATTTTATATCACGTCCAAAACTCCATGATTATAGATCTGACCGGTCAGATATTCGTTTCAACGGTCCAATACTTTCCAGAAAATCGAGGAAGTCACAGTTAGTGTTTCTGTGAATCCTGCGTTTTTCTGTCACAGCTGCCTCTTCTCATCAACGAACGGACATCCAAACGGACTCTGATCGACGCCAAATTTTGTGGAATTGTTGATGAACTTCCAATCTTGATTCTGACCGGAAGGATCTTCGTTTTAACGGCTCAAACAACGGAAAAAACGAAAACACTATACAGCTACTAAACAGATCTATTTACAGGAAATTAAACTTGCAATAATAAATAAATTACATAATTTCCTATACTCATATGAACGAATTTTCATCGTTTATATGAGTTTACAATAGATCTAACGGGAAAACGGTGCCAACCCTAATCCATCTCTTCAACCATAGCAATTTAAAAATTATTAATGCATAATAATAAGTAAAATATCACCTACATGCAATTCCACTCCTTTAAATCGTTTAATTACGATTATGACTATATAAATCGTGGAACCTGGCTCTGCTACCACATGAAGGATGCAGGTTCTTAGATCTAAACGAGTTAGATCTATACGCAGCGGACGGATCACGATTTACATATCATAAAACATAATTAAAGGATTTAACAACTACAAGGGGGTTGATGATTATGTTACCAATAACGGGATGAGTCGCCTTGATCTTCCGATGTGTTCTCCAAACGGCGGTTGGTGGACACCCTTCTTGATACACGAACCTCCTTGATATGCAAAACCAAGAAAAACTTAGAGTTTTTCTTCTTCTAAAACCCTAGACAAGAGAAAACTAATTTTTCCTCTCCCTTTTGATATGGTGGTCGAATTACGCCAAGTGTGTTGAGGCTTGAGAGAACTCTCTTTATATAGGAGAGTAAACCTTGTCCTCCAAGGATTAAATAATTAAAAGATAATTATTCCATTAATCCTTTATTCCAAATAAAAGATAAATAAAATGATTATCCCAAACAAATTAGGATAAATCCTATTATTATCTAATATTCCATGAATTATCATTTAACAAATAAAAGATAAATCACATGTCAAATAATCATCACAAATGGCGCCATATATAGGGTTACTAAGCCCACATAAAATGTCTTTTATGTGTATTATATTATTTAGCCCAACTAAATAATATCCATGCATATCAATTAATTAGCCCAGCCAATTAATTATCACTGAGGCCCAAATAACAAGATTATTGTCCGAATTACAGAAGCCATATCGGGGACCATGGACCTATAACCAGTAGCTCCAATAATTAATTATTCATCGAACAGAATAAGTACATTAATTATTAATTCCGTGATTACGCCACCATAAACCCGAAACTGAACTCTACCGATTATAGATGTATACTTATACTCAACCCATAGAGTGAATAAGCGTCCATTGATATAATCACTACATACGGATTAACCCTCCATAGATCGTCCATTACGAGTGGGAAGTCTCCGTGAACCCGACTCGAGAATATCTTATCCTTATTTACCATTAACCCCCGATGACCAATTAGTTCACATATCTGACTAGTGATCAATTAGTCTAACATGAACTGGGCCAATCGATCATTTTCTTAGGGCTAACAAATAAGGGGACTGTCTCTCTACTTCCCGCATGAAGGAATGGATTCCATGTCTATGAAAATCAGAACTACTCACTCATCTGGAGATAGTGCCAATGAGAAGTGGCTTGGAACACATTATTTAAGTGAACCGTAACTAACACATCAAACACTACCCCGGGACAAGCAGCACCCTGTGATCACCTCAGGATTAAGGTTGATCCATATATGATCATCTAATGATTTAATAAGATTCCTCGATCACGGAATTATACCGAGAAATTCAGATTAAATCGGTCCAGTCCTATATGAATGCCATCATATATAAATGCCTCACGTAGGTACCCTCTACCGACAGTCCGGATAAGACTATCACACCCTAAGGTGTTCTGGGCGTATTATTGGTGTTTTAATCAAGAGACCTTAAACTCTGATTAAGTTCACCACGGACTAATGATTTAAGCATATCTCCACTAACTCAATCCTCACGTGTAATCCATACACCGAGTTAAGTGGTTACATACTGAGATATACTTAGGGTTTGCAGTGATGTATTACTTTACAAGCACAAAGCAAGTAATAAGGTGAGATAAATTCTGTCATTCATTATTAAAAACAATTACACAAATTGTCTTTCGGGCACTACACCTAACAGAGACTCTAGAAGAACCAGCAAACATATATAAAAGAGATATCGATGACAGAATTGCTGCATATCTTGAATGGAAGCATGGAGATTCAAGTCTTCAACAATTCTAAGCATATGTTTGCCGAAGAAGATTGGTTCTTCGGTTTCCTAGGCATCACAACCCTAGTAGGTGTACTTGATGAATCACCACTTTAGGACATGATAGACGCAGCCAAGGCAAAGAAGCATCACACATCTGATGAAGAAAGTGGCAAATCATATGATTATGATAGTGATGATCATGATGATGATACTGGTGATGCTCCAAATGATGATGATGGTGCGGGTCAAGATAAGGAAAATGACCAACAGCAAATGCAATTAATGATGATATCACTCTCAATGCATTTCTGCAAACAAAAGTGGCAGGACAGCAAACACCTCCGGAACAGCAAACATCATCAGCAAAGGTTCACCAACAGCGGACTACGGCAGCTCAGTACAACCATGAGTCTACCAGTAGTAAAAATTAACTCTCTATTGATGTATCAGCTGACCCCACATCAGTTTTAGAATCTAGATCAACTGTTGCTACTCCAGCTAAGTCTATTCCCAGGAAAGAGGAAGGGGGAACAAGAGAAAATGATGAACCCGAAATCTCCCCAACTCAAGTACTTGAAGAAGTAGAAGCAGGTGTTGATGTCACTCAACCAACAATACAATCTCAGGAACCATTGTTGGAACTCCCACTCTGCCACAGCAGGACAGCGAACACCAAAGAGAGCCGGAGCCAGCTGATCTCCGTCAACAATTTGGTCAACTGTCTGTTGGCGTATCAAATGAGGCTTTTCAAAAAGCAGTAGATCTGTTGGTTGAAGAACTGGAACATCAAGCAATGTATCTCAGATCCATAACTACAGCCTTCAAAGATGAAAGCCAATCAATAGAGAGAAGAATTACAGGCTGTTGCAGAGTACATTGATGCACAAAACATTGTTGTGCAAAGGCTGGGTGACTTGATTCGCCAAATGAATATAAACTTCACCAAAAATCTTGCAGGCATCAGACAACATGTCTCACAAGAGAATGAAGCAATGGCAGTAGCATTTGGCACCAGATTTCAAAGTGTGACCGAGAAGCTGTCTGATCATGACGAAAGATTCACTTCGATTAAATCCAAACTCGATACTCTGATCGGTACAGTTGAAGCTACAAATAGCATCGTATGGCAACAAAGGGATGATGCGGCCAAAAGGGTGAAAGAGATCATAAGCCAGAAGTATCCACTGTTAGGCCCCTATATTTTCCTGAAGAATAGCTAAGAGCAAGAGAATTGAAAATCAGAGCTGAAGCTGAAGAACAACAAAGAAAAGCTCGGGAGGAAAAGGAAAGGGCCACAAATAAACCTTGTATTGGATTCCCTCATCCTATCCAAAGAAGAGATGATGACAGAGATAGACTAGGAATGCAGCAGAGGCCTGGATCTAGTCAGCAAAGAGGCTCTGCAAGTCAATACAGATACAGCACAAGCAGAGGCAGCAGTAGTACAAGATATACCAGTGAGAAAAAAACCTTCACTACTCACAGAAATAGACAAGAGTATGATACTGAGATTCTGGAAAATGTGAGAGATTTTTTCAGAGTTCAAGATAGTCTGTATCCAAACAAACAGCAAGATGGAGCATGGGCAGATTGGCTAACCTACTATGATGAAAAGATGAGAGCTGATATGGCCAAAGTTTACAATGATGACAAGAGAGAGTATGCATCTCTTAAGCAAAAAACTAGGTCTGGCTCAACCAGCAGACCAAGTCAAGCTATACCCCTTGCTGCAAAAGGACCAGAAAATCTATCCAGTGAACAATAGGAAGATTTCACCAACATGGTGAAATTCTTCTTTCCTGTAGGGAGAATGGACCATCCGGAACAATGGGCTCTCTTTAAGAGTCTCAAGTTTGCTGAGTACACATTGCTGAAGATAAGGAGAGACTTGAAAAATACTTTGGAGAGCCCAAGGCTAATGAGACTATGTCTGACTTCCACAGACTCATCAACAAGAGAGTTCCTTAGGATCTCAAATCACACTGCTCTGGTATATTGGAAATGGATGTTCCCAGAAGTCGATTGGAAAGACATAGAAGGGATTCATACTACAAAGTTCAAGAGGTACAAAGAGAACTTAAGCAAAATGTAGATGTAACATTCTGATTCTGTCCTAAACTTACATATCTTATTGCCCTTGATGGATGAATAAAATTTCTTAGTTTTATTCTGTTACAATTATGAAAAACTTTCATACTTATGTTCAGGCTAATGAGGGTTTTGGCATCATCAAAAAGGGGGAAATTGTTAGGAACATTTTATTATATTTTGATGTGGCCATACTAGCTGTTATAGCAAGCCTGAAATAAGTTAGTATTCTCTGTATAAGTCTTTACTTAGAGTCTGACATGTTGTATAAGTTGAGTCAGACAAGTATTGTACTAGTTGGTAGGATGGCTAAGTAAAACACAATTTCGGCAGAGTAGATTCAGCCAAGTTCCAGTAGAAAAAGCATGAAGGCACATGGACTGACTTATAATCATGAAGTCTATGATGACTGATAACGCTCTAAATGGTACCATTAATGATACATTTATTCACCCCGGATTCTGATCAAGAGAGGATAGATAGGCTCATTATTATATGGAATATATGTTAAATGCTATGTGTATGTTTCTAGGATCGTAATTCTGCATCTATGTTATTTTCCCCAAAGATTTGGTGCTGTTTTGTCTCGTTTTCTGTGTTTTATAGGATGTACCGAATCTGGAGCATTGGTGAATGGACTAGACTAAAAGAATTATGTTGCGCCGAGTAAAAGAAGACCAAGAAGAAATCTACTAAAGAAAAAGAGGAAAGGTCAGCCCGGTTTACCGAGGGCTAGGTCCGGTAAACCGAGGGCCTTGACGAACAAGAAATCGATTCGGTCATTGTATCTATATAAGGCTGCAAGAACTGAACATCTTACATATCTTTTTATTGAATCTTCAAATACATTATACAATTTGATGAAATAAAGTTATTCCAAGCTTTTAAGGTGTTATTTCTGGTGTTCTCCTTTTCTCTACCATATCTAGCTTAAGTAGATCGAGCTAGGTCTCCATTTTTGAATGTATGAAGCTTTGAACGTTCCTTTTTGTCTTCAAGATGGTAGATCTTTTCGTATTTATTTGTTTTAGTTAATCTGCATGCTTAACGACCCCATGATTTACTTAGATTAATCATAATTGAGCCATGTAGATCCGGAATAAAAAAAGCTAACCCCGATAAACCGGCGGTTTATACCGATTTACCGAGGCAATATTTAGAAAACTTAATCTGGAGGATTCACTACAACTACATTGATCAACAGGTTTAATTAGCAGTAGGTTAGATCTGGCCAATCTGCTTATTGAAATCATAAAATTAACATGGAATACGATTAGTGAAGTGTTAATTTGGACATAGTTTTGATGGACCGTAGGAACGTGCTGATCAGTGTCGACAGCTGTCTAGGCGGGTTAACGGTATGAGTTAGCGCTCGATATTTTCAATTCTAGTTCTTTATGCGTATGGGCTATTACGGACCAATTAAGGAGGGTAGTTTGCTATAGATTATCTACTACCATGGTCGGAGTAGATAGGGTTAGGAGTTGCACCCCAGGCTTATAATTAAATCAAAAGCTCGCTCGGTTAATTTAAGGAAATTATGTGGGGAAGTAAATATAAAGATTAACTAATCCAAGTTAGTAGATTGGTGAGAAAAGGGGGAGAAATACCAAGTTTCTTTCATGTTTATTGTTGGTCAATGACCACCTCTATGTCGCTTCTTCATTAGATTAGAATCGTTTATACTTAAAGTTGCATTGTCTCTGTGGGATCGACCTTGACTCGCATTTACTATACTACGATGTACCTAGTATTCTTGCTAGTAATATCGACGTTACTGACTTACACACAATCAAGATTTTTTGGCGCTATTGCTGGGGACAATGGCCAATTTTAAGGATAAACTTTTAATTCTAATTAAGAAATCGTTTTTATTTTATTTTATTTTCTTTTGAGTCTTGAGTTGTTTTGGATCAAACCTGCACCTGTTAATCTGCCAGAATGAGTAATTTTAGGTCCGGTTTACCGAGGTTTAACGAGGCCCAAAAAATCGAATTTTGAACGGCCTTTGTTTTTCTGTGTTATTCCTAGTTGATTTTAGTTAGTAGGTCCGCAACAGTTGGTTCATCCCCAGCTAAAGCGGGAGTTGCTAACCTTTTCTTTGTTTTCTTTTGTCTCTTTTGTAGGAAGTATCCAGACACTTCAGAAATTCTGTCAAGAAAAAGTAATTAAGGCTGTACGATTCAGACACAATGCCTCGTATTGTGTTGACATCAAACCAATCTCTTTGTACCTTGGATCAGAAGCCAGAGAGCAATATGAAGCTGATAAGAAGCGAGTGGAGGAGGAGACTGAAGAACTTAAACCGGAATCAGAAGAAAACTTGAAGGAGTATGAGACTTATCGGGCAAGTACGTTTCCTATCGAGCTAATTGATATATCGTCTGATTACGACTCCGATGATCTGGAGGAGGATCTGGACACCAAGTTCTCAGATTCTAAGGAATACCTAGATTCTGATACAGTATAAAAGTTAGGAGACCCTAGAACGTTTTGACTCTCAATCTCTATCAATGGTATATCTACAGGTTTAGGTCTTTGCGATTCCGGTTCAAGTTGTAACATTCTACCCCTATCCCTCTGCCAGAAGATTAAGCTTCCGGTCATTATGAATCAAACCCGAACTATGACCTTTGTTGATAGGACGAGAGATATGTCTGCTGGTCTGCTAAGGAAGTGCACGATAAAGGCAGGAAGGTTGACTTTTCCAATTGACTTCATGGTTATAGACGTACTAGAGGACCCAAGTGCCTCAGTTTTGTTAGGAAGACCTTTCTTAACGACAAGCAGAGCAATCATGGACTTTGATAAATGGGAGATCACTTTAAAATTGAACAATGATGTAGTTTCTTTCAAAATCTTACAGACCCTAGATAATAGGCCGGAAAGTTACAAGATGACTTATGATTGAGGAAAAGTACAAATCATGGAGATATAGAGGGAGGGCCATAGGCAACGAGAGGTTTTAGTAGAAACCTACGAGCAAGAATTCATGAGATTAATGCTTAGAGAGAGCGAAGAGAAGGACCACAACAAGGCGCTCAAGGAAGCTAATCCTTCCGTGTTACGTAGTGACAGATTAGAGCTTAAAGTGGAATGTGTGGAGTCCTTGGGCATAAAGATTAAATCTCGAAGCAGAGACAACCTAGCACATGAGCAAAGTGAGAGAGGCGTGCTAGGAAGAGAGCTCAGAAAGTTTCTATGGAAAACCGTGAAAAGGCATTCTTGAGAGGTAATGATCAACGAGAAGGGAAGTGCATGACGGTTGAAACCTCGAAGACATGAGTTTGGCGAGTTAAAGCCCTAATTTTTGATTGATTGAAGGACCAAAGGTAAGTCGAGCTGACGACTTTAAACATAGAACTATTCTTCTTGAACCTTTAGTTAGATTAGGAGTGAATAAAAGTAGCTGGAAGAAGGGACGAGCTTTTTTTTCATCCTACCGCACCCTTAGGCTTGAAACTAATAGTTGTTGGGAAGGTTTTTTTTTTTACTCTTTGTGGATTCTAGTGAAGTAGGTTAGGATTGAGTCAGAAATAGCAACAAAAGGAGTAAGAGACTAGTCAATTTGAGGTCAGGATTGAGCAGTGAGATAAATTAAAGTGTGCATTGAAGGAGGACAGAGAAATCTGGGGAAAAGAAGCCCCGGTAAACCGAGGGTCACCTCCGGTTTACCGAGATAAGATTTTCAAATTTATGTGTGGCTGATTTAAAAGTAGAAATTTCAGAGACACGTGGAGGACAAACGTTGCATCGGAAAGCTACCATTCAGCAAAAACCGTCCCATTTTCCCTATTTTCCACCATTTCATCCTTTCCCACACTCCACCATAACTCCACCTCAACCCCATCAATCACCCCCTATAATCCATTACCCTAATTATTCCTCTACCCACTATCCCAACAAATCCTTCCACCTTCTATCATTTCTCCTATTTAAACCACCTTTCCCCCACCATTATCGTCATTCTCATCTACTATCATCTTCTCAAATCACCAAACTTCTTCCATTTATTCTTCTTCTAAAAAATTCGGCCCCTATCACAACCACTATCACCATCATACCTCCTCCAAAATCAAACCTTTTCCTTTCATTTCACCAACCCAAAACACATATTTTTCCATTCATGTGCTGATTTGTAGTGGTGCTGCAAGGTGTAGCTGCTACAAATCTTCTTCTTTCTTCATCGGAGCACAGTCCAAGAAATAAACCTAGAAAATTCAGGCCGGAAAATCGAGGCTTACCTCCAGTTTACCGAGGGTCAATTTTCAGGATCAGCTTTATCATCAGTGCCTGTTATCATTCAGAATGGGTCCCAAGCGTAGCAGAACAACCCCTCGTCCAAGTGGTCAACAGTTTCTATACGGAGATGTTAACCTCTTGATAGACGGGGTTTAGCAATTTCATTCTCTTGAGATCTAAGAATCATTCTGAGGGCATTGTAATGGAAGAACGGTTGCCCGAGAATGAGGAGTAGTGGACGATTTTAGTTAGATCTTACCGAAAGCCCTACAAGTACAAGACATTTTGGATATGGCTGATGCGCCAACGTGATTCAATGCTACGTGGTAAGAGAGTTTTATGAATATCCTTTTTATAACCCAGTAGCTACTTTGCGATGGTCCGTGGAGTAAAGGTTGATTTTTTTATCAAACGGATCAACGAGTATTATGGGGTTCGCAATCAACCAGTGTGCCCTGATGAGTACACATCCTCAAGCAATATCGATCTAGAGAGGATGCCGATGATAGCTGATTATTTTGTGGTGTAATGGAAGCGCAACCCTATGGGTGCCTCCACCATCTTCCTGGAAAGTGAATTATCTTGGGATTGGAAGATGGTCAACCGAATTGTTTGTTCCCGCCTACTACCGACCAAGCACATGGCATCTGTCACCACTAAGAGGGCAGAGTTGATGTTCAATATGGAGCAGGGGTCTTCAGTCAACATCGGTCTACTGTTGCATAGCCATATTCACGAGCCTGCCGCCACATCTGAGCACGAGCAGTTGCCATATGGGCCGATGACTGACATGTTTGCTTGGAGGACGAGGTCAAAGTTCTTGTCAGTGATGATTAGCAAGACCCTGAGCTGATTATCAGTTCGCAGTCGGTTCAACGAGGACCGAGAAGGGTTGGTCAGAGAGCTGAGAAGGAGCGTACTCCGGTCCTCAGAGCACCTCGATCCCGTAGAGCCTTGCTAGACGAGCACTCAAGAGAAATTGTGAGTCTACATCGCAAGATGGATAGAATTATACTCTTTTTAGGAGTTCCTCATGTGACCCCAACACCTAGGACTGCCCCACGTCACCGAGCATCCTCTTCTACTCCTGCTGCCTCGAGTTCTGCACCACCTCCAGGTTTTGAGCCTATAGATGACTTGGAGGATTATTATGAGGATGACTAGTTTTTATTTCATTTCATTGCTGTTATTTTCCATTATTCTTCCTTTTCTTTTTATTTCCTATCTAGTTGAAGTAGAAGAATTTTATTAATATAATGATTTTGTCGGCTTAAATTTTTTGGAGTAATTTTCTCTTCTACTGCCGCAATTTAATTATACGATTTCTTGTCACCACTATTCTTCTTGGTTTGTTTGAGATACTTAGTGCAAATTCTTCAAGGATTACTTACCATCGCCCGTTGAATTATATGACGAACCAATTCTTCTTTGGCTCCACCCTTAACGAATCTAAGTTCCTTTTTGTTTTTCATTTTTCATCTTACACATTGCGGACAATGTTTCGATTAAGTGGGAGGTAAGGGAAGTCACTTAGCTTCTTATATTCCTTGAATTACGTGATTGTCTTGATTCTCTTTGATGCACTGTTCACCACCTAGACTTTGATTCATTTCGACAGAATTTTGAAAAAATATGATATCTTTGATCTTTTCGAGTTAATTGACTTCATCTTTGTTCCACGATGTATAATTAAAAGTAAGTGCCCACTTCTAAGGTAGTGGCATATTAAGCACATATTCTGTTATGAGCCACCATTTTAAGCACGTATAACTCATTTTCCTTGGTGTGTAGTCGATAGCATATAGCTTTGATTAGAGTTGACCCCGGTTTATCCCGAATTATGTTCCACCAATGCTTATAAAGGCAAAGGAATTCCGGATTTGGTAGTTTATTAAGAGTGAGACCGTGAGGATATATAAGTCAATGAGAGTTCACCTGCCAAGACAGAGAAGTGCATTGAAATATATACATCTATACTCTCTTTGGAAACAATTGAGTCGATGAAGCGTAAAACGCATGACTTTTGCATAGACCGATAAACGTGAGCCTAAGAGTAATACTCGATTCTCGATCCTCCTTTCCAGCTAATTTAAATAATAAATAACATGTTCGAGACTGGTTATTTCGACTACGGGTTGACGTAATGTGAGATTGTCTGCATTACTAAGCGGTTGTGAAAGTTATTGCACACACACAATGGCTCATGACATGAATAGTGTTTAATGCGTTACTAATGGATATGAATGGCATGATCTTGATCTTGACTTTATGAGGCATAGTTGTTTTTAATTAAATTGTATACTGATCAGAGTGTCATTTCTTTTTCACCTTTTTGCTCAGGACGACCAAAAGCTAAGTGGGGGGTACATGATAACGCTCTAAATGGTACCATTAATGATACCTTTATTCACCCCAAATTCTACTCAATAGAGGATAGATAGGCTCTTTATTATATAGAATATGTGTTAAATTCTATGTGTATGTTTCTACGATCATAATTCTGCATCAATGTTATTTCCCTGAAGATTTGGTGTTGTTTTGTCTCGTTTTATGTGTTTTATAGGATGTACCGAATCTGCAGCATTGAAGAATTGATCTGGACTAAAAGAAGTATGTTGGGTCGAGTAAAGAAGTCCAAGAAGAAATCTACTGAAGAAAAACAAGAAAGGTCAGCCCGGTTTACCAAGGGCTAGGTCCGGTAAACTGAAGGGCCTTGAGGAAAAAGAAATCGATTCTGCCGTATTGCCTTGGTCGGTTAGTGTTTTTGAGAGTTATAAGTCGGTCATTGTATCTATATAAGACCGCAGAACTGAACATCTTACATACCTTATTATTGAATCTTCAATTACATTATACAATTTGATGAAATAAAGTTATTCCTAGCTTTTCAAGTGTTATTTCTGGTTTTCTCCATTTCTCTACCATCTCTAGCTTGAGTAGATCGAGCTAGATCTCCATTGTTGAAGGTATGAAGCTTTGAACATTCCTTTTTGTCTTCAATATGGTAGATCTATTCATATTTATATGTTTTAGTTAATCTTCTTGGTTAACGACCCCATGATTTACTTATATTAATCATAATTGAGCCATGTAGATCCAGAATTAAGAAAATCCATCCCCAATAAACCGGCGGTATATACCGGTTTACCGAGGCAATATTTTGACAACTTAATCTAAAGGATTCACTACAGCTACGTTGATCGACATGTTTAATTAACCGTAGGTTAGATCTGGCCAATCTGCTTATTGTAATCGTAAAATTAACATGAAATACAAATAGTGAAGTATTAATTTCGACATAATTTTAATGGACTCTATGCCCCTCAAAAAAAAATTAATGGACTCTACGAACGTGCTGATCAGTGTCGACAACTGTCTATGCAGGTTAGTGCTATGAGTTAGCCCTCGATATCGGCAATTCTAGTTATTTATGCGTATGGGCTATTACGGACCAATTAAGGAGTGTAGCTTGTGTATAGATTGTCTACTACCATGGTCGGAGTAGATAGGATTAGGAGTTGCACCCGTAGCTCATAATTAAATCAAAAGATCGCTCGATTAATTTAAGGAAATTTTGTGGGGAAGTAAATATAAAGATTAACTAATCCATGTTAGTAGATCGGTGAGAAGAGGGGGAGAAATACCAAGTTTCTTTCATGTTTATTATAGGTCAATGACCACATGTATGTCACTTCTTAATTAGATTAGAATCTTTTATCCTTAAGGTTGCATTGTCTCAGTGGGATCGACATTGACTCGTATTTACTATACTATGATGTACCTAGTATTATTGCAAGTAATATCGACGTTAGTGACTTACACGCGATCAATGACCATGGATAAGTCTAAATTATATTTCAAGTGATGAAATTCATTGTTTAAATATGGTGTACACTCATCTCACTCAAGTGAAGGATCAGTGAAGTACAAGGACTCTTGTAAAATCAAATGAAGAAAACAAGCATTGAACTGGCAAAGTGAACTGTATGCCGGAAAAAGCAGTGAAGGAAGAACTAACCAGCTAAGTCAGCAAGAACACTCAACCGTTCAAGCAACAGTCAAGTAAAGGAACAACAAAGCCATTCAAGCATATTTAGAACGTGAAGAATTAAGGACGATTCAGAAGATCAAGCATTAAATGCATAATCAATCACGAATCAATCAATGAAAGCTTTTATGATAGATGTTTGAATAAAATCCGGGTCACTGAAATCAAGGAGAATATAATCAAGGGGGAATCAAGAATTAAATCAAGAATTATTCTCAACATTAAATAGCCAACGGACTGAAATAAATAGAAGGCAATGACAGATAGAAAAAACAACGATTGAATTACATAAGAACTAGTAGAAACTCAGTCAATTTGAAAAGCCTTCTATCTGAACTTAAAGGACGTATCTAGAGATCAACTCAGCAATCAGAGCTAATATTCCATATCAAGCACTGATATTGATCAGCAAAATCTGTGAATCTAATTCACACCATTCAAGCAACTGAATCAGAGCCATATGAGATGGAGTTGTGTTTGTGATAGCTGCTGAAGGATGTGTTCCCAAGGAGCAGTGTTGAAGACTGAGTTACTGAAGCTTTTGAAGCAAAGGAGTGATAGTCTTGTAGATTGTGAATCTTGTGTAGCCAAGGACTATCTTACTATTGTATTGGTGAAAGACAATAGTGAATTCCTCCAATCATCAAAGGACAAGAATGGATTAAGGGATTACACCACCCTGAACCACTATAAGCCTTTGTGTCAATTTACTTTCAGCAATTTTCTTTAAAGCACTTACTTACTGCAAAATTCATACTTTGTGTGTGCATATCTGTTGGAAATAAAATTTATGTTTTGATGATGATTCATCACTTATTCAATCATTGTTCTAAACCCCATTGATGAAGTGTCATAACTAGATGTTATAGTGCAAAGCAAAAAGATGTCTAGATATCAATGTATAGGATTTAATAGAGTTTGATATTTGTATAAGTTAAATCAGACAAGCACTGTAATATTTCTAGGATATGAGCTGAGATAACTAGAAAACTAAGATAACCAGAAAAACTAGATAACGAGAAACTGGTATTTAGTCAAACTGACTCAGAATACACCAATATGAAACTGAAGAAGATAAGTTTGCTGAGGGACACAGACTCGGTTGGCTTATCTAGAAGATTGAAGAACTGAGGGTCACATACTCAGTTATTGAAGATTGAAGAACTGAGGGTCACAGACTCAGTTATTGAAGAATGAAGAACTGAGGGTCACAAACTCAGTTATGAAGACTACGTTGAGACTGTAAAGTTATACTTCATGCAAGATTGTTATGACCTAAACTGACTTTATGGATCTTGTATTGGAAGCTAAGACACATAAGGACAATGATGTCTTTACTGATTAATTGCTTGGTGTACTCTGATTAAGTCAATCGTAATCAGATGTAAATTGGAGTACTGATTGTTGAAGAAGAGTAAACATTCAGTTAAAGCTCTTACAAACTAAAAACTGATAATGTTCTCAGTAAATCAGTTTCGAAACTAAGGCTTAACTAAACTGAAGAAAAATCCAACCGTTACAAATCAAGAATTATGATTGGAGGATAATCTATCCGTTCTGATATAAACGTACAAGCAAGAAAGCAGGACCACTAACGGCTACAAGGATTTGAACTCAAAGGAATTTGATCATTACATAAACCCCTATAAATAGACCACTTCTATCAGAAAGAAGCAGAAGGGGAGAGGTGAAGGAATTCTAAGAATTAATCTAGTCAAGAAAAATCAAAGGGGAAAAGCCAATTTGAATGAATTCCTACTAAATACTTAATTGCAAATCAAGAAATTTCTTCAAGTGTTCTTTAGCATTCAAAGAAGGATCAAGATCATTCATTTGAAGAAATACAAAGCTGTGCATATCTCATACATCTAGAAGAAAAGCTCAAATCACAATTGAATCATAGTTATTGATGTTGGTCCCAGAGAAGGGTGAAACTATAGTCAGAGGGGGGGTGAATGACTATAGTGGAGTTTCAAAAACTTTTCTTGTGTTTAAAAGCTTTTGGGCAGCGGATAAGTCCCTTCTTACTATATTGTTTTCAAATCTGTAGAGCGATCCACAGATGTAAATTTTGATGTATGCAAATTAAATGAATGTTTGTAAAGTAAATTGCAGAAATTAAATTGACACACGGTTTATAGTGGTTCAGGGTGGTGTAATCCCTTAGTCCACTCTTCTCCTGTGATGATTGGAGGAATTCACTATTGTTTTCACTGATACAATAGTATGATTGTCCTTGGCTTCCCAAGCTTCACATTCTACAAGACTATCACTCATTGACTGCAACAGCTTCAGTGATTCAGTCTTCCCTTTGCTGCTCCTTAAGATCAAGATCCTTCAACAGCTATCACATATTCAACTCCTTCTCATTGCCTCCGATTGATTTGCTTGATTTGATGTGAATGTGATTCACACACTTGCTTGATCAATCTCAGTTCTGAGTATGACTTTGTAGTTCTGATATTTGAGTTGATCACTAGATGTATCCTTGTAAGTTCAGAGAGAGGACTTTTCAAATTGACAGAGTTTCTGCTTGATTTTTTCTTTTTCAATCATTGTTTGTTTTTCTCTCAATGCCTTCTATTTATAGCCTTGAGTAACTTTGGTTTTGAAATTCCGTCCGTTGGCTATATTAATGAGGGAATAATCCTTGATTTTATTCTTGATTCCCCCTTAATTGTATTCTCCTTGATTTCAGTGATCGGATTCTTTCTTCAAACGTATAGAAGAAAACCCGTCCTTGATTGATCCTCTATTGATTGTGCATTTAATGCATGATCTTTTGTATCTTCAACATATATCAAATCTGATCTGGTAAGTGTTACTTCGCCATTTTTAGAACGGTCGAGTGAGCCTTCTGACTTAGCTGTTAGTTCTTTCTTCGCTGTTTTGTTTTCACTTTGCCGAAGGTCATTCTACTCAGCCGATTCACTGTTTCCTTCTTTGTTCTAGTATTAGGAGAGTCTTTGTACTTCACTGATCCTTGATTTGGGTGAGACCAGTGTACACCATATTTGAACATTGAGTTTCATCACTTAAAAACATAACTTAGACTTATTCAAGGTCATCACAGACTTCCTTGGTTATAAGTCAGACCATAATGTCTTCATTACTTCTCTGCTGGTGCTTTGCTGGCTTCACTTTGCCGAATATCTGTTTTTGCTTTGCCGTCCTACCAACTAGTACAATACTTGTCTGACTCAACTTATACAACATGTCAGACTCTAAGTAAAGACTTATACAGAGAGTTCTAACTTATTTCAGGCTTGCTATAACAGCTAGTATGGCCATCATCAAAACATAATAAAATGTTCCTAACAATTTCCCCCTTTTTGATGATGCCAAAACCCTCATAAGCCTGAACATAAGTAATCAAAATTTTCATAATGAACAACTGAATAAAAACTTTAGCAATTTTATTCATCCATCATAGGGTAATAAGTTCTATGACTTTATTCAAGTGTTACAAACTATATTTTGCTCAATTTAGCCTTGTACCTTTTGAATTTTGTAGTCTGAACCACTTCCATGTCTTTCCAATCAATTTCTGGAAACTTCCACTTCCAGTAAGCCAAAGCTGTGTATTCAGATACACCTTGGAAAACTCTTTTGGCAAAAAGTCTGTTGAAATCAGGCATGGTCTCATTTGCCTTAGGTTCTCCAAAATATTTTTCAAGTCTTTCCCTAGCCTTAGCAATATGTGAATCTGCAAACTTGAGACTTTTGTAGAGACTCCACTGTTCCTGTTTCTCCATTCTCCCCATAGGATTGAAGATTTTTGCCATATATTTGAAATCTTCTTGTTGTTCAGCTGGAAAGTCTTCTGGTCCTTTTACAGATAGTGGTATGGCTGAGCTTGGTTTGTTGTTGGTTTGTTTGAGAAGTGCAAATTCTCTTTTGACTTCATTGTAGAGTTTGGCCATATCAGTTCTCATCCTTTCATCCTGATAGCTTAGCCAATCAGCCCAAGCTTCATCTTGTGAGGAGTAAGGATAAAGTCCTTCATGTACTCTGAAAATTTCTCTTACATGGTCCAGTACATCTGCATCATATTCTGCTTTGCTTTGGTGACCAGTGTAAGTTCTGTGCTCACCAGTATATTTGGAGCTGCTGCTACCTCTGCTGGTGTTTCTTCCGTGTCTTGATTCTGTGTTGACTGACAGATCCTCTTTCTTTGACTAGATCCAGGCCTTTCTTTGTCTGCCGGACCTGTCTCTATCATCATCTCTTCTTTGCATAGGGTGAGGAAATCCAATGCGAGGGGTTCCTTTAGGGCCTTTTCCCTTTCTTCTCTGACCCTTCTTTGCTGTTCTTCTGCTTCATTTCTGATTCTTATTTCTCTGTCTCTTGCTCTCAGTTGTTCCTCAGTGAAATTTGGAGGTCTGATTGTTGATCCTTCAGGCTTATCCACGTTTTCCCCATTTTTGGCAGATCATCCCTTTCTTTGGAGTAGGATGCTAATGGTGGCCTCATTTGTTCCAATCAGAGAATCAAGTTTTGATTCAATAGATGTGAATCTTTTGTTATGATCATTCAATTTCTCATTGACACTCCTAAGTCTAGTGCCAAAAGCTCTCGCCGGTGATTCGTTTTCTTGGGAAATGTGTTTGCTCGAGGCCTGCAAGATCGTTAGTGATATTGATGTTGAGTTGTTTCATCGATCTCCTTGTTGTTGAACAACAATATTTTGTGCATCAATGTATTCTGGCAATGGCTGGAAACTTGTTTTCAATGGAGGAGCTTTTGTCATTAAAAGCTGAAGTCATGGATCTGAGATACATTGCTTGATGTTCCAATTCTTCAGCCAGCAAGTCTGCCGCTTTCTCAAAAGTTTCATTTGTAATGCCAGTGTTCAGCTGAGAGAGTCTGTGCCTTGTTTCAGCTGTTTCTTGATCCGTTTGTTGTCCCTTGTCTTGATGTTGAGTGACATCTACATTTACATCTAGATCTTCAAGAATTTGGGAGAGTCCTCTTCTTTGTCTTGACCAAGATCATTATCATGATGATCATTATCATCATTGTCATCATGATCATCACCATCATCCTGATGATCATCTCCACCATCTTCTGAGTCGTCACTTTGTCTCTCAGAGGTCTGGGGCAGTTTTGTCTTGGCTGCATCAACCAAGTCCCATAGAGGTGATTCATCAAGTACACCTACCAGAGTTGTGATTCCCAGAAAGTCAAATAGCCATGCTTCTTCAGCAAGCATGCGATCTGAGTCTTGAAGTTGTTATTTGGAATCGCCTTCCTTCCACTCAAGATAATCTGCAATTCGATCATCTATATCGTTTGCAGACAGTTGTACACTTTCTTCTGGAGATGATTCCTCATCCTCTCCAGTGTTTTCTTTATTAGGGTGTTGTTCATCCGCACTAATTTCTTCTTCTTGCTGTTATATGCCTCAGTGTCAGAACCTTCTTCCTCTTCTTCTTCATCAATCAGTTTTCCAACGTCTGTCTTTTCAGCACTTATTTGAATCTTTTGTTTTCTTTCTTGATTTGGTGGTGCTTTGCGTGTGGATTTCTTCCTCTTTCCTTCTCCTACCTTACATTTGTTGTTTAACATAAGTGAACATGACTTTGGATTCATGCAGTTTGTGGAGTTATCTTGTGGGGACTTTGAGACATTGCAAATGAGATAGTGTAATCGAATCCCATATGACTTTTTCACACCTAATTGTCCTTTCTTTGTCTTTCCTTCTTTTGTCCCCTTGTTTGCCGCTTTTTCTTCACCTTGGATTTGCTCTTTGAGTCTTAGAAAGAAGTATTTTGCCCAGATTGAATTGCAGATTGTTGTAGATGATTCCCATCGACCTCATTCGATTTCTGTCATTGCATTATTTGCACCCAATTTTCCTTCAATGGTCTTGCCAATAGGCAATCGAACTCATTGAATGGTTTCTTTCATGAGATCTCAAACAATTGACCTTTGTAGATCCTGGGTTTGCCGTTTGGCAATGGTTGCCCAGAAATCATCCAAGTTTTGTGATCTGAGATGTCAATTTTGCTTGGCCTTTATTTGAAAGTTTAAGATGTTTGTGAATTACCTTTTCATAATCGCCACTTCTTTTCCGTTGACAGATGCTACAATCTTGTCTTCTTCCCACTCGTCACCTTCTTCAGCAGAGAGCCCAGGCACGTATTGTGCAGATTTCCAGAAGGAAATCAGACTTTCATAGCAAACCTCGGTTATGGGCGGATTGAGAAAGGTTGATAGTTTTAGGATTTTGCAACCTGCTGCCAATCGTTTGGCATCTTCGTCATTTCCGCACAGTTTCAAGTAGTGTTCTTCTTGAAAGAAAGATCCCGTGGCAATCGATTTTTCATATCTAGCTTGGGTGTTTGAGGAGGATGATGCCATTTTTATTTTTTTTTTTTTTTATTTTTTAAAAAGGAGAGGAGGTTTGAAAATGAACTTGAGTTTGTAATAGAAAGTAACAAGAGTAGGGTTTGTAATTGCCAAGAAAGCGTAAAGATTTCTGAAAATCTGTAAGTCTTGTTTATATAGTGTGATTTGGGTAGTGTGAACGTGGTTTTGAAAATGGAAGGATTTTGTGACATAATGGCGTGATTTTGTGTATGCAAATCGCGATATTCGAGTGGAATGGGGGAGTGGTTTGAGGTAAGTAATGATAGAGCCCGGGAATCGAGGAGTTTATAATTCGAAAAATAATATAATTACCTCCATTATCATAAGTTGATCGCCACGTGTGTACAGAATAATCATCCATAATTTCCTTATTCTCCACGTGTAATCAGAATTGATTTTGTTCACACTTTTAATTTATCCAAGTCTTTATTTCAGTGAAGTGCCTTGGCTGGTCACTTAGCCGATCCAATAAGTTCTTCACTCGAGTTTGCTTCATTTAACTGCATTCTAACAATCGGTTAAGTTATCTTATTTGGATACCGATTGCCTTACCTGCTACATCTCCTGTAATGGCAAAGGTTGTACCAGTTGATGGAGTCACTTAGCCGATTACTCCAATTAGCCGCTATTTGATACTTATTCAATTTCAATCATTCCTAACTCAGTTCTTAGCTTACTGAATCTTTCATAACTGAGTGGTTTAGTGAAGATGTCAGCCAATTGATCTTCAGTGGGTATGTGTTTTAGGATGACATCTCCCTTTTCAACATGGTCTCTGATAAAATGATGCCTCACATCAATATGCTTTGTTCTTGAATGCAATACTGGATTTTCTGTAATAGATATTGCACTTGTGTTATCACACATGATTGGAATTGTTTTCTCTTCCACTCCATAATCCCTTAGCTGTTGTCTTATCCAAAGTATTTGTGCACAACAGCTACCTGCTGCTATATATTCTGCTTCAGCTGTTGATGTAGACATGGAGTTTTGCTTTTTACTGAACCAAGAAACTAGTCTGGTTCCTAGCATTTGGCATGTTCCAGAGGTGCTTTTTCTATCTATTTTGCATCCAGCATAGTCAGAGTCTGAATATGATATTAATTTAAATCCTCCATCTTTTGGATACCAAATACCAACATTTATAGTGTTTTTCAAGTATTTGATTATCCTTTTAGCTGCTAGAAGATGTGATTCTTTTGGTTGAGCTTGAAATCTTGCACACACTCCTACTGCAAATGCTATGTCAGGTCTGCTGGCAGTTAAGTACAATAATGATCCAATAATTCCTCTATACATTTTCTGATCAACATCTTTTCCTCCTTCATCTTTTCCAAGTATGACTCGGGCACACATTGGTGTGTCTACTGTGCCACCTGTATCCATCCCATATTTGTGTATCAAGTCTCTTGTATACTTGGCTTGACTAATGAAGATGCCATTCTTCATTTGCTTTACTTGAAGGCCAAGGAAGTAGTTTAATTCTCCCATCATGCTCATCTGAAATTTGCTCTTCATCAGGTTTGCAAATTTCTCACACAGCTTTTCATCTTCGGATCCAAAGATTATATCATCAACATAGATTTGTACTAGCAAAGTGCTTGCTCCTTCCTCTAGTTTGAATAGAGTCTTGTCAATAGTTCCTTTGTTGAATCCATTCTTGATCGTAAATTGTGATAGTGTTTCATACCAGTGCTCTAGGTGCTGTTTGAGGCCATAGAGGGCCTTCTTGAGTTTGTATACTTTGTCTTCTTTTCCTTTAATTTGAAATCCAGGAGGTTGTTCTACATAAACTTCTTCTTCCAAAAGTCCATTTAGGAATGCACTCTTTACATCCATTTGATAGACTTTGAAGTCTTTGTGTGCAAACAAATGCTAGAAAGAGTCTGATTGCTTCCAATCTTGCTACTGGTGCAAATGTTTCATCATAATCTATTCCTTCAGCTTGGGAATAGCCTTTTGCAACTAGCCTTGCTTTGTTTCTGACAACAGTTCCTTGCTCATCCATCTTGTTCTCGAATACCCATTTTGCACCAATGATGTTGGCCATTTCAGTCTGTCAACAAGTTCAGACTTCATTTCTATCAAATTCATTTAGTTCTTCTTGCATTTGTTTGTGATCCAATCTGCATCTTGGATTGCATCATCTATGGTCTTGGGTTCCACTTGTGATAGAAAGAAAGTTAGCATGTGCTCCAGCTTGTCTTACAGTTCGACTCTGTGTGAATATCTCCAATGACTTGTTCTTTCAGGATGGTCACTTAGCCAATTTAGATCGGTTGAAGTTGTTCTTCACTTGGTGCTTCCATACCTTCATCTTGAGCATGAACTTCAACTTCAGTGCTTCATCCGTTGTATTGGTAAGTGGTTCTTCTTGATTTTCAAAATGATGATTTAGGATGGCAAATTGGTATGGTTGCATTTGTATAGATTTCCTTTGTGTCGCTTTCTCTTCTTGATCTTGAAGATCTTCACCATTTGTATTTGGTTCATGAAAAACTACATGTATTGATTCTTCAATCACCAAGGTTCTTTTATTGAGTACTCTAAATGCTTTCTTTGGTGTCCGAGTATCCCATGAAGATTGCTTCATCACCTTCTCATCAAAGGTATCTGAGATGATTCTGTTTAAGACAAAACATTTTGATCCAAACATATGAAAATATGAGATATTAGGTTTTCTACCATTCCATATTTCATATGGAGTCTTTCCATGATGTTTGTTGATGATTGATCTGTTTTGTGTATGGCATGATGTGTCAGCTTCTTCAGCCCAGAATCTCTTTGGTAAGCATGCTTCTGCTATCATTGTCTGTTGCTTCCTTGATGGTTCTGTTTCTTCTTTCTGCTACACCATTTTGTTGTGGAGTTCTGCTGCAGAGATAGTTGATGTAACACTCCATTTTCTTCACAATAGGTTACGATAATTTCATTTAGAAATTCGATTGCCTCTATCCGATCTCGATCTTGATAATCTTTAGCTCTTTTCATTAAGAGTCTTCTCAAGCAAATCTGGCGACTTCTTGAGTGTTTCTTTCTTCTTGTTCATGAAAATGGTCCAGGTGAACTTTGAGAAGTCATCCACCACTACAAGAGTATATTTCTTACCACTCACACTTCTTGGTGTGACTCGGTCCAAACAGTCCATGTGTAATAGATGTAGAACTCTTGTTGTAGATTGATGAGGCTTTGACTTGAATGAACTTTTATTTGTTTTCCTTTCTGTTCGATAAGCATCACATAGACTTTCTTTCTTGAATGTGATCTCTGGGCAGGCCTTCAACTAACTTGCTCCTTGATAGTTTGTTGATGGTCTTGAAATTTCGGTGATTTAATCTTTCTGTGCCAAATCCGACTTGTTGATTGTTTATTTTTGACAAGTAGACATGTTTACGCCTTGGTCGCATTTTCCGATCCACCACATACATGTTGTCTTGTCTTCTACCGCAAGAACTATTATGTTGGTTTATTTGTGAATCGTTTGCATCCTTCTTTGTTGAAGTGCACATTGTAGCCTTTGTCACTGAATTGGTGATGCTCATCATATTGAAGTTAAGTCCCTTGACATATGCCACATTTTGAATCTTTAGATTGTTCTTGAGAATTGTGCCTTCCCCCTTAATCTTGCCAGGGTTTTCTTTACCTCCAAATTTGACTTTGGGTCCATCAAAAGCTTTGAAATCAGTGAGCCATTTCTTGTTTCCTGTCATGTGTCTGGAACATCCACTGTCTATGTACCAGACATCCTACAAAACAGATTAATTAAGTTTAGGTACCCAACACTGTTTGGGTCCATACCTGTTAGCAATCATGCCTCCCATACCAAGGGTGTATCCAAAAGGTCTTCTTTTTGGATAATTGAAGTCATCAACTTCATATGTGTAAGGCATGGTAGAATAGCTCCTAGTATTTTTACTGAAGGTATTCTGATACTTTTCTTCACCTTTTGGTGCATTTACATCCTTCTTCACTTTCCAATATGCAGTAGGAAACCTTTCTTGCTTCATGTGTCTAGGAACAGATTGGTTTTTCTTTAACATATTATGCATTTTGTGAAATGGTTTCCTCTTGTATTTTGGAGGTGCAACATTCCAATCATCCTCTGAGGGGTAAAGTCTGCCTTTACCTTTCAGATGGCTGTTGTTCTTGATTGACTAGAATGAGGATTTGATTTGCTGTTTCAGTACACTGGGTTTTCACTTCACCGGAATAGGATGATCTATTGGAATCATGGTCTGTCCCTTTCTAAATTTTGGTCCACTAGTGGTTCTGAATTTAGAATGTTGTTGACCATTATTCCTACTTTCATCCTCGATTGTTGTAGCTAAGACAGATCTGGATCCAAACCTTTTGAGGGTTTGTAAGTGGTGCTTTTAGTGGTGCGAAGGATACCTTCACTTTGGTGAGGAGATTTTCTTAAGCGATCTGTTAGTAAACAGATGTATGATCATCCGCTTTTGTTGATCTTTTAAGTAGGTCTCTTACTAGTTAATTCACTTTTGCTTTATCCATTTCTTTCTTTAACCTCTTATTCTCTTTTCTTAGATCCTTGCATTCCTTTTCCGAATTTCATGATTCTTTTCAATTTAAGCAAATTTAGTCATGAGATTTTGGACTAGGTCTGCTGTATCTAATGGGAGACTAGAGGATTGTGCAGTGTTAGATGTGGATGCATTAGATGAAGAACAGGAACTAGATGTTACCTCAGTTTCATCTGATTCTTTAGCCATTAAACATAGGCTTGCTTGTTCCTCGATTATACGAGCTATCACTTTTATCTTCATCCAATTCTTTGGTCATGAGGCATAGGCATGCCTTTTCATTTTCTCGAAATGTCTTCTTCATCACTATCGTCTGAGTCATTATCGATGATTCTTCATGCTTTTCTTTCTTTGGATTCTCGCTTTAAGTGCCTTCTTGCTCTTTTTCTTTTAGATGCTCTATATTTCTTCTTTTCATCATCTTTGTCATTCTCTTCAGGACAATCAGCCTTGATGTGACCTTTCTTGTTTCAGTTGAAGCATCTGTATTCTTCATCTTTCTTCTTCATGTCTCTGTTTGAGCTTGACTTTTTGTTTGACGAAGAATTTCCTTTGAATGGTTTCTTTTTAAACCTGTCAAAGCGTTTAACTAATAAAGCTACCTGTTCTTTTAGTTCATGTGTCTCTTTGCTGATGCATTCGGCAAAGTTACTTTGCTGGGATGCAGCTAATGCAGTGATTTTGTGTGTCTCTGCCGGAGCACCATCTTCGCCGTTCAATTCGAATTCATGAGCTTTTAATTGGGACATCAGTGTCAGAGTGTCAGTGCTTGCAAGATTTGTTGTTCCTCTGATTACTGATGTTATGATCTTCCATCTTTCAGGTAGTCCTCTCAAGATCTTCAAGCATACTTCTTTCTGGGGATATATGTGTCCAAGCTGTTGTAATTCACTGATGATGCTTGAGAATCTGTTGTCCATTTGATCAATGGATTCACCAGCCTTCATTTTAAAGTTCTCAAATTTCTCTTTGCAAATGAGATAATTTGTTTTCTTTAACTGCTTCAGATCCTTCATTTATCAATGATAGCTTGTCCCACATCTCCTTTGCTGTTTTGCAGTCTTTGATTCTCATGAACATGTTGCTGTCTAGGGTCTTCAAGATCATGTCTTTTGCAACAAAGTCCAGATTTGCTCTTCTCCTGTCATCTTTGGTCCAATCCTTTTTAGGTTTGTCAATTTCCTTTCCTTGATCTCGCTCTGTGCTTACCACCGTAGTGATTTTGATTGGTCCATCATTGATTACATCCAAAGATCTCTTCATGAGTTCTTTGCAAGATGAGATAGCATTCTTATTTTATATTCATCAAAATTGTTAACATTAAACACAGGTACTTTTGACAAGAAGGTTGAGGAATCCATCAGTGCAATTGAAGATATAAATGTAAGTGTATGTAAAAACTCAGATTTAAAACTACTTTGAAAATATGTGATCTTCTTATTACCAGAAATAGATCTGAACAGGTTCTGATACTAGGGACACTGCTTCGATACCAATTGTTGGTCCCAGAGAAGGGTGAAACTATAGTCAGAGGGGGGGTGAATGACTATAGTGGAGTTTCAAAAACTTTTCTTGTGTTTAAAAGCTTTTGGGCAGCGGATAAGTCCCTTCTTACTATATTGTTTTCAAATCTGTTTAGGCGATCCACAGATGTAAATTTTGATGTATGAAAATTAAATGAATGTCAGAAAGTAAATTGCAGAAATTAAATTGACACAAGGCTTATAGTGGTTCGGGTGGTGTAATCCCTTAGTCCACTCTTCTCTTGTGATGATTGGAGGAATTCACTATTGTTTTCACTTGATACAACAAGATGATTGTCCTTGGCTTCCCAAGCTTCACAATCTACAAGACTATCACTCCTTGACTCGCAATGCACTTCAAGTGATTCGATCTTCTTCCTTTGTCGCTCCTTAAGATCAAGATCCTTCAACGGCTATCACAGATTCAACTCCTTCTCGATTTCCTCCGATTCGGGCTTGCTTGATTTGATGTGAATGTGATTCACACACTAGCTTGATCAATCTCAGTTCTGAGTATGACTTTGTAGTTCTGATATTTGAGTTGATCACTAGATGTATCCTTGTAAGTTCAAAGAGAGGACTTTTCAAATTGACAGAGTTTCTGCTTGATTTTTTCTTTTTCAATCATTGTTTGTTTTTCTGTCAATGCCTTCTATTTATAGCCTTGAGTAACTTTGGTTTTGAAATTCCGTCCGTTGGCTATATTAATGAGGGAATAATCCTTGATTTTATTCTTGATTCCCCCTTAATTGTATTCTCCTTGATTTCAGTGATCGGATTCTTTCTTCAAATGTATAGCAGAAAACCCGTCCTTGATTGATCCTCTATTGATTGTGCATTTAATGCATGATCTTCTGTATCTTCAACATATATCAAATCTGATCTGGTAAGTGTTACTTCGCCGTTTTTAGAATGGTCGAGTGAGCCTTCTGACTTAGCCGTTAGTTCTTTCTTCGCTGTTTTGTTTTCACTTTGCCGAAGGTCAGTCTACTCAGCCGATTCACTGTTTCCTTCTTTGTTCTAGTATTAGGAGAGTCTTTGTACTTCACTGATCCTTGATTTGGGTGAGACCAGTGTACACCATATTTGAACATTGAGTTTCATCACTTAAAAACATAACTTAGACTTATCCAAGGTCATCACAGACTTCCTTGGTTATAAGTCAGACCATAATGTCTTCATTACTTCTCTGCTAGTGCTTTGTTGGCTTCACTTTGCCGAATATCTGTTTTTGCTTTCCCGTCCTACCAACTAGTACAATACTTGTCTGACTCAACTTATACAACATGTCAGACTCTAAGTAAAGACTTATACAGAGAGTTCTAACTTATTTCAGGCTTGCTATAACAGCTAGTATGGCCATCATCAAAACATAAGAAAATGTTCCTAACAATTGATTCAAGTCTCAACTTTGATTCTATCAAAGGTTTAGACTGTGAAATGCCAAGAAGGTGTGAAGGACAGTTGAGTGCAGTCAGGAAGACTATGGTTGTGATGAGCTGGTGAAGAGGCAATTCAACCCTCCAAGGACTTGTGTTTCAAACAATTGAAGAGCAGCAATTCTACCTGTTCTACAAGTGTTTAGATAGCGAAGCTAGGGATTAGTCAAGGACTATCAGTTTATAAATTTTTGTAACCGGGCCATCTCAAAGAAGTTCTAGTGGAATTTTCCTTCTCATCACAGGGGAAGAGAGGACTGACAGGATTACACCACCTGGAACCTCTATAATTCTTGTTTATTTACTTTACGCATTTACTTACTTCATTACAGTCATAAATATCTTGTTCTCATTTACAGCAATGTTAAGAAACTGACAACAAGCTATCTGATAACTAATATTTTTATAAAGGCTAAATCAATCCACTGCTAGTTAACTAGACAAAGGATAAGTCTGTATTGACTTATACTCAGTTGCGTTAGCTTAACTCCACACAAGTTTTAACTGAACCGTAATTTGTTTTATATCCAGTTTTAGGGACAAGTTTGTTCACCCCCTCTAAACTTGTGTTAGCCTTTCCAAAGGACCAACAATTGGAATCAGAGGAGTTCTTCCGTTTGGAAGTGATCCAAAGATCTTACAAGCCAATTGTTGAAAACCCCTTTCTGTATCATTTGTAAAAGCATCTTATGGATGCATCTAGAATAAGAAGTTGGCTGAATAACCCCCTGACTAATTATTTGCAGAATGTTGTTTCTGAATTTCAGGATCAAGTATTTGAAAGATTCAGTACTACGAGCTCACATACAAATCCAGAACCTTATTTTAGTAATGATGTGGATATTGACTTTCATGCGTATGATGATGAATCCAGAGGATTTCCATCCTTAAGTGATATCTCAAAAGAAGCAGAAAAGGAGTTGCTACGAGTAGCTGATTACATAGAAGAAAATTTGACTGAAAACATTATTGAAAATCCATCCATCACAAAAGCCAAGGATATTGATGAGATTCTACCCATGAGCTATAGAGGTGAATGTGATGAGGAAATCATACTGTTAGGAGCAGCACAGGCAAGTACCAATGATAAAGGAAAGCAAGTCTTAAATGAGGATTCTCCAACAAGAAGCTTACCTATCAAACACCAGGAGGTAATTGCATTTACATCCAGCACTTACACTGCCATGAACAATCATACAAATGAATACATCAATAAAATATTGGACATACTCATAAAGGAATTAGAGGTAATTCAAAAGAATTATGAGGATGTCAAAAAGGAGAAAAAGTTATTGAAAGCAGAAGTTTTGAGATTGAATGCTGAGATCAATTTAATCAAGGCAAATAATGGAACCAAAGTAATTTGACCAACTGATGAACCGACAAACGTCACAGAATCAGCAGTTGATCCAATTCCCAGTGTTCAGCTCAAACCTGGAAAACCGTTTGGAGACAGATCTGGTTTAGGGTTTGTTAATCAAAAAAATTCTAAGTTCAGACCAAGTTCAGTTGCAATAAAATTTGTGCCCACACAACAGTCAGGAACTCAGAAAACTGATAAAATTATTAGAACTGACAAAAACTCAGCAGCCAAATGCCCAAACTGACAGAACTGAAAAATCAGTTGGTAAAAAGCACCAAACCAACAGGTTTTACAGGAAGGCTCAGAAGGCTGAAAATGGTAAAACTTATCAGAGATCAGTAAGAAAAATCTTCAAGTCTCATCCATTTAAGAATGAAGATTATTCATGGAATAATAGATTCAAAGGGAAAGGAAGACTATTTCCCACTGATGAAGACTGGAATAAACCATCACATCAGTTCCACAAACTGGACAAACGAAAAACAATTAGGACAAAAAATTGACTTTACTCAGTCAAACTATCAAGAGAGGTATAAAGTCAAAAATAAATTTATATCATCTAAAACTAATCAGTTAGGACCCAAACAGATATAGGTACCGAAAATCTCTCATTCTGTTTTGCAGGAGAATATCGCTAATTGAAAACTGAAGAGGTGTGATTCACAAAACTGAGTTGTATTTACAAGCGAAGTTTTTGAATTGATACAAGTACAAGATCGAACGCGTACAAATTTGGAGATACACCGCATCTACTCTACTTACTATTGTCTAGCTACAGATGTCAAGAAAAGAAGTGATCTTTTTCAATCCCAACCGTCCATCTTTTCCACTCAACTCATTTTCGAAATCTCAAAACATTTATGAAAAGATGTTTTGAGTCCCACTCAATTCTTAACTACCATTGCTACAAATTATAAATAACCCAGAATTTTCTTTTATAATTCTTTACACTCGAATTTTGAATCTATTCTCTAAATCTCCAAATTTTCAAATTCTCAATCAAATCCAGAAAACAATGGCTTATACTCATGTTGAACCTGGAATGATCATCTCTCTTGATCAGTTTATTGCAAAATATATTGATCAGACTTTAGCCAAAGTTATTGCAGCAAAAATACAGAAAATCAAAAGATTGGATGTTGTATTCAACATCAATCTGAAGAGTGTATGTCTTGAGAGCATTGGAGACTTCTATGAATTTGGAAATACAGCTCTAGAAGGAGAAGGCACACACACATTTACCACAACTGTCAATGGTAAGCAGATCAAAGTTACTGAAGACCTAATTACAGAGATTTTTGGGTTTGACAAATCTGGAGGAACAGCAGCCAATAAATTGACCAAAGAACAGAAGGAAAAATTATGGAAAGTTATAGCAATTGATGCATACTCCACAGTTGCATAGACCGGGAGCACAAGTTTACTCAAACCGAAATTCAATTTTCTCACCACGATGTTAGCAAATTGCATAATTGGAAACTTTAGCAATCTATCTGGAGCAAAATTGGATTTACTATATGTCATTTGGTTTGGAGAAAACTTCAATTGGCAAAGATATCTATTTGATCAATTAGTGGCACAATCCATTGACACACCCAAAAAGAAGACCGATGTCAAGAATGGTCGTTTCTATCACAAGAAGACTCTTGCACTGGCGGTCCAAAGAATACTCGATCATTTTGGAATCGCAAAGAGGAAAGAAACGCCGATTGCCGATCGGAAAATTGTTACTAAAGAAGAAAAGTATGGAAAAAGAAAAGCTGAAGGTTCTGTAAGTGAACCTAAAAAGAAGAAAAGTAGAAAGTTGAAGAAAGTTGTAACTGGAGATCAAACCTTAGAACAAGTTGAAGAATTAAGAAAAAGAAGGAAACAATTGGAAGAATCAGAGAAAGACAAATCTGATCTTGTTTCACCAACAAAAGTCACTACATTAGTTGCTGAAGGATAAGCACAAATAGTGAGAACTGAAACTACCCTTACCAAATCTGTTCCAGTATCTGTTACTGAAGCTTTACCAATTTAAGAGCCAGTTACACTTACACAAGAAATTGAAATGGCAAAGGAAACTGAAGTTGTCAACAGAGAACAGAGTGTTGAAGCTGAATCACAGAAGGAAGCTGATACTCAGGGGGAACAGACCCTGAGAACTGAGCATGATGATGAAGGATCTGAATGTGAAGAACGATTGATTGACAAAGCAACTATGGACATGCTTTTGTTACTTTCAAAATCTAGATCCACACCTAAAAAATCTGCTTCCAGATTGGAATTTGAAGAATCGGTCAAAGGATTTTCAGCTTCTCATTCTGAAGATAAAGGAGCTGAAATAGAATCAAGATCGACTAGAGTTATTCATCTGGATGAGCTGGTCCATGAAGAAGAAGTCACTGAATCCATGATGAAAGAAGTTCCAGTTACTGAATTGGAACTTGAGCCTGTTGAAGAACAAGTTGCCGAAGAACTTGTTAGTGACAAGAACTTGGAAACTGAGCCGATAATCTAAGTTTAAACCACTGAAAAAGGTAAATCAGTCATCCGATCCATCTTTGAGGAGGAGGAACCAGCAGAATCGACCTATGCAAACTGAAGACGTTATTCTGGAAGATGACCAGGAAATCACAAGAGGATCTGTAGAGATTGTTACTCAATCTAAGCTCTCAACTGATCATGGAGAACTGATGTCAGCTGATTACAAGCGATTGTGCAATTAACAAATCTGGAAATTCGATTCTATCGCCAAACACAGGAGTCAGCTAGCAGAAATGGAAACTACTGAAAAATGGGTATTTGATCTCTACAACATCACAAATCTATCAGAAATGATGAATACCGATGAATTCTTGAATAAAGGATATGCGTTGATCAGAAATAGTTATTGGAAGTAAGCCACAGCTGGTAGAAATTCCAAAAAGGGTGATGATGATGATGATTCTCAGGAAGATCCCAACTTGCAAAAAGGGATTCTTGCCTCTTTACAAGAAAAGAAGACTGAAACTGATCAGAACACTGATAATGATTCTAGTAGTTCTGAAGAAAGCAGTGGAAGTTCCAGTTCTGAAACTGTCACTGATTCACAACAAGAAGAAGAAAGAGGTTATCAATCTCCTATTGATAAGTCTATGCTAGAAATAGCAAGAACTGTGGCAAACATGGCTGAAGAAGAATCTGATGAAGAATTTAACGTACAAATGTCACCTGCAAGAATTTTTGATCAATCAAGTCTAGAAGAAATTAGAAAACAATCTGAAGACAGGAGAAGATCAGCAGAATACAATGAAAAACTGAAGCAAGTTGCTCTCTCACCGCTAAAGCAAGCTATATCAACTACGGCTTAGACAAGCAAAGCCAATGAACAACAAGCAGGAAGCTCAAAAGATATACCAACTCAGGTTGATCTCATTAAATTCTATCAAAATGAGATAATCAGAATTCAAAAGGATGATAACAGTTTATTTGGAAAAGTTCTAAAGTCCTTAGAGGCTAGCAAAAATTAAAGAAGCGAACTTGAAAAGAAGATGGATATCATCACTAGTAATTGTCAAGACACTCTGATTGAGCTTAGAAAGACAACCATTGAAAACGATGCAAGAAGAAATGAAACCCAAGATAGATGGGAAGGAATTCTCAATAATCTGGTTGACAGGATGATTCTAATGGAACAAGGATTGAAGGACTCAGTTGTAGCTCAAACCATTTTTGCATCAACTCAGCAGAACTTAAACAATTACATCAAAAGCCTGATTAATAAAGATGATGTCAATAAGATGGAGAGTTTGGACATCTTAAAAGTCCATGCAACTGAGATGCCACAAGTCCTTGCAAACATTGATGATAAACTGACTGAACTTAAGAAAACTAGAGGAGAATTCACTGATGAGGAAATGGAGCTGATTGACAAATTCTCAGAGCCAACTGATAAAGGAATTGGCTTGGATTCTCGTCTCTACAGTTTATTCAAAAATTTACCAGCCAGAGAAGGAGAATCAAGAGAAGAATCTCTAGAAACATTCCTACATATGCAAAAAATTCTCATGCATTACTGGAACAAACTCAAGAAATGGGAAAAGAATGGTACTCTAGATAAAGAATCATATAAGATTGAAAAGGCTGAACCAAAATTTTTTCAGAGTCTACTGAAAATAGCCACCACTGAAAGGCTGAGGACATCTGTTTTTACTTTCGCTATTCTTTTCAAAAGCAAATTCTTCAGTAAGCATAATTTATCTGAATCATGGAGCATATGGGCAAGCATCCATGGAATCGAAAGCACAACAACAAATGATTCTATGAGGAATGTTGCTGAAGCTTATGACAATCGATTGAGTTTAACTGTTAAGTAAAAAGAAGCTGCCCTTTTAGCTCTATCTTTATCATGTTGTATTTTATTACCTTACTTTGTAACTCTATTATCAATAAATTCTCAGTTTCTCAGTTCACTGTGTTATTTACTGTATCTTGTTTTATCGTTTTGCATTGCTTTTAAGGAGGGTATTGACATCATCAAAAAGGGGGAAATTGTTGGAAATAAAATTTATGTTTTGATGATGATTCATCACTTATTCAATCATTGTTCTAAACCCCATCGATGAAGTGTATAACTAGCTGTTATAGTGCAAAGCAAAAAGATGTCTAGATATCAATGCATAGGATTTAATAGAGTTTGATATTTGTATAAGTTAAATCAGACAAGCACTGTAATATTTCCAGGCTATGAATACACCAATATGAAACTAAAGAAGATAAGTTCGCTGAGGGACACGGACTCAGTTGTCTTATCTAAGAAGATCGAACAAGCGAGGTCATGGACTCGATTATAGAAAGATCAAGAAGCGAGGGTTCAAACTCGATTTATGAAACTGCGTCGAGATCAGAAAGTTAGACTTGAGCAAGATTGTGATGACTGAATCGACTTTATGGATCTTGTATTAGGAGCTAAGACACATAAGGACAATGATGTCTTTGATGATTAATTCCTTGGTGTACTCTAATTAAGTCAATTATAATCAGATGAAAACTTGAGTAATGATTTTGAAGAAGAGTAAAAACTCAGTTAATGCTCTTAGAAACTGAGAACTAATAATGTTCTCAGTAAATTAGTTTTACAACTAAGGTTTGACTAAAACAGAAAAAGGATTCAACCGTTACAATTCGACAATTATGATTGGAGGATAATCTATCCGTTCTGACATAATCGTACAAGCAAGAAAGCAGGACCACTAACGGCCACAAGGATTTGAATTCAAAGGAATCTGACTGTTAGATAAACCCCTATAAATAGACTACTTCTACAACAACAAAGGAGAGAGCAGGAGGAATTAAAAAGAATCTATCTAGTCAAGAAAGATAAAATTAAGGGGGAAAGCCAATCTAAAAGAATTCCTGCTAAATACTTTATTGCAAGTTCAAGAAATTTCTTCAAGTGTTTCTAAGCATTCAAGGAAAATCAAGATCATTCATTTGAAGAAATACAGAGCCGAGCGTAATTTATACATCTAGAAGAAAAGCTCAAATCACAATTGAATCATAGTTATTGATTCAAGTCTCAACTTTGATTTTCTCAAAGGATTAGACTGTGAAACACCAAGAAGGTGTGAACGACAGTTGAGTGCAGTCAGGGAGACTGTGGTTGTGATGAGCTGGTGAAGGGGCAATTCAACCCTTCAAGGACCAGTGTTTCAAACAATTGAAGAGCCGTAATTCTACATGTTCTACAAGTGTTTAGATAGTGAAGCTAAGGATTAGTCAAGGACCTTCTCAAAGAAGTTCTAGTGGAATTTTCCTCCGCATCACAGGGGGAGAGAGGACGTACATGATTACACTACCTGGAACCTCTATAATATTTGTCTTATTTACTTTACGTATTCATTTGCTTCATTACAGTTATATTTATCTAGTATTCGTTCTGAAATCAAGTCAACAATCTGTTTGTTAACTTATATCTGATTAAGGCTTAACTAATCCGCTGCCAGTTAAATAGATTAAATATAAGTCATTATTGACTTATACACAGTTGAGTTAACTGAACTCCACACAAGTTTTAACTTAACTTTAATTTGTTTTAAATCCAGTTTTAGGGACAAGTTTATTCACCACCCCCCCTCTAAACTTTTGTTAGCCTTTCTAAGGGACCAACAATTGGTATCGGAACAGTGCTTCTGTTACGAAGAGATCCAAGACTGTGTTTAAGTATTAATTATTTACTTAGAGCAATTGTTGATATCTTACAAACCAGTTGTTGAAGACCCTTTACTATATTTTATTAAAATACAATGGATACATCTAGAATTAGAAATTTGCTGAATAACCCCCTGACTGACTATTTGCAGAATGTTGTTTTTGATTTTCAGGATCAAGTATTTGAAAGATTCAGTACCACGAGCTCACATACAAATCCGGAACCTCATTTTAGTTATGATGACGACATTGAGTTTAATGCTAATGTTGATGATGAATCCAGAGGATTTCCATCCCTAAGTGATCTTTCAGAAGAAGCAGAAAAAGAGTTACTACGAGTAGCTGATCACATAGAAGAAAATTTGACTAAAGGCAAAGATGTTGTTCTACCCATGAGTTATGCAGGTGAATGTGATGAGGAAATCATACTGCTAGGAACAACACAGACAAATTCTATTGATAAAGGAAAGTAAGTTCTAACTGATGAATATTCCTTGATAGAAAATTTATCTATCAAACATCAGGAGGTAATTGCATCTACATCCAACACTCACACTGCCATGAACAATCAGAGAAATATAGATTTTAATGAAACCTTGGACATACTCATAAAGGAATTAGTGGTAATTCAAAAGAATTATGAGAATGTCAAAAAGGAGAAAAAGTTATTGAAATCAAAAATTTCAAGATTGAATGCTGAGATCAATTTAATCAAGGCTAATAATGGAACCAAGGTAATTCGACCAACTGATGAACTGACAAAAGTAATAAACATACAGAATCATCAGTTGATCCAACTCCCAGTGTTCAGTTCAAACCTGGAAAACCATTTGGAGATAGATCTGGTTTAGGGTTTGATAATTAGTATAATTCAAAGTTCAGACAAAGATCAGTTGCAATAATGTTTGTGACTACTTAAAAGTCAGAAAACTGATAAAGTTATTAGAACTGACAAAAAATCAGTACAGCCAAATGTACAAACTGATAGAACTGATAAATCTGTTGGTAAAATGCACCAAGCCAACAGATTTTACAGAAAAACTCAGAAGGCTGAAAAAGGCAAAACCGATCCGAGATCAGTAAGAAAAATCTTCAAGTCTCATCCATCTAAGAATGAAGACCATTCATGGAATAATAGACTCAGAGGAAAAGGAAGACTATTTCTCACTGATGGAGATTGGAATGAACCATCACATCAGTTTCACAAACTGGATAGGATAAAACAGGAAAAGGTTGTGAAAACTGACTTTACTCAGTCAAGATATCAAGAGAGGTATAAAGTTAAAAATAAAATTATATCATCAAAAACTAATCAGTTAGGACCCAAACAGATATGGGTACCAAAAATTTCTCATTTAGTTTGCAGGAGAAGTATCGCTAACTGGGAACCGAAAAGGTGGGATTCACAAAACTGAGTTGAATTCACAACTAAGTTTTTGAATTCAATACAAGTACAAGATTGAAAGTATACAACTGGAGTTACACCGCATCTACCCTACTTACTACTGTCTAGCTACGAACGTCAGAAAAAGACGTGACCTTTTCTAATCTCAACCGTACATCTTTTCCACTCATCTTATTTTTCGCAATCTCAAAACATTTATGACAAGACGTTATGAGTCCCACTCAATTCATAACTACCCTTGCTACAAATTATAAATAACCCATAATTTTCTTTTATAATTCTTTACACTCGAATTTTGAATCTACCTTCTATACCCCCAATTTTCAAATTCTCAAATCAAATCCAAAAAACAATGGTTTCTACTCTTGTTGAACCTGGAATGATCATTTCACTTGATCAATTCATTGCCAAGTATACCGATCAAACTTTAGCCAAAGTAATTGCAGCAAAAATTCAGAAGATCAAAGGATTGGATGTTGTATTCAACATCGATCTGAAAAGTGTATGTCTAGAAAGCATTGGAGACTTCTATGAATTTGGAAGTACAGCTATAGAAGGAGAGAGCACACACACTTTTACTAGTACTGTCAATGGTAAATAGATCAAGGTTACTGAAGACCTAATTTCAGAGATTTTTGGATTCGATAAAACTGGAGGTACGGAAGCCATCAAGTTGACCAAAGAACAAAAGGAAAAATCATGGAAATACATAGCAATTGATGCAGACTCCACCATTTCACAGACCGGGAGCACAAGCCTACTCAAACCAGAATTCAATTTCCTCACCAAATGTTATCAAATTTCATAATTGAAAATGCTGGAAACTTTAGCAATCTATCTGGAGCAAAATTGGATTTGCTATATGTGATTTGGTTTGGAGAAAGTTTTAATTGGCAAAGATATCTATTTGACCAATTAGTGGCACAATCACTTTACACACCAAAGAAGAAAACTGATGTCAAGAAAGGTCGATTTTATCATAAAAAGACTCTTACATTAACAGTCCAAAGAATACTCGATCCTTTTGGAATCGCAAAGAGGAAAGAAACACCAGCTGCCGATGGGAAGATTGTTACTAAGTAAGAAAAATCTTGAAAAAGAAAAGCTGAAGGTTCTGTAAGTGAACCTAAAAAGAAGAAAAGCAGAAAGATGAAGAAAAATGTAACTGGAGATGAAGCCTTAGAACAAGTTGAAGAATTAAGGAAAAGAAGGAAACAGTTGGAAATTTCAGAAAAAGGAAAATCTGATCACGTTACTGAAAAATCAGTAGAAGTGTCACCAACACAAACAATAAGAATCAAGATTCTTTGAAGGTCTCAGACTGATAGTGAGGGTGAAGTTACTCTCACCGAATCTATTCCAGTTTTGGTAACTGAGGCTTTACCAATTCATGAACCAGCTACGCATGCACAAGAAATGGAAATGACAAAGGAAACTGAAGTTGTCAACAGAGAACAGAATGTTGAAGCTGACATACAAAAGGAAGATGAGACTCAGGGGGAACAAACCCTGAGAGTTGAGCATGATGATGAAGAATCTGACAGTGAAGAAAGACTGATTGACAAAACAATGTTGGATATGCTTTTGTTACTTTCAAAATCCAGATCCACCCCTCAAAAATCTATTTCCAGATCATAATTTGAAGAATCAGTTAAAGGATTTTCAGCTTCTCAATCTGTAGAAAAAGGAGCTGAAATAGACTCAGGATTCACTAAGATTATCCACTTGGACGAGATGATCCATGAAGAAGAACCCACTGAGTTCACAATGAAAGAAGTTCTAGTTACTACATTGGAACCTAAGCCTAGTGAAGAACAAGTTGCTGAAGAACTTGTTAAAGACACAGTTTTGGAAACCGAGCCTATAATTTCAGTTTCAGTCACTGAAAAAGGTACATCAGTCATCACTGAGGAAGGAATTAGAAGAACTGATCCCATGCAAATTGATAATGTTATTTTTGAAGATGATCAGGAGGTCACAAGAGAATCGGATGAGATCGTCACACAATCCAAATCCTCAACTGATCATGGAGAACTAATGATAGTTGATTATGAGCGATTACGTAAATATCAAACTTGGAAATTCAGTTCCATTGCCAATCAAAGGAGTCAGCAAGCAGAAATGCAAGTTATTGAAAGATGGGTATTTGATCTCTACAACATTACAAATCTGTCGGAGATAATCAATACCGATGAATTCTTAAATCAAGGGTATGCGCTGATCAGAAATAATTATTGGAAGGAAGCCACAGCTGGTGGAAGTTCCAAATAGAATGAAGATGATGATGATTCGCAGGAAGATCCCAACTTACAAAAAGGGATTCTTGCCTCTCTACAAGAAAAGGAAACTGCAACAGAACAGAATACTGATGATAATTCTAGTAGTTCTGAAGAAGCCAGTGGAAGCTCAAGTTCTGAAACTGCATCTGATGCACAACAAGATAAAGAAGATGACGGAGGTTATCAATCTCCTACTGAAAAGTCTACACTTGAAATAGCAAGAACTATGGCAAACATGCCTGGAGAAGAATCTGATGATGAACTCAATATACATTTGTCACCTACAAGAAATGTTGATCAATCAAGCCTGGAAAAAGCTAGGAAACAATCTGAAGAAAGAAGAAGATCGGCAGAATATAGAGAAAAACTAAAGTTGTTATCTAACCTCTAAATCAAGCTAAATCAACTGAGGCTGAGACAAATAAAGTAAATGAACAACAAGCCGGAAGCTCAAAAGATGCACCTACTTAGGTTGATCTCATTAAATTCTATCATAATGAGATAATCAGAATTCAGAAAGACGATAACAACTTATTTGGAAAGGTTTTAAAATCCTTAGAGGCTAGCAAAGATGAAAGAAGCAAACTTGAAAAGAAGATGGATATCGTCACTAATAATTGTCAAAACACTCTGATTGAGCTTCGGAAAACAACCATTGAAAATGACACAAGAAGAGATGAAACTCAAGATAGATGGGAAGTTATTCTCAATAATCTGGTAGACAAAATGATTTTAATGGAACAAGGCATGAAGGACTCAGTTGTAGCTCAAACCATTTTGGCATCGACTCAACAGACATTGAATGCTTACATCAAAATCCTAATTCATAAAGATGATGTCAATAAGGGGGAATGGTTGGATATCTTAAAATTCCATGCAACTGAGATGCCACAAGTCCTTACAATCGTTGATGACAAACTGAATGAACTGAAGAAAGCCAGAGGAGAATTCACTGATGGGGAGATGAAACTGATTGTTAAATACTCAGAACCGACTGACAAAAGAATTGGCTTGGATTCTCGCCTCTACAGTCTATTCAAAAATCTACCTGAAAGAGATGGAGTATCAAGAGAAGAATCTCTTGAAATATTTCTACACATGCAGAAGATGCTCATGCACTACTTTAACAAACTCAAGAAATGGGAAAAGAATGGTACTCTAGATAAAGTATCAGATAAAGTTGAAAAGGCTGAAGCTGAATTTATTCAGAATCTACTGAAAACAGCCACCAGTGAAAGACTAAGGACAACTTTCTTTACTTTTGCAGTTCTTTTCAAAAGCAAATTTTTCGGCAAGCACAACTTATTGGAATCTTGGAATATATGGGCAAGCATTCATAGAATTGAAAGCACAGCAACAAATGATGCTATGAGAACTGTTGCGGAAGCCAATGAAAATCAATTTAGCTTAACTGTCAAGTAAAAAGAAACTGTCTTTTAGTTCTTTTTATTGTATTGTATTTTATTACCCAGCACTGTAACTCAGTTATCGAATAAAGTTTCAGTTTCTCAGTTCACCGTGTTATTTACTGTATCTTGTTTATCTTATTGCATTGCTTTTAAGGAGGGTATTGACATCATCAAAAAGGGGGAAATTGTTGGAAATAAAATTTATGTTTTGATGATAATTCATCACTTATTTAGTCTTGGTTCTAAACCCCATTGATGAAGTGTCATAACTAGCTGTTATACTGCAAAGCCAAAAGATGTCTAGATATCAATGTATAAGATTTAATAGAGTCTGATATTTGTATATGTAAAATCAAACAAGCACTGTAATACTTCTTGGTCGTGAACTGAGATAACAAGAAACTGAGTTATCAGGAAACTGGAAATCAGTTAAATTGGAAATCAGAGCACACCAACGTAAAACTAAAGAAGATAAGTTCGCTGAGGGACACGGACTCAGTTGGCTTATCTAAGAAGACTGAAGAACTTAGGGTCACAGACTCAGTTTAGAAGACTGAAGAACTGAGGGTTCAAACTCAGTTTATGAAGACTACGTCGAGACTGTAAAGTTAGACTTCAGGCCAGATTGTGATGACCTGAACTGACTTTATGGATCTTGTTTAGGATCTAAGACACATAAGGACAATGATGTGTTTGATGATTAATTCCTTAGTGTACTCTGATTAAGTCAATTATTATCAGATGAAAACTTGAGTACTGATTTTGAAGAAGGGTAAAAACTCAGTTAATGCTCTTAGAAACTGAGAACTAATAATGTTCTCAGTAAATCAGTTTTACAACTAAGGTTTGACTAAAACAGAAAAAGGATTCAACCGTTACAATTCGACAATTATGATTGAAGGATAATCTATCCTTTCTGACATAATTGTACAAGCAAGAAAGCAGGACCACTAATGGCCACAAGGATTTGAATTCAAAGGAATCTGACCGTTAGATAAACCCCTGTAAATAGACTACTTCTACAACAACAAAGGAGAGAGCAGGAGGAATTAAAAGAATCTATCTAGTCAAGAAAGATAAAATTAAAGGGGAAAGCCAATCTAAAAGAATTCCTGCTAAATACTTTATTGCAAGATCAAGAAATTTCTTCAAGTGTTTCTAAGCATTCAAGGAAAATCAAGAACATTCATTTGAAGAAATACAGAGCCGAGCGTAATTTATACATCTAAAATAAAAGCTCAAATCACAATTGAATCATAGTTATTGATTCAAGTCTCAACTTTGATTTTATCAAAGGATTAGACTGTGAAACACCAAGAAGGTGTGAAGGACAGTTGAGTGAAGTCAGGGAGACTGTGGTTGTGATGAACGGGTGAAGAGGCAATTCAACCCTTCAAAGACCAGTGTTTCAAACAATTGAAAAGCAGCAATTCTACATATTCTACAAGTGTTTAGATAGTGAAGAGATAGTGAAGCTAGGGATTAGTCAAGGACTATCAGTTTAGAACTTTTTGTAACCGGGCCATCTCAAAGAAGTTCTAGTGGAATTTTCCTCCGCATCACAGGGAAGAGAGGACGTACATGATTACACCACCTGGAACCTCTATAATATTTGTCTTATTTACTTTACGTATTCATTTGCTTCATTACAATTATATTTATCTAGTATTCGTTCTGAAATAAATTTAACAATCTGTTTGTTAACTTATATCTGATAAAGGCTTAACTAATCCGCTGCCAGTTAACTAGACTAAATATAAGTCAGTATTGACTTATACACAGTTGAGTTAACTGAACTCCACACAAGTTTTAACTGAACTTTAATTTGTTTTAAATCCAATTTTAGGGACAAGTTTATTCACCCCTCCCCCTCTAAACTTGTGTTAGCCTTTCCAAGGGACCAATACTATCCGTTCTGACATAAACGTACAAGCAAGAAAGTAGGACCACTAACGGCTACAAGGATTTGAACTCAAAGGAATTTGACCGTTAGATAAACCCCTATAAATAGACCACTTCTATCAGAAAGAAGAAGATGATGAGAGGTGAAGGAATTCTAAGAATTAATCTAGTCAAGAAAAATCAAAGGGGAAAAAGCCAATCTGAATGAATTCCTACTAAATACTTAATTGCAAATCAAGAAATTTCTTCAAGTGTTCTTTAGCATTCAAAGAAAGATCAAGATCATTCATTTGAAGAAATACAGAGCTGTGCATATCTTATACATCTAGAAGAAAACCTCAAATCACAATTGAATCATAGTTATTGATTCAAGTCTCAACTTTGATTCTATCAAAGGTTTAGACTGTGAAACACCAAGAAGGTGTGAAAGACAGTTGAGTACATTCAGGAAGACTGTGGTTGTGATGAGCTGGTGAAGAGGCAATTAAACCCTCCAAGGACCAGTGTTTCAAACAATTGAAGAGCAGCAATTCTACTTGTTCTACAAGTGTTTAGATAGTGAAGCTAGGGATTAGTCAAGGACTATCAGTTTAGAACTTTTTGTAACCGGGCCAAATCAAAGAATTTCTAGTGGAATTTTCCTCCGCATCACAGGGGAAGAGAGGACTGACATGATTACACCACCTGGAACCTCTATAATTCTTGTTTATTTACTTTACGCATTTACTTACTTCATTACATTCATAATTATCTAGTTCTCATTTACAGCAATGTAAAGAAACTGACTCAACAAGCTATCTGATAACTAATATTTTTATAAAGGATAAATCAATCCGCTGCCAGTTAACTAGAATAAGGATAAGTCTGTATTGACTTATACTCAGTTGAGTTAGCTTAACTCCACACTAGTTTTAACTGAACCGTAATTTGTTTTAAATCCAGTTTTAGGGACAAGTTTATTCACCTCCCCCCTCTAAACTTTTCTTAGCCTTTCCAAGGGACCAACAATATCCTACATTGAAACAATATTAAAATAAGGGACTTATCCGCTGCCCAAAATTTTTTAAAATGATAAAGGTTTTTGAAACTCGAGAATAGTTATTCACCCCCTTCTGACTACACTTTTAGCCTTCTCTGGGACCAACAATATACAAGAGGATATGGCATCCTAGTGAAGAATGGTTTAACAATCAAGAATATTGCATCTATTGAGGGACTGGACTACAAAGTCACTTTTCACAAGGATCAATGTATTGTCATGAGTGAGATAGGAGAGCAAGTTGTACTTGCTGGAAGAAGACAACAAAACATGTATGTTGTAGATTGGACCACTTCTATACCAGAAACTATCTCATTGTGCATACAAAGTCATAACTAAACTGATTATGGCATAAGAAGTTGAATCATCTAAATTTTGATGATATCAATCAGTTGGTGAAGAAGAAGCTGGTAATAGGTCTACCTGACATCACATACAAGAAAGATGGGATATGTGATGCTTGTCAACAAGGAAAACAAACAAAAGCAAGCTTCAAATCAAAGACTTAACAATCAACCAAACGAGTTTTGGAGCTTATGCACATGGATCTTTTTTGACCTGTGATACCAACAAGCATAACTTGAAATAAGTACACACTAGTAGTTATGGATGATTTTTCAAGATACCCTTGGGTAATCTTTATGAAAAAGAAAAGTGAAACACTTCAAAATATGCCTGAACTTTTGAAGAGTCTACAAAATGAGAAAAGTGTAACAGTAGTAAAGATCATAGCAGACAAGGGTACTGAGTTTTTAAACAAAGCCATTAAAGAATACTGTGAACAGAATGTTGTGATGCATCAACTAGCAGCCACTGGAACACCTTAATAGAATAGGGTTGTTGAGAGAAGGAATAGGACTTTAAAGGAAGCAGAAGAACTATGATCTATGAGGCAAAATTACCTGAAAGGTATTGGGCTGAAGCAATCAACACAGCATGATTCACACAGAATAGAACATCAGTGAACAAAAATCTTAACAAGACACCTTATGAGATTTGGAATGGAAGAAAGCCAAACACATCCTACTTCCATCCATTTGGGAGTGAGTGCTTTATCCTAAATAATGATGATTCTATAAATCTTGTTTTAGATAAACCAAAGTTCACTGGAATCGATAATGAAGAAGTTTCAGAACCTCCTATACATCTTGATGTCATTGATCCAGTGTATGTAGATATTCTAAAGTTTGTAGGTGATTTAAAGGTCTTTGATTATTGAAATAAAGATGCCCCTGCTCGAGGACCTGATAGTAATACTACTGATACAACAATAGATGTAGCCCAAGGATCTGCTGACTCCCCTACTGAACCACCAGCAGACCCTACTGAAGATCAAGTTCATATAAATCAAGCAAATAGTGAGTTACAATAGTAGAAGGATCACCCTACTGAACAAATTATTCGTGATGTACAGCAAGGTGTAAGAACTAGAAGACAACAACAAGCTATATTTACATGTTTTCTATCTCAACTGGACCTAAAGTTGTTGAAGAAGCAATTGCTGATCCTGATTAGATAATTCCTATGCAAGAAGAACTCAATGAGTTTGAAATAAATCAAGTATGGACACTAGTGGAGAGGCCTTATCATGCAAATATCATTGGCACAAAATGGGTATATAGAAATAAATTGCATGAATCTGGTACCATTGTTAGAAACAAGGCCAGACTAGTGGCAAAGGGCTACTCACAAGCAGAAGGAATAGACTTTGATGAGACATATGCCCTAGTTGCAAGATTGTACGCAATAAGACTATTTTTGGCATACGCAGCACATAAAAACTTCAAGTTATACCAGATGGATGTAAAGAGTGAATTTCTCAATGGCATTCTGGAAGAAGAGGTTTATGTTCAGCAACCTCCTGGTTTTGAAGTTAAAGATCAAGAAGATAAAGTGTACATATTAAATAAAGCACATTATGGATTGAAACAAGCACCAGGAGCTTGGTATGAGACTCTATCTCAGTTCTTGGTGAATAATGGTTTTACCAAAGGAACCATTGACAAAACTCTTTTCAAAATCAAAGAAGGAAACAACACCCTGCTAGTGCAGATTTATGTAGATGACATCATATTGAGTTCTAAAAATGAAGTGTTATGTGAAAAATATGCTAATCTCATGAAGAGTAAGTTTCAGATGAGCATGATGGGAGAAATGAACTACTTTCTCGGACTACAAGTCAAGCAAAGGAATGATGGAATCTTCATTCATCAAACCAAGTATACCAAGGAGCTGCTGAAGAAGTTTGGTATGGAAAATAGCACCAAAGTATCAACTCCTATGGGTACAAGCATCAGGTTGGATGAAGATAATGAAGGTAAAGATGTTGATCCGACTATATACAGAAGAATGACAGGATGTATGATGTATCTCACAGCCACCGGACCTGATATATCCTTTGCAGTAGGTGTTTGCGCAAGATTTCAATCAAAACCTAAGGAAAGTCACCTAGACGCTGTCATTAGAATTCTTAAGTATCTAAAAGAGACTTTGGGAGTAGGGATATGGTATTTAAAAGATGAAGCTTCAAAGTTATATCCTACTCAGATTCTGATTATGCTGGGTGTAATATTGATAGAAAAAGCACCACATGAACTTGTCACTTGATGGGAAATAGACTTGTTTCCTGGTTTAGCAAGAAGCAGAATTCTATATCAACTTCCACTGCTGAAGCAGAATACATAGCTGCTGGAAGTTGTTGTGCACAAAACCTATTGTTGAGACAACAATTAAGGGACTATGGGATTGAAGAAAGAGAAATTACTATAATGTGTGACAACACAAGTGCAATTGGTATTACTGAAAATCATGTATTGCACTCAAGAACCAAACACATTGATGTGAGACATTCTTTTATAAGAGATCATGTTGAAAAGAAAGATTTTGTGGTTTTCTACATACCTACTGAAGATCAACTTGCTGATATCTTTACAAAACATTGGATAAAGACATATTTGCTAAGTAAAGAACTGAACTTGGCATCATCAAGGTTGACTGACATGCTAATGTTCAGCAGAGCATTCGAATTCACCACAGGGACTAGTCTTTGCTCTGTTGGGTGCACTCACTAGGCAGATTAGTCATTGGTATCAACAATTCCTAAGTGCTCTTATAGTTTGGACAATTGATCAAATGAAATTGCCAAGGGGATTGGACTTTGCCCTGCTGGGTGAGCTCACTTGGCAGATCAGTCATTGGTATTAAAATTCATCTTGTATTGTCAGTTGGACAAATCTATACCTACAACAAGCTGAATGAAGATATAAAGATCAGCTGTGTTTTCTATGTATCAGCAGACCCCAGGACCTGCTGAATCATATCAGCAGTAAACATACAATGATAGTCTGCTGAAGATCAAGCTATTGATAAAGTCGTAATTAATGAAAGTCAACAGTAAATTTATTGGATATTAATCCTATCTTTATTACAGCTGTTACAAGGACACAACTGTTTCTTACATTAGTGGGACTATATAGTGGGACACGTGGCATTATATTATTCATTTCCACTAGAATCATGCAAATTGCTCTACAAGACTCTGATGCATTGGTCGAGGTGTCCTACCCACTACTGTCTATATTTAGCAAATTATACACAAAGGTTTCACAGTATAATTTCTGCAAATACACAAGTGTGACAACAAATATCGGTACTCATCTTCTTCAATCTCTCAAAATCAAGAAAACAATGTTTGTTGAAGATGTATATCTTGGCTCAAGCCAAAGTTTTTGAGGTTATGTTACAGATGCTAATGAAATAGAGCTGGCAATTAATCTACAGGTCTTGAAATGTTCTAAACATAAGACTGCAGAAGATTTCTTATAGAAATGTATGTGATTTTTTGATACATATGGTAATAAAATCACATACAGAGGTGTTTACAACAACTGTGATTGGTTAGGAGATTCTAGTTTCCTCAAATTTGTTAAGAGAGGTATTTGGATTTGCTGAAGGCAATGGAGCACCAAAAAACCAAGAAAGCTTGGAGTTAGCAAGATTAGCCTTTGTTGAATCTATAAAGAATGATCCAAAAAAGCAAGTATCTCTTGGAATCAATGCCAAATATATCTCCTATTAATATAATCTGCTGAGCAAGTATATTGCAAAGAACATGCTAGGCCTGGTTGAAAGCTATGATACTTTATCAGGACCAAAAATGCACCTAATTATTATCATCTCTAGAACTATAAAATTTGATTGGGCTGGATTCTTTGTGTATTACATGAAGAAGATAATGACAGAAGAAAGAGAGGTCATAAAGAAGAGAATCAAGGAGAACAAGGCTATGAAGTATCTTGGTTCTAGATTTTTCATAAAGGTTAAACCTTTAGGGTTACTGATTCAGAGTCTATTGAATCATCTAGGCATTGCTAATGTAGCACCTCAAGATATAAACAAAGTGAGGTATCAGCTAGAAGTCAATACTCCAATTCCTGGTCTAGATGATGATGAAGGAGATGAACAAGAGGAGAGTGACCAGAATGTGGAGTTGAGAACCAAAAGGAAGGTTGGTCCTAAGGCTGCTGAGTCTAGGATGTCAATAGAAAAGAGAAAGACTGCTAAAACAAGAAAGATAATTGAGATTCTCAAGCCTAAGAAATCCAAATAGTCAGCAGACTCTGCAAAGCCTGCTAATACTAGTGCTAATGTATCCTCTGCTCCTGCTGAACCTAAAAAAGAATAAAGTTGCACAGGTTTTTACTGAACAAGTTAAAGAGGCAACCAGAAAGAGGAAAGCAGTATCCAAAGAAGCACTTGAGCAATCTTTGTTTGGAGCCCCTGAAAGGCTTTTGAAGAAAGTGAAGCAGATTGCAAAGAAGAAGAGTAATCGTGGAAAAGGAAAGGAGTTAAGGATTTTGGAAAACTCAAAGAGAAGAAGAAGAAGAAGCAAATGTTGAACAAGGAGTTGTAGAGCCAACTGTAGTGGCTACTGAGACTGTACAAGAGCCTACTAAGGAGGCTACTAAAGTAGTACAAGACCCTGCTGAGACTACCAAAATTTAGGGCGAAGCACAGTTGGAACAAACCCCTGCTGAAGAGCATACAATTCTGGGGGAAGAAAGCATTCAACAGATGGAAGTAGTAGGTACAAATGTTTCTTTTGATATATTTGTATCTACTTAAGGAACTTTATCTCATTTGGTGGAAAATTTTGGAAGTCAACAAGCTGAAGCTCAACCTACTACTAAGAAACCAACTATGCCTTATGTCAGGGGGCCGAGGAAGCAAAAGGAAAATCCAGACTTCAAGAAAATCGAACAATAGCTTGAATGGGTGTTTGGATTCTATAAGAAAAAAAACCTGCAGCAGACCTTATGACAGGTTTTGAAGAATGGAGTTTTGGAGATTTTGGAGTGGAGAACTTGCTAGGACTCATTGACACATCTGTTTACAAATGAGACTGTTGGAACATATTGATAATGGCAGAAAGAAAGGAAAAATCATGTTCAGAGACCCAAAGTTTAAACCTTTTGGTGATAGTTAAGAATCATCATCTTCTAATTTTGATGATGATCATCATATGCACCCTAGAGAATCAGGTGGTGCTATGAACGAAAAGTCTACTGAACAACCAAAACCTGTTGAAAAAGAGAAAGAACACCCTACTGATAAAGAGAAGTCTGCTAAGGGTCAGCAGACTGTTGAACAAGAAGAGGAATTGTTGACATCATTTGCAGATGATATAAAAACATAAATAGATGCTACAACAATTCTTGGTGGTGGTGCTTTGGAGGATTCTGCTGAAGTTACTAGGAAAGAATAGATTGATGCAATATCTGAAGAATCTGCTCAATTCCAAGACAAAATCAACACAGAAGGGACCTTAGTAATTGCTGCTATAAATTTAGAGGTTATTGCGGAGGTTGGAGGAGTTTTGGAAGAAATCTTGGTAGTTTTTCCTGCCACTACTGAAGAACAAGTTGGTCAATTGGGTGTTGTTGCACCTTATGCACAACCTATCCCTATAGTTGTCATATCTGATACACCAATGGAACCAAACTTGGAATATCCTATGATCACACAAGAACTTCAATCCAAGGTTACTAAGGCTACATCTGCTACACCTATGGAGATTGAAGAGTTTGCTGAAGAGGTGGTTCAGTCTAGTGTGGATCAGACGGCAACTAAACACAGGTTGGAACTGGTGGTTCAATTCACTGAGGATCAGACAGTGATTGGACAAAGGTTGGTACTTTTAATGGGATTTGAGGTATCCCCTACTGCCAGCATGGAACCTGCTGACAAAGATGTTCCTGCTGATAATCAAGAAGAGGTTGCTGATGCACAATCTGAAGAGAAACTTCTTGATTATAGAGATAGTGAGGAAAAATTTAATGTACCTCTTGAGGAAGAATACCCTATTTATGAAAATGCTCCTAATTTGGATGAGGGAAGTCTTGAACCCTATGACTGGGACAAAACGTAGGCTATTGTGGTAAGACAACCTAGACCTAAGGATGGTTTCGAAAGATCTACTAAGAATATGGCTGGTATTGCTGCCACTATACCAGGCTATATTTTGGAAGTACTGATGGTTGTTAGGGTAGATATCACTCAACTAAGGAATCAACTAAGGACAGTGTGCAAAGATTTGAAGACCTAGTCAATCTAGAGGAAAATAGAGGATGGACTACTAAGACTGTTGCTTCTAATGTTACTCATTTACAATTCACTAGTAATGATATGCTTCGAGAAATTTTCTCTAGCCAAGATAGACTCTACAAAGAGAGATAAGTATATTTCTGAGGAGATTTCCACATTTCACAAGATATTTGATAAGATGGCTGAGACATCAACCCCTGCTGCACTTTATCCTAAAATTCTGGAAAGAATGAACCTGCTGGAACAAACTATAGAAGGCCGGATTACTTCAGTATATACTAGAATGGAGGTTATGGAAGGACAGCTAAATAATCTGGTGAATACACAAGAAGACTCGAATCCTGGCGGTGGTCGATCAATCAAGATAATTTCGAAATGTAAGTAACTGTTTACCAATATCATCACTATGTAATTCTCGGTGCTTGACTAGTCAACTCTTTGACGATACACATCACTATGTGTTAGTCAACTCCTTGTCTCTAAAGTCAGACGGCCCTGATGGTGGCTAATCAAAGAAAGACTTTTGTCGAGTCATAACCTAATATTCGCGAGATCTCATACGATCATATCACAATAACGACTATATACCTGAGGTTGGTCAACTCCCAGTCAATCAATTGGATCCGAACAAGGACTCTTCACCGTCGTTATAATATTGGGAGACAGTATTTCGGCTTGATTTTTGTTGTGGAAGTATTTGTGTAAATTAATTTCGAATTAATTCTTTTATATAATTTGATTATGGTCTCATCATGTATATCTATCTCTATAGACATACATCCTACACATTCATCTAGATCGTGCTTAGTTATGTATCTATCGTATCATATAAAATAAATACAAGCACAAATAAATAAATGCGTAAAGTAACCGGTATGATCATTGACTTTTCCTAGGTGCGGTTTCGAATACAAACTGATGAAACCGCAGGTCACAATCTAAAGGTAGCTGCAACCGCCAATAGGATCTTTATTGTTGTATGCCAGTGGGTTCTTTTATCTCTCTTTGGTCTTCATCTTCTTGCTCCATTCTTGTTACATAATAATCTGTCTAATTAATAATTACACCCGCCGCACACGGGGAGGAGCTAATGGGAATGGGATAAATGAAAAAGTTAAAGTAGGTCACGTACTTCATAACGGCCTACTACAATTTGAAAAACCAACATAAAGAAAACATTCACATCTATCCTATTGGTCGAGTCCATGATCAGTCGGGGTCCGTATAATCATATTATATCTACACATCTAATCCATACATTTATATCTTATGAAAAATATCAAATTAAAATTTAACTAATTGTGCGTCTTATTTTATCACATCAAATAATCAATTAAATTTTAATTAATTAAATGATTTAAATCAAAAATAAAATTAACATTTAATTTTAAATCGATTTTAATTTTATTAATTAGTGACTATTCAAAATTAAAATCAAAATTAAAAATTCTCTTTTGTTTCATTCCTTTTGGCTCTTAACCAAAAGGGATGCCTTTGGTTTTCTAAACCAAAAGACATCTCTGTTTAGCTACTTTCCAGAATCAAAATTTTGAAAGTGGCATAGGCCTAAGCCTTTTTCAAATCAAATATTTGGAAAGACCAATATTTTTGTTGATTTTCCTGGACACTTTCCAAAATCAAAATTTTGAAATTGGCATAGGCCTAGGCCTTTTACCAAATCAAATATTTGGAAAGGGCCTAGGCCTATTCCAAACAAAGTTTTGAAAGGCCATTAATATTTTAATGCCATGTGGCATCACTAAACAAAAGTGATATCAATGCACAATAAATATCACAAAACGAAAATGAATCGATCTCCCTTTTGTTAAAGAGCAACCGACGTCGGCAGCCCTAGGGCCGCACGCACCGCCACGCGCCGCCGTGGAGGTGGGGACTGCCGCCGATCGGCCGAGCCCCCATCGATTCCATTTTTTTTATGTTTTTATCGTTTTGCGAATCTAGATCTTGCATCTATCGATTAATTACTACGCAGCTTATTTAGTGCTTATTGCTTAAGCTCGAAACTCTTTCTGATACCACTGTTAGGAAATCTACGCGGGGACGCAGCGGAATTCAAAAATTATTTCCTTTTAACCAGGATCGACTTCGTGTGAGCAATAAACAAATAAAGCTAGTAGACGGTGGTTACCTTGCTTGATCTAAAAGATCGACGCTCTGTCCGTCTATGGAGAGTAGCGATGCACGGAGCCGGCCAAGTGTTGGCCTTCACCGGTGATCCACACGAACAGCTCGTCGGAATTCCATCATGGATTGGTACTAGAAAAATCCGGTTACGAGACTGGTCTTTTCTCTCTCTCTAAATCTCGCTAGAAGAAGCTCTCTATTTTTCACAAGAACTATTAGCTCTTTGAATTGTGTTGTGCAAAAGAACAAGCCAAGCCTCCCTTAATTAGGGTGACATGCGCCCCATGCATTTCCCAAACTGATTCGGATTAACTTCTAGTAGGTTAATGAGAAAGAAAACCTTTTTCTAATAAAATAAGGAAAAAGAACCTTTGATTGATTTATCTCATTAATATTCAATATCTTATATTAAATATATTTCCAAGATATATATTGACAATATCTTATATTGAATATATCTTTATCTTATTACCCTAAATCTATTTTTCCAAAAAATCAATTAATATCTAATAATAATATATGGTAATCTTATTAATTTCTTTTGGATTCTAATCTTATTAATTAAATTGCACAACTCAAATTTATCTAATCTACTTTGAAAGTGGCGCCTCTTCCCACTAATTTGGGAATTGAGATTTTCTTTAATTATTATAATACTATGATTAATTAATTTGTAAAATACATGTATATCATTTTTTTTCTTCGAAATACATATCTAATATATGTACATTTAATTAATCATCATAATTAATATCTTCTATTATATATATTTATAATAATTAAATACCACCATACTAATTTACAACTAAAACCTTTATAGTACGAGATAAATTCTTTCCTTATTTGGTCATCAACTATAACCACATTTTAATCCGGCTAGATGTTCTTATGTCTCTGACCCGATAGGCTTTCGAATATGATGGACGTAGACTCAAAGTGAAAATTACGAAAATACCCTTCATACCTAACGATCACGGGAAAGCGTCTAGAAACACACCGTAACCCCCAATCATCGGAAGTGTCAAATGCAATGACTCCTACCTTCCATTTGAAACATTTACTGTGTAAACATAACCATATCGCTATAATAATGTCCATACGGTTGTTCGTCGAGTGTCAAACATCAACGACCGTATCTTATAATCTGGATATCATGCTCTCTCGAAGTAACTCATTTACTTCCACTTTGCAAAGATTAACGAGAGTAAGACATTCCTTATCAGAAGGCCCTTTCGGATATTCACCCCTAATATTAGGGTACGCGATTTCCGACCAATCAAACACATATACTCCGCATGCTTCAGTATCACACCCATTCAATACCGCATGATCACCCAGTGGCTAAGGGAAACATCAATAGTGTCAAAGTATGACCATCCACACCGTGATGCTATGTAGACTCCGCTCCTAAGGATAATTACACAACCGCCACATAGTGTGACACTTAACAGTGTAAGTGGGTCAGTCTAACGTATGCATTCTCTAATTGTTTGTCCCTTGAAAAGGCTTTGGTTAAGTTTAGAGGTGGGGTGAATAAACTTAGCACGTAAAACTTTTTGGAGTTGACAAACTCAGCAAGGTCAGTAGTCTACTGACTATCAGTAGTCTGCTGACTACAAATGTTATTGAATTTGTTGCAGCGGAATATATTTAAATTAAGCCTTATCAATGTTGTTGTTGTTGCTGCTGCTGCAACCGCCGCTCTTCTTGTTCCAGATGCTAAACGTCCTCGAACCAATATGGGCATTTGTAAGAAGAAATTGTTTTCTGGAAGAGTCGACAATTCTATTCCTTTGAATCACGCCTTCACCAATCCTACCTTTAAAGGTATTTTTAGGTTTTTTATTTATCTGAATGAATATTTTGGTGATTCTTTTTCCATCAGATTAGAATTAAAGTAAGATTTTGCATTTTTAAAAGAAAAAAAACTTTCAAGAATGATGAATTTAAGGATAATATTTCCCAGTTGTGATTAATTTAGTTATTTTAAGTGAAAAGAAAAGAGAACACACTTACTAAATGCTAGGCCTTTTGCCTTATATGTTTTTGTAGCAGGAAATACAGAGACATGGTTTGATTCAGCTGCAAATCATGAATCTGACTGCAGTGATGAAGATTTTCACAGTGTTTCTGATGGTACATAGCTTGCTTATTATTGCTCTAAGAGCATCTCCAACCCAACAGCAATTCAGCAAATTGCTGTAAATTTTTGCTCCAATAGAGAGGCAATTGATGCATCAAATTGTTGGGGGAGGGGATTTCTCCATTTAATTTGCTGTTGAAACTGAGTAGCCGGCAAACCATTTTTTTTCTTTTTCTCTGAAAGGAATTTTCCGTTGATGTTGAACTGTTGGAGTTGATGGAAGAAATTTGGTGTAAAACTTACACCAAATTGATGATTTGGTGTAGTATTTGCCGCCAACGGTTGCGGATGCTCTTATAATCATCTTTAAGAATGAAATTTTGTGTATTGATGTTTTTCACTACAAAATAGCCATTCCCACTTAAGGGAACTCGTTGTAGACAATGTAAATGCTCATAGATTCAATCATTTAATATCTTCAGTTTATAGTTTCCATCAAACCCTACCTTTTCTTTTTTTATGTTTTATTTTACATCTTCTTGATTTTGACTTATACCCATAGACTTTTTTTTAGAAGGATTTTTTTTAGTCTATTAGGAGTCGAGGGTTGGTGGGGTAGGATTATGTTTTTCTTTGTCTAGCATCATATATGTGTGTATACATATGTATATATAGTACATATACACTTTATTTTGATCTCGAATAGCTGAGTCCAAGTATAATGGACTGTCATGGAGGCATGGGACATGAATTATCTGGGATATTAGCATTAAACATCTATGAAATGTTGTGGAGCTGAAGCACAAAGCTCTATTTTTTACCCCTCACCCACACATTCCTCTATTCAGGAAGGATCTTGATGTTGTGGGTAAATAACTTGAGTGGGGATTTGATTGGTTTAAACTGATTCGTTTAACAAAACACATTTACATCATTCATAAGCATGCCATTTTTCTAGTGTTACTTTAACTATCTCTGTGCAGGCCTTTTCAGCTGACAACTTGTCTATCTCTCGTCGTCAATCCGCCTCCACCCGCCGGCAACTTGTCTAGCTCTCGTCGTTGCACTCTGGCTGTTGCACACCACAACCAAAATGTCTTTGGAGTAGGGCCACGTATGAGTTCCGGCCGAAGAAGAGGTCCATTGCGGTGGAACCACTTTCTACTCAACAGTTTCATTCTTCTATTCCAATATTTTATGCACATGCTTTTCATCGTGGAATGTGCTGTTACGCGCATGAGTTCTGGGGTATTGGTATGGTAGCTTTCGGTTACAATGATTAGAATTAATTGATTTCAATTTTTTTCATTCTTTGCTACTGTGTTTTTCAGGAGTTTTGTTCGCATTTGGATGCCGTATTTGGAATGACCTGATTCCCAAAGTAATGATTTTGGTTTTTGTTATGATGTGTAAGAGACAACATGTTGTTTGTGTCATATATGCTTTTAAGACTGATTTCTAGATGGGTTATGTGCTCATCAATGTCTTTTATGGGACCATATAGTCATTTACTTTTTGCTTTAAGTCCAGAATGCTAACGATCAGTGTTTTATATATTGACGATTCATGCTATAAAATGTATAAGTGCAGTTAAGATGAAAATGAGAGACAGAGGAATGACAATAGGGATGCATTGACGTCGCTGTGTAAGATAGATAAGACAATGAAAACCAGTGTTCCTCTTCCCTTCGAGTCATTAATGAAGGAAATCGAGCCGAAACCATTGGTGAAAGAGATATGCGCAACGTGTGGCAATCACAATGCTAAAGAAACGACTTGGATGTTATTTCCGGGAACCGATTTCTTCGGTGGAGTTCCTTTTCATGCTGCTCATACCATATTGGAGAAAGGTATGTATATATGTTTTTAATTACTAGTGAAATACTTTAAGTGATTATTTCCATTTATTTATTTTTGTTTTATTCTATTGTTTTGCAGGATAAAGTGAGTAAGTTTAATCAGTTGTCGCTGAATGGAGAAAGGAAAAAGGAAATGGTCGGATTTCTTCGCTTGTATGTCAATCGAACTTCTATATTGTTTATTAGGTATAATTTTAGGGTAAGTGTTATAGTGTTCTTATGGTACCATGCCATCTTCTTTATTATTGTTGAACAATGCACATAATGTATAATCTAAAATGATCGGTGTTACAACATTGTCGACCTTTCCCTAATTTATGTGAAAAGATCTTTTAAACATATTGGAAGTCTCAGTGCCTCTTACCTTGCTCGTGACATGAAGCATGAATCCTGCTATGACTTCTCCTGCTGCTGGTTCTAATGTTATCAGACGGGGCATTTGTCCAAATGCCATTATCTTTGAGAGGGTATTGTTGAAATGCAACTCACTTACTACCATACCATTCAATATATGTAAAATATGTTTTATTGATGTATTATTACTTTTATGCCCTTTTAACTAAAAAATCCCTAAATTAATAGTGGACCCAATTGTTTTAATAAAACTCGATTCGATCTACTCAACTGGACCCAATGTTAATTTAAACTCGGTTCGACTCAATCAAATTCATCAATTAAAACCTGAAAATCCCTAATAATTTCCCCAAAATCCCTAAATCCCTAAATTGAGAGGGAACTCGACGGCTGCCTCCTCCAACTCTCCCTTCTCCCCTCTCTGAATTAACATCAAACAATCTGCAACTCTCCCTCTTCTTTTCTTTTCTTGCATTTCGAATGAAGAGCACCAATTTGAGCAGCATGACGGCGTTCACAAATAATACGGCGTAGTTCGGCGGGAGTCATGAACAGTTGGCAAAGGAACACAGAGGAGAAGAGGCACGAGAAGAGGAAGGCGGAGGGCGTTCACAAATAACGGGTGGCGAAATTTTATGGAATAGGTATGCTTAAATGTGGATTATTAAAGGGTTCCATGTTCATGATGATATCACAAGTTTAGTTGAACAGTGGACTAAAAGCTATAAGAAGGGTTTCCCTTTCTGGCTATCTATCTATTTGAGCTGATAATAAATGGTAGTGATATTTTAGCTTTCCTTTTTGAAAAGGAACACAAAGTTGCAGGGTTTTGTTGTGAATATATTTGGCCTTAGAAAGAAATCTATTGGGGAAAAGTTAAGGTTTCGGGAGGAAATAAAGGTACAGTTTACATCTTTTTACTCAGTTTCTTTGGGAATGTGGGGGAGTAAGTTTGAGCCAAGGAAGGTAAGAAATATGTCTAGTAGGAACATATTAAAGCTATTTGGAAAATGGGTTGTTTTTCATTCTTTTCAGTGTGTTTGTTTTTGGATGGGGGACAAGAGTTTATATAGGAAAGTGCAGGGTAACGGATATAAGGGAGATTAATGATCATAAATTCACAAAAGTGATCTAATAGATCATACACTGCAACCAAATTTTGGTCCTGAAACACCTGCTTGACATGGAATAAGCTAACATGCATTCCAGGTCTGATTATTTTAACACCTGTAGTTAAAATTAGATCATAGAGGATTTTTAAATATAAAAGCTATCACAGTCTGATTATTATTATGGACAAAGAGGAACGCGGGAGCCTGGAGACAATGAAACCAAGCTTAGGTAGATTTGTAGTGGTTTTTCCGTTGAAGATATGATTTGTTTCCTCCATATAAGCTACAGATCTGAAATCAGCTTGGTTCTTTTGATCAGGTATGTCTCATGCTGAAAGCGGAAGCAGCCAAAGCCAGTTTGCCTTACGGAGGAGTCCCCGTTTGTTTGGTAGCCCCGTTTTAAAGTGAAGTCCCGTGTTTTTACTTGCTTTGTTTTGGTTTTTAACTTTGCTTTCTTGTTTATTTTGCATAAATAAATGTTCATATCATGTCAAATTGGAACTTACTATTATTTCATTGACATTATTAATTAAAATGTTGACATTTCTTTCATATCTCACAGGATATGTTTGAGATTGAGTCTCATTAATTCTCTCATGTGTTATTAGTTTCAAATTTTCATATCATGTCAATTTATTATTATTAATCGGAAAAGAGCGAAAATTGATGGTGTACATGGAGGGATTATAGGAAATATGTTGATATGATGAAATTGTGGCTGGATACAGAATTGTGGCTGGCATTGGTGGTACAAGTTTAAAGCTTGGAATTGGTGGTTATAATTACTTCCTAAAGTGCTTTCGGAATGAATTGTTGTAGAGACCACTATTGAGGCATGCATATGAGGATCAAAAAGCAACAAACATAGAATTGTATGTTTGTTCTGTTCATGTGAAAATGCTCATGGAACCAACACACACAGTCGATAGTCTTTTAAGATCAAAGGATATGCCGTTTTGATGAGAAATATTCTATATGATGCTGATTACTTGTTTTTATTCTATATGATGTTGATTACTTGGTTGCCTGATGTGATGTGATGTATTATCAATACTTGTTGCTTGCAGCTGTACAGAAAATAATATATTTCTTCATGTTCTAAGCGTCAAAATATCACAAATCTTTGATCATATTTTTTCTTTTTTAATCCTCTTTATTTTCACATAATTTTTTTCTTACCCGGATTGCCATCTATACTTATTGCAACATGTCATAAGTACATAGGAACCCTCTTGTATATTTGAATAGAAGGTTTCATAGTCAAAAGTAGTAGGGGGTGCTTATGAAAGGAATAAGGCAAGGTTAGCATCTGGATTATTATATATAAAAAAATAAAATAAAATAAAATAAAATAAAAAAAAGCATCTGGATTATTTCCTTTTCATCATTCTCATCACCTGTACTAGGTCCATAGAGTCGTGGACTTGGAGTATAAAAAAGGTCCCCCCTCCTTTGTTTTATTTTTTTTTTTTTTTTCGAGTTTTTTGGTGGTGGTCAGGACCACGTACGCCATACTGTCTTACAATAGAATTTCTTAAAAGAGGGACAAATTTGTAAAAACATGGCATTCAATATATACATTGATTGATGTAACGCTCCGCATCCCAGGATACCGAAGCTCTTATCAGGAAGAAGAGAAACATTCTTGGCACAGATAAGATTAAATAAATCTAACATTATACGCAGTTCTACGTCGTCAGTATCAAATAAAAGAAACTAAGTTTAAAAAACTGGGTAAAACATAAACGCTACTAAGAATAGAAATTAACCATACTAAAGATGGATAGTTAAATTACAACGACAATGAAAACCAGAAGACTTATACAATACGATGTCTTAAATGAAGAAGTACGACACGTCTAAGAAAAAAATACAACTAGTCTAAGACAAACTTTACAAGAAAATGAACTAGAAACTTCGTCAAGACTTCAAAGCCTTCAAAAGTCGTCATCTACCTGATCAACCTGTTCGCCTTCTCACCCCACAACGATACAAAAGAAAATGAAAAGGAGTGAAAAAAAAATCTTAGTAAAAAAGTGTGTTTTAATGAATAACTAAGTTGTACAACGAAGGGTTATTATTATGATTATTAAATTTTCTTTATGAGACCGACTAATCTAAGGTTCAATCCATGCCCATCGACGTATCGCGACTAAACGTTTAGCTTAGCTTATCTTGGTTACGTCATCACTCAAGGACACTACGCATGGCGTTCATCACTGAAGATATACTTGCTAACTAACGGTGATTAGCACCGATTAGCTCGGGGTCTCCCGGTATGCATATACGTCCGATGAATTTCCTCCACTACCCTTCACCGTTTAAGGCTGAAGCGTTGTTCACCTTTTATGAACGTATCACATCGCCGATATGAAAGAGTGCCTAACCGAGAATAAATGACGTTTTAGCTTTTATCTACACATATGTTTTTATTATTATGAATTAACTAGCCACGCAAGTGTTTTCAGGTAAGCTCCTCACATACACTACTCTCTTTCCTAGACCACTCAGACACGGACAAGTCTCTAGCAAATACACAGACATTGATGAACTCTAGTTCATCAAAGCACAAGCCCTTTCATGCCCTTTCTCGACGGATCCGAACTTCAACTCCCCTTTAAGAGTACATTCGGTGTTTTAACTGAACGAATCAGAAGTTCAATCGAAGCTTGTTCATATTTAATTAATGTTATTGAACCAAAAAAAATAGAAATTTAAAACTCAACACAAATATACCAAAACATATCACAACTCATTAATTACAACTTAGCATGAATTCTATCACCGAACAACACCAAAACTCATCAAAACTCAACCTATCATTATAAAACTATAATTACTCATTAGGAAGAGCCTCTTACCTTAATTTCCAGCAAAACCGAAAGCAAAACGTCAAGCAACTGCAACAACAGTTGATCCTCAACCCCAAAACCTATTTGATCAACGAGAAACCCTAAAATCATATTTCTTTGCAGAAAACCGAAACTGAAAAGTGATCAAAACTGTAGATTACCTGGATTAACTGCTGTAAAACTATTTTTAGAATGATCTATGCTCCAAGACGATCGTTTCGACTACTCATGGCTGAAAAACAGAGTTACGGATTGAAAGATACGAATTTTTCAAGAATCGAACTCTACAAATACCGAAAACTAGGGCTAAACTGAAAACTTACGAAATTGAGAGATGTTATTTTCCAAAGTTGCGCGCTTTCTTGCGCCGATCACTTTTCTCTCTCGGCATCTTGAACAGATGAACGGATTGATCACACGGTTCTCCTTTTATTTCGCTTTCTTCCCTTTGTTGCGCTGCGTTCCTCTTTTTTTTTACGAATTCGCCGTGAAACATAAAAAGGATTATCTTCTTTTATAGCCAATAATTAAATCCTTTATAATTAAACACTAAATCCTTTAATTAATTCCTTTTAATTCAATAAATGGGACAAATAATCATTAGGTCGTAGTAAATACACCCAATGACTATTTTACCCTTTTATGAAAAGTCGGGATGTTACATTCCTTCCCCCTTAAGAGGAGTTTTGTCCTCGAAACTCGATTGTAACCGAGAGGTACTTGAACTCCTGAATTTGCGAAGCGTTTTGTCTCCTAACTCGTACAGTCTTCTTCTTCTTCCATCTTCCCAACTCTTCCACTTGTCTTGAGCTATCTCGAGGTGGCGAAGATCTACTTCAATCTCCTCGTTGACTTGCTGTATCAAATCTGGTCTCGTATTATGTTGTCGCTCCACTTCATCCCAGAAACTCGTGTTCTTCTATCTCTATCTTCATGAAAGATCATCAGCAGTACTGTTCCAACTCTTGTACTTGTTGGTCGTTCCGAGAGGAACTGCAATTTCCAACCCGTGGTTTTCATTCTTCATTGTCCTTCCCAATCTTCCGCATTCGGAACCCAAAGCTGATTCTGATGCCGACGGTTGCTATCTTCATCTAACTCGTGACCAATGGCTGGTTGGGCTCCAGCCACTCACTTGTAACCGGAGACAACTGGATCTTCATCTTGTTCCTTCACGAACTCATCAACTGCCTCGAATCTTACAATCATCGGTTCAACACTCTTTGCTTGCTCCTCGCCGCCGCCTATACCCGGAAGGTGAATCTTCCCGGCCGAAACCACACTTCCGCACACTTGACTTCTTTTGATCTCAACTTCACCATGGAACCACAAGCTTGTGAAGAACTCCAAGGATCCCGGTGAAGGACTTTTGAGACTCCTGTGGGTGGAGAACATGCATTGCCATACTTTCTCTCGATAGTCCGATCCAATCCTCGTGCCAATTAGGGTTAGCTTGGAAAATAAAAGAAGTTGAAAAGTGACAAGTTCGATACCAGGTGGTATGTCAACTAGGTAAGCCAAGGAATGATACAATGCACTTGAAATAAGAAAGGTTGCTTGGGTTACATGCAAAACAAGATGATTTCGTGATGGGGAAAAGTTGAAGGTGTTTCAAATCGAAGAATGAGACATTGTATCATAATACAAGGGATAGCCACAAAAGGAAAACAAAAGGACACCTTGCAGATGATTTTTTTTTAGAGAGAGAGATTTGCAAGATACGGTGGTCTGCAAAGACCTCAGAGGTAACTTGAAAGGATGGTAATAAGCTTTCATATAAGCCTTGAGAAAGTGGAGACGTTAAAGGTAACATTACACAAAGTAAATCAAGGTAAAGGTGCAAGGTCGAGCACCGGAAGGACTAAAAGATAGAAATCAAAAGAGAGCAAGAATCTCAACATGAAGGAGCCAGAGAGACAAAACGAGTACACCACAAGGTCTCAGAATAAAATAAACACTTGTCAAGAAGTGTCCAAGTTTGCAATAGTCAAAGAGAGGTTATTTAGGATTTAATAGAAATAGAAATTTCTCTCAAGGAATTGTAAGGGAATATCAAAAGTTTGAATAAGTAAGCAGCAAACAAGATCTTGAATGAAGAGGAAACGACACTTAAGAATTGTCGGATAAGGTTTGATTTCAAAGAATTAATTCAAACCTTCAAAGGAAGTTTAAACGATCATTGACGATTCAAATCAAAAGTTCAAGGTTGCACTACTCAAGAGGAATAGTACACTGCCAAGGAATAAATGCTCGAGGTCATTCCTCATGAGAGAATGGAAAAGTTAAAACAAAAGGCAGTCAACCGGTGTATCAAAATGGTAACAGAAACGCCAAAACAGAAGATGGGAAGTCAAAAAGGTGTATATGGCGGTTCATGGCTCTAAATGGCCTGGAAGAGAGTTAAAACTGAAGGATACAACATTAACCTGAATTGGAAAATCAGAAGTTTAGGAATTCAAAAGTTGGTTGGCTAGTTAGGTTTGAAAGGCACGTTAGCAAAGACTACCTTCTGCTTGAAACTAGTTTAGCATAAATTGCTAGAATGTTAAGGGTGAGTAATTGAAAAGGAATGTCATGGTCGGCTTAAAATTTGACTGTCGAGAAAGGATATGCATACCTTAAAAGAAAGCATTAGGTGAAAAAGTTACAACATCGACACTACCCTTAGGAGGGAAGCTGAGAATGAACACAAGTAAAAAAAATGTTCTGACATCAGAAGGCTTGGTCAAATTTGAATTTGAAAAGAAAGATGGAAGTGCAACAATGTAGAATTTTGAAGAGAACTTGTTTCTTGATTTGAAAAGTAAGAAGGTAAGAACTTGTTCAGAAGAAACGCTTTTAGAGACATATTTCTGAGGTAATTCATGACAACATGTGAAAATGATTTGTTGAGTTTAAAGATCTCAAATGAGGGATTACATGAGAAATACATCACGTAAAAGGTATAATTATAAAAGGGCACGAAAAGTGGTCTCGAACATCAAACATGGCATGCTTGAGGATAGCATATTGGTTCTTGTTTAAAACTGCAAAAGAAATTATAACGTTAGTTTTACAAACTCTTACTAAAAGGTTTAACTCAGAAGGAGATCAAACTTCGGGAAACTCCTAAACAAAACAATCGTAACTTGCTACCCTCTTAGCCCAAACCCTAAGTCAAAGAGGTGAGGATTCCTTTTAGGTTGCTGTGTATGAAATTTACTCCGGATCTGACATTATCAATTTGTACAGAACAAATGAAGAGGAATTTGAGCACGATCCAAAGAGAAAAGATTTAGATACCGGAGTTTCCCAGGTGATATAAAAATATTGGAATTTTTGAATGAGATAAGGTCGGTCAAAAACAGTTATTTCTGACGATTGTACAAGCTGTCAGAATTTTCAGATTAATAAACACTGAGTTGAATTGCAAATCAAGATCAAAAGAAAAAGAATCTGAACTTAATTCCAAAATGAAAATTGTAGATAAAAGTTTTTTCTGCAACATATCAAAAATTCAGGTCATTTGAGGGTGTTTAACCTGTTCAAAACAGAAGAAAAATTGAAGGTGCTGCTGCAGATTTTCTGGACAGAGTGTCTGGCATAAACATGAATTTTCTGAACAATCCATAATGATTATCGAGTTGATGTAAAAAGAGAAATTGTAGAAAAGACTTCGGTCTATATTGTGGAAAATTTCCAGAATTTTTAGAGCATGGTAAGTGGTTTAACCGGAAAGGAAAACACGGAAACAAAAGCATTCACTCATGTTGGATAAAACCAAACACGAGGATGTTGAAAACTATGTGCCAAAGTATGAGACCTTTAACACTAATAATTGAAACGAGTAAGAAGTACTTGGAAAAGATAAAATTTGCATATGGAGTTCGTGTGGAACCCATCTCGAGCAAAGCAAGGCCAAAGAATTTTGGTAAACATAAACCAAGCGATAGCTTAAAAGAGAAAACGAAAGTTTTTGGTAAACATAATTTTTTTTTTTTTTTGGTTAAATAAAGCATTTGACATGATGAAAACATCTTTAAAAAAATAAGGCACATCAAAAAGTGTACACACTTGAAAAACAAAACTTCGTAATAAGGGACTTTTACCGAGTTTCAGAAGTTTCAAATGGAGGATTTAACCAGAGCATGTGTTACCATTAGTATGGATGGAGAAACGTTGAAATCAGGATAACCAAGTAGGAAACTAGATGATTATAAAAGAGGATCTTATTAATGAAGACATAAGATTGGAAAATCACCACGCAATCGTATCTTGCCATCGAGGAACACTATAACGACAACACCTAGTCTCTACCTACCAAACTTCTTATCCTGGGTAACAACTAGCTTAAGAATCAGATAAATCAAAGTATTCTCATCTCCTATAACCTACTACACTATAACCTACAGGGTGAAAGAAAGACATATATCCTTCCTTGACAAGAGGACTTAAATGGTTTTGAGAAATTCGGGTGCATACATAAGTCATGAAATAATTGATTTGCACAAAACAAACAGAGCTGATTTTGAACATGAGGCAAAGAGAAAATCTGTGAGTATATAAGTTTTACATATGATGCTCAAAAATCAAAATTTTTGGGAAGCCAGAGGTCGGTCAAAATAATTCTTTTCATCTACTGCTATAAGCTGTCAAAATTTTTCAGGACTTCATCAACTGTCATGTGTTGCAGATTGTGCTCAAACCAAAACGAATTTGCACTTGGTTCCAAAACAAAAATTATAGTGCAGGATGTTTTCTACAACATATCAAAAATTCAAGTCATTTGGAGGTGTTTAGCTTATTCAAAACAGAATGATAAGTAAGAGTACCGCTGCAGAATTTTCTGAACAGAGTACCCCTCCTTCTTAAACAATTTGTGAACAATCCATATTGAAAACTAAATTGATGTAAAGAGAGAAATTGTAGATAAGACAACATTCTAAGTGGCTGAAAATTTACAGAATTCTTGGAACAAAAAAAATGATATAACATAACATGTAGAAACGTGAACAAAATCGTTTACTCATTTTGCATAACACCAAGATACAAGGAAGTGATTTGAACCAAATGTAGCATTACGAAAGCATTAAAACCTCAAAAAGAAAGAAAAATAGAGAAAGATTCGAAGATTCCAACAGGAAAGAGGGATCCTAGTAAGGGTTCTCGAAAGGAACAAAACTTAAGAGGATCACATAAGAGATATGAGCTTAAAACTCAACCTTCACCTAAGGAGACTTTTCACTTGGTCCTAGTGCAACTTAACCACGTTCTAAGGATTCCTAATCCTACGAGAATTTACCACCAAGATCAAGAGAGATCAGAAAGGTTCTAAAAGGTCTAAAGAAATCCAATCTTCGAGGGAAGAAGCATAGGAAAGAAAGGACGATTTCGCTCTGATACCAACTGTAACGCCCCGCTCCCGGATACCGAGCCCTTATCCGGAAGAGAAACGTTCGGCGCGTATAGCATTAAATAAATCTAACATTATACGCAAGCCTCTACGTCGTCGTATCAAATAAAAGCAAACGGAAGCTAAAAAGACTCGGGTAAAACATAAATGCTACTAAGAATAGAAATTAACCATACTAAAGATGGATAGTTAAATTACAACGATTTAAAAACTCAAGACTTATACAATACGATGTCTTAATGGAAGAAGTAACGACACGCCTAAGAAAAAAATACAACTAGTCTAGTACAAACTTTACAAAGAAAATGAACTAGAAACTTCGTCAAGACTTCAAAGCCTTCAAAAGTCGTCATCTACCTGATCAACCTGTTCGTCTTCTCACCCCACAATGCATACAAAGAAAATGCAAAGGAGGTAAGTACAAAGTACTTAGTAAAAGTGAGAAGCTAATGAATAACTAAGTTGTACAACGAAGGGTTATTATTATGATTATTAAATTTTCTTTATGAGACCGACTCAATCTAAGGTTCAATCCATGCCCATCGACATGTCATGACTAAACGTTTCTAGCTTAGCTTATCTTGGTTACGTCATCACTCAAGGACACTACGCATGGCGTTCATCAGCCTGAAGATATACTTGCTAACTAACGGTGATTAGCACCGATTAGCTCCGGGGTCTCCCCGGTATGCATATACGTCCGATGAATTTCCTCCACTACCCTTCAGCCGTTTAAGGCCAGTAGCGTTGTTCACCTTTTATGAACGTATCACATCGCCGATATGAAAGAGTGCCTAACCGAGAATAAATGACGTTTTAGCTTTTATCTACACATATGTTTTTATTATTGTGAATTAACTAGCCACCTAAGTGTTTTCAGGTAAGCTCCCTCACATACACTACTCTCTTTCCTAGACCACTAGACACGGACAAGTCCTAGCAAATACACAGACATTGATGAACTCTAGTTCATCAAAGCACAAGCCCTTTCATGCCCTTTCTCGACGGATCCGAACTTCAACTCCCTTTAAGAGTACATTCGGTGTTTTAATCGAACGAATCGAAGTTCAATCGAAGCTTGTTCATATTTAATTAATGTTATTGAACCAAAAAATAGAAATTTAAAACTCAACACAAATATACCAAAACATATCACAACTCATTAATTACAACTTAGCATGAATTCTATCACCGAACAACACCAAAACTCACCAAAACTCAACCTATCATTATAAAACTATAATTACTCATTAGGAAGAGCCTCTTACCTTAATTTCAAAGCAAAACCGAAAGCAAACGTCAAGCAAGCGCAACAACAGTTGATCCTCAACCCCAAAACCTATTTGATCAACGAAACCCTAAAATCATATTTCTTTGCAGAAAACCGAAACTGAAAAGTGATCAAAACTGCAGATTACCTGGATTAACTGCTGTAAAACTATTTTTAGAATGATCTATGCTCCAAGACGATCGTTTCGACTACTCATGGCTGAAAAACAGAGTTACGGATTGAAATATACGAATTTTTCAAGAATCGAACTCTACAAATACCGAAAACTGGGCTAAAGCGAAAACTTACTTAAATTGAGAGATGTTATTTTCCAAAGTTGCGTTTCCTTGCGCTGATCACTTTTCTCTCCTGCGGCATCTTGAACAGATGAACGGATTGATCACACGGTTCTCCCTTTTATTTCGCTTTCTTCCTGCCTGTTGCCAGCGTTCCTCTTCTTTTTTTTCTGAATTCTGCCGTGAAACATAAAAGGGGATTATCTTCTTTTTATAGCCAATAATTAAATCCTTTATAATTAACAGCTAAATCCTTTAATTAATTCCTTTTTAATTCAATAAATGGGACAAATAATCATTAGGTCGTAGTAAATACACCCAATGACTATTTTACCCTTTTATGAAAAGTTGGGATGTTACAATTGACAATATATGCATCAGACCTTGCTGTACTTTTCCAAACAAAGCGAAGTAGTAGTACATTTGTGTTTACACCACATTTAAACATTATTGAGGGGAAGAATTTTTCCTTCATTCTAAACAAACCATTTTTTTTTTTTTTTTTTGGTATATTAGTACATTCTTCGAAGGGGAGAGGGGAAGGGGTCCGGTAGGAACATGCCTACCCGGAGCTGCTTAAAATAAAAGTGTACATCATCTGTGGAAAGATTTAGTAGCTATCGGAGTTGAAAAACTGTTCTTCAAAGCCAATACATCTGGACAAAAGTGTTCTAAAACACAACAGCTAATGAAAATAAAGAAAAAGTAAGCAAGAAAATAAATATGAGTACACAATAATTCAACAAACAATTTAGGAAATAATGCACAATAATCCAACAAACAATTTAGATACGAGTTATAAGATACACGGCAAGTATTACAAGATTGACCAAAATAAATAATTTGATTAAAGCATGAAGTGAAATAGGTGAAATAGGTAAAATGACTACAACATTTTCACCCGTATTTGCACGAGGAGGCAGTACTGTATGTGTATGTGTGCTTGTGCTTGCACTTGATCCTTCATTCATCTCAACAACGCAATGAGAAAATCCACAATCAGGGCAATGGTAAAAAAGTCTGCCCGGATTCTTTTCGCTATTAGATGTTAGAATTCTTGTCGGGCTGCGGCGGCATTTACGACAATATGTTATTTGATTGGAGCTGCTCATTTCCTATCACTTACAGCACAAGTTGAATATCAGAATGCTTGTATTGCTGATACAAACAATTAGTGTTTAAAAAAAAAAAAAAAAACAAATAGGAGCAGGGGATTTTTAGCACTACGGGATTTTTGAACAAGAACAAGAACAACAGGTTAACAAAACAAATTGCAACCTAAAAAGATGACACATTCGAAGATAACAAATTGCAACCTAAAAAGATGACAACCTAAAAACAAATTGCCCAAAGGAAGATAACAACAATACAATCGTTTTTTACCCAAGAATTAGAAATCTCAATTCAGTGTCTTACCAAACCGTTAAGCTGCGGAATCAGTTGGGGAAGAAGACGTAGCGCTGAGATGAGATGAGAGCGGGAGCGGCGGAGCTGAAGAAGGAGACGAGAAAACGAGAAAGAAAACTAGAAATTAGGGTTTGTGTTTGGGGCGTGGGATGCATTATATAGGGTGCCAAAACGAGCTCAATTAATGTGACGAATCGAGTTCAGTCTTATCATAACGTCTCAAAACGAATGAATCATATCAAGTTCGATCGACTCGGATTACCGTAATCGTCTTAATCGAGCATCGATTTAACGTGGGATATGAAGTGTAATCACCTTAATCAATCAAGATTACAATAATCGACTCGATCTATCGTCTTATTAAGTTGGATCAATAAGAATCACAATAATGTCACTATAGATCGAGGTTCGATCAAGACGATTAATGTGATCAGAGTTGATTACACATAATAAGATGTTAGATCGAGGTTCGATCAAGGCGATTAATGTGATCCGAGTTGATTACACATAATAAGATGTTAGATCGAGGTTCGATCAAGGCGATTAATGTGATCAGGGTTGATTACACATAATAAGATGTTAGATCGAGGTTCGGTCAAGGCGATTAATGTGATTAGGGTTGATTACACATAATAAGATGTTAGATCGAGGTTCGGTCAAGGCGATTAAAGTGATCGGGGTTGATTACACATAATAAGATGTTAGATCGAGGTTCGATCAAGGCGATTAATGTGATCAGGGTTGATTACACATAATAAGATGTTAGATCGAGGTTCGGTCAAGGCGATTAATGTGATCGGGGTTGATTACACATAATAAGATGTTAGATCGAGGTTCGATCAAGGCGATTAATGTGATCGGGGATGATTACACATAATGTCACGATAGATCGAGGTTCGGTCAAGGCGATTAATGTGATCAGGGTTGATTACACATAATAAGATGTTAGATCGAGGTTCGATCAAGGCGATTAATGTGATCGGGGTTGATTACACATAATAAGATGTTAGATCGAGGTTCGATCAAGGCGATTAATGTGATCGGGGTTGATTACACATAATAAGATGTTAGATCGAGGTTCGATCAAGGCGATTAATGTGATCGGGGATGATTACACATAATGTCACGATAGATCGAGGTTCGGTCAAGGCGATTAATGTGATCACGGTTGATTACACATAATTAGATGTTAGATCGAGGTTCGATCAAGGCGATTAATGTGATCGGGGTTGATTACACATAATAAGATGTTAGATCGAGGTTCGATCAAGGCGATTAATGTGATCGGGGATGATTACACATAATGTCACGATAGATCGAGGTTCGGTCAAGGCGATTAATGTGATCGGGGTTGATTACACATAATAAGATGTTAGATCGAGGTTCGATCAAGGCGATTAATGTGATGGGGTTGATTACACATAATAAGATGTTAGATCGAGGTTCGATCAAGGCGATTAATGTGATCGGGTTGATTACACATAATAAGATGTTAGATCGAGGTTCGATCAAGGCGATTAATGTGATCGGGGATGATTACACATAATGTCACGATAGATCGAGGTTCGGTCAAGGCGATTAATGTGATCGTGGTTGATTACACATAATTAGATGTTAGATCGAGGTTCGATCAAGGCGATTAATGTGATCGGGGTTGATTACACATAATAAGATGTTAGATCGAGGTTCGATCAAGGCGATTAATGTGATCGGGGATGATTACACATAATGTCACGATAGATCGAGGTTCGGTCAAGGCGATTAATGTGATCGTGGTTGATTACACATAATAAGATGTTAGATCGAGGTTCGATCAAGGCGATTAATGTGATCGGGGTTGATTACACATAATAAGATGTTAGATCGAGGTTCGATCAAGGCGATTAATGTGATCCGAGTTGATTACACATAATAAGATGTTAGATCGAGGTTCGATCAAGGCGATTAGTGTGATCGGGGATGATTACACATAATAAGATGTTAGATCGAGGTTCGATCAAGGCGATTAATGTGATCGGGGTTGATTACACATAATAAGATGTTAGATCGAGGTTCGATCAAGGCGATTAATGTGATCGGGGATGATTACACATAATGTCATGATAGATCGAGGTTCGGTCAAGGCGATTAATGTGATCAGGGTTGATTACACATAATAAGATGTTAGATCGAGGTTCGATCAAGGCGATTAATGTGATCGGGGATGATTACACATAATGTCACGATAGATCGAGGTTCGGTCAAGGCGATTAATGTGATCGGGGATGATTACACATAATCATCTGCAATTTTTTCACTAAAAAGGAATCTTAATCCAAAGGAACTTCAAAAAACTATTTTACAAACTCTAATCAGCACAGATATATAAGAATCAAATTAACCATAAGAACTAAGCACGCCCTAAAAGGATATGAAATTGAAAAAAAAAAAACAAAACACGAAAAAGGCTAAAAGCAAAACAAATACACTGAACCTAGTCAACAAAAAAAACGATCGGTGCACAAAAACAAATTAAATAAATAGCTGAAAGGCTGATCTTCAATTTCGGATAAAAGCGTCAACGCTGAGCACCAGAGTAACAACAGTCCATGAGTTCAAAAAAGTAAATTAATTTAACAAAAAAAAAAAAAACACAGATGATAAAAGTGTGCAACAGTCTCTTATAATGCTTGGCAAGACAAATTTTCCAAATATATTGTTTGGCAAGACAAATTTGTTTCCCAGAACCAACAAAACACACAAACAAAGCTACCACAATAACCTGCATAGTGATGGAAGGAAAAAATGATGGAAAACATGGGTAAACAAAAATTACTCACAGAAGATTAAAGAACAGAGTTCCAGCACCAGAACATGTGTTTGATCAACATCCAAAAAACAAAAACATGTGTTTGATCAACATCCAAAAAACAAAAAAAACACAATAGCAGCCATATCTCAATCAAATTTAGAGCTTCTACCAAAAAAACAAAATAGCAGCCATCAATGTCATTGCTCGGCCTCCCGATGCAACTTGTTCCATGTTTGCATACCCCATCGTATCTACATCTGTGAGGCCATCGAATCGAGAATAAATGAACACGTACTGATAGTTCACCTACAAAAGGAAAATGGAATAAATAAAAATAATAACCTTAAAAACCATCAAATTGTAAATGATCCCTTATACAGCAATGCACAATCCAACATACAGCAATCTGACTGTAGATCTAATAATTACTTACCTCATCAAAAGTTTTTGCGTTCCACCAATCCTTGTAAAATTCTTGTAAGCTATGATCCTCTTGAAATCAAAGAATCTAACCTAACATACTTTCTAGGCTTCTTCTTCTTTCTACGCTCCCGTGGCTGCTCCTCCGGAGCTACTGTGTGTTCACGAGGCTCATTACACGTCTCTCCGGGCTGCTCCTCCGGACCTAATATGTGTTCATGACGCTCGTTACACGTCTCTCCGGGCTGCTCCTCCGGACCTAATATGTGTTCAGGAGACCCGTTACTTGTCTCTCCGTGCTGCACCTCTGGTGATTTACTCGTCTTCCTCTTTCTCTTCTCTTTAGCCCCTCTCGGCTCTCCAGCACCTTTTTTCCTTTTAGTTCCTGGTCTTCCTTTTCCATTGTTCATATCGGGTGCCACGACCTTTCTAATAAGAACACTCTCAGGATATTCAATCTCATTTACATTAAGAGGAGGATAAATGGATTCAGAATATGCTCTCCTATAAAATGAAGAGTAGTGATATTCACTACAAAGACTTTCAAAGGGCTTCGATATTTTCTTCGCCGCACAAAGTGCATGTATACATGGAAACTTCTTCAAATCAAATCGCCTACATGTACATGTAAGTGCTTCCAAGTCAACAACGAAAGATAGTTGCTCGATACGCACCTCATACTTAGAGCCATGAATAATTTTCTCAACCTTTGCTTTAGCCTCACGCATCTGTTTATATCTTTTCTGCATTTTATTTTCCATTAATGGGGTGAGAACATTATTCATTTTTTGACCTTCTTGATTTCTTTCTGCAAACCATTTCTGCAATGTGGAACGTAATTCTTTAAGCAACGTAGCTACAGGAAACTCTCGCTCCTTTTTTATCAAACCGTTAAACGACTCTGCAGCGTTGGTTGTCATTTGATGGTATCTGTTGCCATTAAAGTGTGCTCTAGACCAATACGGAAATTCTTCAGCAGGCAAGTAATCATTAATGTGACAAACCTGGATTAACTTCTCACACCTTGCTTTAATCTTCCCACACAATAATTCAAAAAACTCTTGAAATTCATGTACCGTGTATGCTTTATAAGCCTTCCTAAACAAGTAGGTCAACTTACACTTTGGATATTTAGAGAGAAGGTTCCTTTTCATGTGGAGGCAACAATTCCCATAACGAGCATTCTTAAATACCTTTTCAAATCCATTTTTAATGCTCGCAGCTCGATCACACAGTATGACAACTTCAGACGTGTCACCCGTTATTGTTTTCAGCTTCTCAAAGAACCATGCCCACGAATTATTGTTTTGATTTTCGCTATTCCAAAAGCAAGCGGATATAATAATTGCGCGCTCCATCCTGGCAACCGCCGTAAGCAAAGTACCTCTAAAAGCACCTGACAAGAAAGTACCATCCACACAAATTACTGGGAGAATCGAGGAAGAGTATCCACGTATACATTGCCCAAGTGCCATAAAGCAATATTGAAACACATTTGTCTTAGGATCAGTTTCAATGTATGTCTTGGTGCCGAGATTTGCCATCCCCAAGGCATGAAAAAACTTTGGCAATCCGCTAAAATTATCACTTGGTCTACCCCGAACGGCTGCCATGGCTTTCTTTTGTGCATTATACGCAACAGTATAACTCACTTTATGTCCAAATTCTTCTTCAAAGTCGTTAATGATGTCCCTCGGTGGATAAAGACGTTTGGGATCTTGGAACTTCTCTTCAATATTGCTACATACAAAGTCGGAATCAGCTTGTTTGTGGTATGTCTGATGAGTAGTCAACGGGCAAGAGTGCTCGGCCTTATATACTCGTACACCAAACTTATCTGAAGAATCTCCCATACAGGTTGCTCGCAACCACCACAAGCAGCCTTTGTTGCGACATTTCAATCCAATGCGTTTCGTGTCTGAATACATTGTTTTGAATTCAAAATGAAAACCAATAGCAAGATCCTTTAACCTCGTTATCAAATCATCCTTTGTTGGGAACACATCATCTTTGTGCACATCTTCATCATTAGGAATTGTCCAAGAATACACAGCAGGGATATCACTTGAACTTGGGACTGCATTATCATCTTCTATCACACTGGTGGGTTCAATATCATTCAACCCATCACTCAAACTATCCACACAAACTTCTATCCTATTTTCAACTTCATGTGATGTATCAATTGGTGGTATCAAACACGAGTCATCTACTAGCGCCAATAATGTGTCGGATACATCAACTCCAACTCCAACTCCAACACTTTCATTAACTCCTACTAACGGACTAACTTCCACATTATCATTCATAACTATTTCTGGCTGCCAATTCGTATCATCTTCTTCAACATCGTCATTTGCAACGCAATTGATATCTTCCTTTCCATTGTGCATGGGCATCACTCTACTATTACTTCCACCGACCTCATTTGCATTCAAATTCTTCAAATTTACGTGAAGACAAGTTTCTTGACAATGTGACATCAACCACTCGACGGTTTCATCATCATCTATCACAAAAGGGGGATACTTAGGTGAGAATGGGTTGGGACATCTCAACACCATTTCATATAAGTTCGAATCGATTTGGAGCTTCTTTATGAACTTATCATACAATTCCACAAAAGAAAGATTTTTTGGAAGGCGAAACGGGAATGATATTCCCGCGTCTTTGCCGCTTTCAAAGTCACCCGGATAACGAACACACAACCAATCCATTTTTTCCATTCTCAGCTACCTTCGCCAATAACTGCATACAAAATAAAAACTTAAAAAAAACAGTAGATTTTGGGCAATAAAATTGTTCACAATGACCTTTGCCTCGTTTCATAAATTTCGCAATAAAAAAAATGCTTTACTTGAAATCGACAGTATATATTTTTTTGTGTAACACAGAAGAATCTGTTTTGTAGAGAGGACAAGCAAAACATCATCAACGTACCCACCCAAAAAAATACCATAAAAAACAAACAAGCTTCTGTTTCAAAATACATCATATCAAATAAACAATTATGCATGCATGTCTTACATATGTTCTTACATGCTACATTGTTGATACAAAACATGATTTTAACCTTGACATCATCTATACTTTATTTCATACAAGCCTCTTAGTGTTTACATGCTGGAATATATATGCCAATGAAGTCTTTTGGACTTGCTATTTTGGGCACAACTTCAATGTCGAAATGCAGATATAAACAATACAAGACTTTTACATTGATAAATCAAGATTTGAAAGAGAAATATACTAAGATTATACATCATACATCATACATCACTTTTACTTGACACATCCATGTGTTACACTTGAGCTCTTAATTTCAGTTGAAAAAGCCTCAAACTCCATATTCATTCACAAGTCTCTTACAAGGTGACATGAAAATGGATTTTAGTTGTTTGAAACTCAGCATGTTTTACAAATACAAGAGGAGAAGAAATGATTAGACAAAACCTAGCCAAGAAAGCTGAAAACAACTGGACATAGTTGACAACAATAGAAAATTTCCAACAACTAGCCTTATCGAACAGAGCACAAAACAGGGGCGTAAGAACAGGGGCGCAAGAAATTCTGGACCTCAGTCAAGCGTGTGAAATTGAAATCAAAATCGAAATTGAAATCAAAATCGCACCTGTGAGAAATAGTCGTTCGTAGATGAAGAAAGTCGCACTTTTTTGAGCAATTCTGTACCAACTTCTACACTTTTGAACAGTCTGATTTTGCACCAACAGAGCCAGCACACTTTTTTGCTTCAGGAACAGTCGGAGGAAGATGAACAAAGTCGGGTGAAGAAAAGAATACTCCAGATGATTCTACGTTCTAGATGATTTTGCTATGACTCTACCCCACCAAATGAACAAGATATTTGCTTCAGGAACACAGTATGAAGATGAAGGAAAAGGAAAAGTCGGGTGAAGTGAAGATAAGGATTTTGTGGGTCTCATTTTGGGGAAGTAATAAGGGTATACCTGTCCATTCCCACAAATTATTGTTAATATTTAAAAAAAACACTAAAATTGGGTTTTATTTTTTTGAAGTGGTATATTGGCAAAATGGTGTCCAAAGTGGTGGTATTGCGCCAAATATCCCGTTATCAGACTTATTCTTGGTTTAGATGGTTGTGCTGTTATTGGGAAGTCTTGTATACTTAGCCACGCTAAAAGAGTAAGCAATTTGGTGTACATACCTGCGTATATACATGCTTGTAAACCTCTTTTTACTCATTAATTAATATTGGATATACTTACAATTTTAAATTCTTATATCTTTTCGTTTTAAGCATGCTGAAACAAAATTGATGAAAGTTATGCAGGAACAAAAAGTAGCATACCTCCTGTAACACCCCGAATTTTTGGAAAGGGTAAAATGGTAATTGGGTATGTGTATTATGACCTAATTATTAGTTAACCAATTTATTTTATTAAAAAGGATTTAAAGTATATTTTTACCAAAAATTACTCATATACGAATGCTGAAACCGACGGTTTCGAAGAAGAAAATTACTCATATTGTGTAACCGTTTCTTCTACCCCTTACTAAGTACGTAAGTACTTACCCCTCTTCTCTCTTTTGTTCCCACCCCGAGAAGGTGGTTGACAGGATGATGATGATTTTGGTTATGCCGATGGAGTTGATAGATTTGACGCTTGAGCTCTAAAGTTACGATGAATTGGACATTTATCTTATGCACTTTTAGTCATTCAGTTTTTAGACATAGACTTACTACCGTTTCCGTTTCGTTTGGGATGTAATGAGTCAAACAACATTCATTTCGTTGTTTATTTGTTTCAGTTTTCTTAGACGTAGATTTTGGGACTTGATGATCCTTTTGATTGTCGTTTGACTTTCTTTTCCGAGTAAGCTTTTAGATTTAATTTATTCCACTTTTACTCTGATTGATTGTGAGAGGTTTAGGTATATATTAATTTTGATTTATTAAAAGTTAATATATGCATGTCGGGCGTTCGTGACGGATAAGTACTCGGTATCCGGAACGGGGCGTCACACCTCCATTGGGGAGTATGTAGCGGTGTACATCCTGAAATGTTACTATTCTGTTCCATTATACATATTGTCACTTGGCAATTGTTCTTAAGTTCATTAGTGTTTTTAGGGTTACTTTGTATCCACCCAAAACCAAGTGGTAGTCAGGCAGCCTATGTTGTATATGTTTCCAAATTCTAGTTCGTTATTATTCAGATATATCCCAGCTATAAATTAGCGGAAAAATACGGAAGTGTTTCATCTCGAGTCTAGACATTCTACAACGTAGTTAAAAGGTCTTATCATTATTATAATTTAAAATTTTAATTTTTGAACTGTTTTATATCAATTTTTGTTGCGAAATCATCATAGAGTTGACTAGATATGCAATAACGGGTAGGTATGTGTTGTTACGGCGGGGCGGGGCTCTGGTGGCTGGGAATTTCTTCCAGTGGGATCTATATTTATGTATAGTAACTTGATTGTTATTGTAAAAGAAAAAGGAAAATACAATCGTCTGAATCAAAATGTATTAGTACCAAACTTGCTAATTTGGTATAAATATATACACACACACACACACACACATATATATATATATATATATATATATATATATATATATATATATATATATATATATATATATATATATATGATATAAATACATTCCGTGCTTTTAACGCTGAAGAAACTTATTGAATGGTCACCGCTAACCGATTTTGGTCGTGCCAGCGCTACTAATTGAGTGACAGCACTACAAAATTAGGTATGTACATTAAACTGTTTAGCTTATTCAATGGTATAGAAATATGGTTACCGCATGTAGAGTACTACTTTTTATTTATTTACAATTTGTACTTTTGTTTTGATCTGAATTTTTTTCCTTTCATATGACTGATCTGCTATGTTCGTAGGACACCACTCATGACCACATACTTGTTATTTTCATATCAGGTGTGAGAAAGAAACGAGCTGTATCTAGTGCAATCATATTTTTGTTGGCTTTTTCTCTATGATTTTTGGCGGATGGGCATTCACTTTCCTATGCCATCTCCTGATAAAGGTTGGCTTCATTCTTCAATTTGACCAAGTGGGCGGCATTATTTTTATTCTACTTGGTCACAAGTTATTTCCTCATTTTTTCTGTGACATATACTCGTCGAAATGTTTACCATGTCACTTGCACTATTTCCAGAATTGGTTGTGGTTCTAGCTGTGTGCTTAATCGTTATACCATGGAGTTGGTGCCATTTTGCCTGATTCGTGTTTTCTTTATTTATTTGTTCTATTGACAGTATATGCATATGTGCGAAATCGGCTTTCTATAGAATACAGTTCTTGACAATTGTTCATTTTTTGGCTTCATATTCCCATGAATAAGCACAGTAAATTTTGTGATCTTGTTTTTGGATACTTTGCTGTATTTTTCAGCTAAGCATGTAGTTTGCTTGTGTCAGCAGATTTGCTTTGTCACTTTGCTGATGTTGTGAATGTGTACTTTGGCTGACGTATTTCAGTGGTTGGTTCTTGTTCTCCCCAACTATTAATCTTTGTTCAACTATGACTGTGTATGTTTTGTGGAAGCTATCTTTATAGCACTTAATTTGTGAATGAGAAAAAAGAGATCTACTTAAAGGATTAAAACATGAGACTTAATCTTAATAGTTAAAAAGCTTTTTTTATCTAATGTGCTTGCTTAATAGAGCTTAAAATGTTGCCTTATACTTGAGTCTTGTTATTGCTTGTATATGTGGTAGGTTCACTCAAGTTTGTTGTCTGTTCATCTTCCTTTTAAATCAGATTGTAATGTTTTAATTTTGACCTTTTGTTTTGACTTCATGTTTTTGTTTTGCATTTATGTCTGTTAAGTCATGTTCGGACTTCTGGTTTTTGTTATGCTCTTTGCATTAGAGTTAAGGTCTGTTTGCATTGTCTTACTTCAGGTTTTGCATTGCATAAGTCTAATGCAAATTATGTTTTCATACAAGATGTTTTCTGCTGCATATAGGTCTTCACATAGCTGTGCATTCTATCTGATATGCTTGGTTAAATGACAGTATGCCTTAGAAATATATTTTGAGTTTGTGCTATATTTAGTGACCAAGTATGCAATTTTCTATGTGAGATAAATGATTGCGAGATAATTGGCATGAATGCGAACAAAATAACGTTTTCTTTTCTCATGAAGTTGTATTTGTTATTGTACTATATTGTCGTATGCGCTTACCTTATGCAAAAGAACTAATAATAATGAACTTTCATGTGTTCTAATCTAAATTTTCTTCAATAGGAATATGATACGTTGAATGCATGCTCTACGTTGATGTTGTACACCAAGGAGAGCAATCCGGACGCATGATTGCTAGATTTTGCAATGCTTAATTCTTGATTATAGCATTGATATTACAAAAAAGTACACCAATATTGTTACATTTTGGTAAGGGGTAAATAGCCTTATGATGAGGTGTATTATTAATATTTAATGATTTAATGAGGAGCAAATGGTTTTTTAATGAGGAGATGTATTATGAATATTTCATGATTTAATTAGGAGAAAATATTCTTTTGATAAGGAGTTATGTTGTCATTGAATCTTTATTCAATGAGGAGTAAATGACCTAATAATGAGGAGATTGGTCGCCATGAAAAATAATCTTAATGATGGGCTAATCTTCTCATTAAATGTATGATTTATTTATTGAGGAGATCCACTTCTCCTCATTATATATCTTTAGCGGCGGAGGCTGCAATGAGGGTCGAGTTCTCCTTATTAAAAGTGTTTAATGAGGAGAAATGGACAATATATGAGGAGAATTATCCTCATTAAAAGCCTAATTTCTAGTAGTGTCTCCATCTGGACTTGCTTTTTATCACTGTTCATAGTACTGACATTCTAAGCCAGCTTTTTGTCAGTTTCCAAACTGTCCACCCTTTGACTTATAACCATTGGATAATCCTCTGAATCTTTCCAACGTTTCTTTTATCTTGACTATTGATTTTTTGACAAAATCAAGGCTTGTAATACATCCTTATCCATTTAATCTTTCAATGTAAACTTTGATTAAATCGAGATTTCCATTCAGCAGATACATGGGGTATATCAATCTGTTGATGTGCATATCTGTTAGCTGATTTTAGTCTGCTGTGTTTTAATAACACTTCAGCCAACTGCTTCTCATCTAACATTTTATTGTTAAGTTAGAGTACACCATTTTGATTATAACTATGTTCCAATCACCACTTAACATATGGAACATAGACCTTGTACACAAGGTATATGTAATCAGTTTAGGTCATCACAGACTTCCCTAAATTATGATTCCATATCCTGGACTTTAAATACTAAGTTTGATCACTTAGCCTTCAATAACTGAGTTTGACCCCTCAGCCTTCATCCATCAGCAGGTTCCTAGTTAGTCTATTGACCTAGACACCCTACTGACCTAGACAGATCAGCTGATAATGTCAGCTGACCTCTTTACAGTGCTTGTTTGATCAAACCTATACAAAGATCAAACTCTAATAAACCTATACATTTAATCTAGACATCTTTTTGCCTTTTCTCTATAACAGCTAGTTTGACACTTATCATTAAAACTTAAAATATGTCCAACAATTTCCCCCTTTTTAGTGATGAAGCCAATACCCTCCTTACAGCAAAGCAAAAAGATAAAGACAAAGACAAAACATAATTTAGTCATATCTCATTAAAATCATATTTGTTCAAAGGTATTACAAACTATGATCAGCAAAAGATAAATGCATATGTAAATGTGCTGATCTAGTTTCTGTTCTTGTCTTGTTCTTGCTTCTCTTGATACTCCCTGATTTCCCTGACTATATCTAGCATCCATTGATTTTCCAAAGTGGAAAATTCAATCCAGGTATGTACCTATTTCCACCATTTCCAGGCTTCTGGTAGAGTTAACCTTATGGTATGAACATTGAAGCATTGTCCCATGTAGAAATGTTTGGAGTCTTCTAGTGAATCCCTTGCTGTCCAACTACCTATCCTTTGACCTCTTCCACCTCTACCACCTCTACTAGCAGCTCTCATGGATTTGACCCTTACTTCCTAAAATTTATGTCCCAGAAAGTAATTCAGTCATTATTGAAATCCCATGTCTTGGTAGGGTCTCTTCTTTGAATAGTACAGCTTCTTGTACTCTTTCAGAAGGTCATCAGTCAACTATATCCTGCTAGGTGCATGCTTTCTAAATTCATTGATGTCAACCTCCTATTTATTTTTGCTGAAAATCCTTGCTGCCTCATTTGCTTCTGCTCTAAGACCTTCTTCCCCCTTATTGACATCATCAATAAACCGGTTCAGTAGGCCATGAACACTTTCCTATGTGATCAACAAGTTTACTAGTTGTCCTTCCATAATTTCAGTCCTTGTGTCAGCTGCTGTAATTCTACCTTCCATAGTTTGTTCCAGCCGATTTATCCTTTCAGTTAGTTTAGAATCCACGACTGTAGAGATCCAGGACAGCAGGGTGAGGTGCCACAGCAGGATTAGGTGCCTCAGCAATCTTATCAATCTTCTTGGGTAGTGAGGCAAACTACTCATGCAAATTCTTATCTCTGTGTACAACACTCTGCTTTATACCTCTTACATCTTTGAGTAGATCATTTATAGAAAATTGAGCAGAAGTAATGTTGGAAGCAATTATTTCAGTGGTTCTACCTATATTTTCCACCAGATTCACTATGTCTTCAAATCTTTGTTCACTCATTGTCAGTTGAGTCCTTAGCTGTGTAATATCATTTCTTACAGCTCTTAACTCCTCCAAAATATGTACTGCATCGCACTGACCATACCACCGACCATCTCATCCGAAGAAAATCATTAGTAGGCTCTTCAACCTGATCATCTGCCCTTGGTATCCTGACAACAATAGCTCTTGTCCTGTCCCATTCAGCAAGTTCAGGACCTTCCTCAACAACATTTCCAAGAATTTCTTCAAGCAGGTTCTTCATGAGGTTCAAGTACTGGTTGAGGCTCTTGTACTGCCTCCAAAATGGGTACTTCCTAAAAAATAGGTACATGTGCTTGTTGGGGCTCTGATTTAGCTTCTTCTTCAGGCATTTGAAACTCCTCATCACTGAAATCATAGTCAACAAGATGTTCTTCAACAAAGCGCCAAGACTTTGTCTGTTCTTTAGCATGTACATCGCCAGTTTTTTTTCTTGATATGTACATCGCCAGCTTTTCTTTGTTCTTGAGAGGTGCATTAAGACCTTGTTGTTCTTCAGCATGTGCAATAGGAGCTTGATGTTCTTCATCATATGCAATAATAGCCCTTTCCTCGGTAGCCTCCATATAGTGCATAGAGGATTCCTTCAATCCCAACATCAAGTCCAACCGTTGACACAACACTGTTTGATCCTCTGTTATTAGGACCTCCTGTTCCAACCTTTGTTCGATTCTTTGTTTGTTCCTCAGCAGACTGAACCTCCACTTCTTCAACTGTGATTTGAGAAATATAGCCACCTTTTCCTCTAACACACCATGAACTTCAGCTATCTCTTTTAGAGTTTCATAGGCTTATGCTAAAACCTCATCAGTATTAATACTGTCTTGATATTGAGCTGATTCTTCTGAATTGACATCAGCTTGTTCAATTACAACTGTATCAGACATGTTGATCAATCTATTGTCTTCAAGAGTTGTTTCTACATTGATTTGAGGTTGCAGATCTTCAATAAAAGCAGCTTCTATTTCTTGATCCAAGTTATCTGTCTGCTAACCCTCAGCAGACTTGCCATCATCAGCAGATTGATCTGTTGTCTTGTCAGTAGACCCCTATCTTGCATTCTCAGTAGATCTTTCATTAGCAACTCCACTAGACTCTCCTGGATGCATATGATGATCATCATCTGAATCAGATAAGGATGATGATTCATCACTGTTAGGTGTAAACCTAGGATCTCTAAACATAACATTTCCTCTTTGCTTTTCTTCTTCAATGATTTCTAGCAGCCTTGCTCTCAACATAGATATGTCAATTAATCCAAGTAAATTCTCTACTCCCAACTTGTCAAATGCCCATTCTTCAAAGCCAGTCATAGGTTCTCTTACAGGTTTCTGTCATTTATAGAATCCAAATTTCCATCTAAAACATTTCTCAACTTGTCTGATATTTGGATCCACCTTAGGCTTCTTTGATTTCTTTTCTTTTCTTTCAAATGGCATAGTTGATTTCTTGGGAACAGGTTGTTGAACTTGTTGACCTCCAAAAGTTTCAACAAGAAGGCTCAAAGTTTTTTCAGCTGTTACATATAGGTCAGTAGGTTCTTTAGGTTGCAAATTTGTACCTACTACCTCCATCTCCTCAACACTTCCTACCCCCTGACTCACATGCTCATCAGCAGGGTTTGTACCAGCCTGTTCTTCCCTCTTGGTTATTGCAATCTAAGTAGGGTCTTGCATTGGTACATTAACTTCCACAGCAGGTGCAGACTCATTAGTCTGTTGTGGTTCTTCAACTTGTTGTTCATTAACAACCTCAGCAGCCTCAGTAGGGTCAATCACTTATGTTGTTTCAACAACATCTTCTTCTATTTCTACTTCCTTTTGGGCCTCCATAACCCTCAATTCTTTTCCTTTTCTATGGCCTTTCTTTTTCACAACATGTTTCTTTCTTTTTGCAAGTTGTTGCTCAGCTTCAAAAAGTTCCTTTTCTGACTGCTTTTTGCTAGCAGCTTTCCTCTTTCTTGAATCTGCTTTGATTTTTTCTTTTAAGATCTCAGCAGCTGTCGCCTTTGCAACTCCAGTAGGCTCAGTAGCCTCAATATCAGCTTGAGCCTCAATAGACTCAGCAGTGTCTACTGATTGCTGCATTGTCCTTTTAGGCCTCAACATCTCAGTAATCTTTCTTGTTTCACCAGCCTTTCTTTTCTCCATAGATTTCGTTGGTGCAGTAGGTTGCACATCATTTTTAGCCTTGGTCCTTTGTTCCTGCCCACCATCATTGTTATCATCATCATTATCATCACTTTCTGTTTCTTCATCATCTCCTTCTTCATCATCATCAAAACCTGGGATAGAATAGTTGATTTCTGGTTTGTATCTTGACTTATTAATTTTGGAAGGTGCAACATCATGTATCTTCAGATGATTCAGCAAGGTCTAAATCATTAGACCTAGGGGCTTTGTCCTTGATTTTCTTGTGCCATCTCTTTCATCTGACACAACCTTCTTCATGTATTGCACAAAGAATCCAGCCCAATCAAATTTCTTGCTTCTACAAATGATTATCAGCAGGTCTATCTTTGATCCAGAAAGTGTAGCAAGGCTTCCACTGAATCCCAGAATATTCTTGGCAATAATTTTGCTCAGCAGGTTATATTCCAAGCCAATATTCTTCACATTCATATTCAGGGCTATTTCTATAGACTTGTTAGTCTTTAGATTCAACAAACTCCAATCTTGATAACTGCATCAGTTCTGGATTTGTAGGGGCATTGTTTCCTGGTCCAAATCCAAAAACTTCTCTTAACAGATCTGATGTGATTTCAATCTTTTTGCCATTTACAGTCGTTGTAAATGCCTCTGTGTCACATGTTATTACCATATTTTTCCAAAAGTTTACAACATTGGTGTATGAGATACTTTCCAATCTGAGATTTAGGACAGTTTCCAATCCTTCACATAGTCTGATTCTTCTTCCAATATTGATTGCTAACTCAGTCTTGTTAGCATCAACAACAAAACCTCTAACACTTTGGCTTGTGCCAAGATGAATATCTTTGTCCGTCATTGCAGAAATTTGAGAATGATGAAGAAGAAAACACTATAAATTTGTGTTCACACTTGTATATTTTCAGAGAAAATCAATCTGAGTTATGTACGTAACTTCTGTGTATATGTCTGTATATATAAGGAAAGATAGTGGTTGATAACTGCCAGGCAAGTACAGTGCACGTACTGTAGCATTTAACCACGATTAATCTTGGAATAAATGTAATGCTGCCACGTGTCCCACGAACTTGTCCTATTAAGCGTTGTAACCGTTGGATATTGTAACCGCAGTTATAATGGATAAGAATAATATCCATTTACTATTGACTTTCATTAAAGTTTGAATGTCTTCATAACGTAAAGTTCAGCGGACTTGGTCTTTAGTAGAGTTGAACTTCAGCAGGGTTACTTTGAAATTGATCAGGGTTACTTCGAAATTGCTCTGCTGATCTTCCTTTGGCTCAGCAGCCTGCTGACAAAAATGCTCTGCTGATTTTCATTAGGCATAGTTTTGTCCAATTGATAATACAAGATGAAGTTTACTACCAATGACTGATCTGTCAAGTGAGCTCACCCAACAGGACAAAGACCAATCCCCTTGGAAACTTCATTTGCTCAATCTTTCAAACTATATAAGTACTTAGGAATTGTTGATACCAATGACTACTCTACCAAGTGAGCGCACCCAGTAAGGCAAAGACTAATCCTCTTGGTGAATTCCGAAGACTCACTTGACTATTAAAATGTCAGTCAACTTTGATGATGCCAAGCTCGATTCGAACTTAGCAAATCTTTCACAGTCCAAAGGTTTGTAAAGATGTTAGTAAGTTTATCTTCAGTAGGGATATAAAGAACCACCACATCTTTCTTTTCTACATGATCTCTTATAAAATGATGTCTCACATCAATGTGCTTCTTTCTTGAGTGCAAAACAGGGTTTTCTGTGATTGCTATTGCACTAGTGTTGTCACACATTATAGGAATTTCTCTTTCTTCAATCCCATTACCCTTAATTGTTGTCTCAACCATAGTATTTGTGCATAGCAGATTCCAGTAGCAATGTATTCAGCTTCAGCAGTGGAAGTGGACATTGCATTCTATTTCTTGCTAAACCAGGAAACAAGTCTATTTCCCATCAATTGACAAGTTCCTGTGGTGCTTTTTCTATCAATCTTGCATCCATCAAAATCAGAATCTGAGTAGGATATAACTTTGAAACTTCCATCAATTGAGTACCATATTCCTACTCCCAAAGTCTCTTTTAGATACTTGAGAATCCTCTTGACTGCAGCTAAGTGACTTTCCTTAGGTTTAGATTGGAATCTTGCACAAACACCTACAACAAAGGATATATCAGGTCTGTTTGCAGTGAGGTACAGCAGACTTCCTATCATCCTTCTGTACAAAGTCTGATCAATATCTTTGCCTTCTTTATCTTCATCTAATCTGATCAATATCTTTGATACCTTGGTACTATTTTCCATACCAAATTTCTTTGGCAGCTCCTTGGTGTAGTTAGTTTGATGAATAAAGATTCCATCTTTCATTTGTGTGACTTGTCATCCAATAAAGTAGTTCATTTCACCCATCATACTCATTTGGAACTTGTTTTTCATGAGATTAGAAAAATTTTCACATAGCAATTCAGTTTTAGAACCAAATATTATGTCATACACATAAATTTGTACCAGCAGGGTGCTGTCCCCTTCATTGATTCTGAAAAGAGTCTTGTCAATGGTACCTTTGGTAAAACCATTGTTCACCAAGAATTCAGACAGGGTTTCATACCATGCTCTTGGTGCTTGTTTCAAACCACAAAGTGCCTTGTTGAGTCTATACACTTTATCTTCTTGATCTTTAACTTCAAAATCAGGGGTTGCTGAACATAAACCTCCTCCTCTAGAATGCCATTCAAAAATGCAGTTTTCACATCCATCTGGTATACTTTGAAGTTTTTGTATGCAGCATGTGCCAAAAATAATCTTATAGCTTCCAATCTTGCAACTAGGGCATATGTCTCATCAAAATCTATTCCTTCTGCTTGAGAATAGCCTTTTGCCACTAATCTGGCCTTGTTTCTAACAATGGTACCAAATTCATCGAACTTATTTTTTATACCAATTTTGAGCCAGTTATATTTGCATAACTAGGCCTCTCCACTAGTGTCCAAAATTGGTTTCTTTCAAACTCATTCAATTCTTCTTGTATAGCAATTATCCAATCTGGATTAGATATTGCTTCTTCAACAAATTTAGGTTCCATTCGAGATAGAAAACAAGTAAACATTGCTTCTAATTGTCTTCTAGTCCTTACACCTTGTTGTATATTACCAATTACTTGTTCAGCAGGGTGGTCCTTCAACCATTGTAAATCTTGATTTGCTTGATTTATAAGAACCTCATCTTCAGTAAGGTCTGCGGTTGCTTCAGTAGGGGGATTAGCAGATCCTTGAATTGCATCCATTGTTGCATCAGTAGTGTTATCAATAGGTTCTTCAAAAGGTACATCTTTACTTCCAAAATCATAAACATTTAAGTCACATCTTCTTTAAAACATCAACATATTCATTATCAGTGATCTCTTGATTCACAGCAGGTTTTGAAACTTCATCATCTTCCATTCCAGTGAACATAGGTTCATCAAAAACATGTATAGATTATGCATGTTTCAGTGTCCTTTTGTTTAGTATCCCATAAAGATTACTTCATCTGATTTTTGTTGGAATGTCTTCAATTCGTTCCTTATGATTTAAGATGAAACACTTACTTACAAATCGATGGAAATAAGTGTGGAAATATTACATGATATTAATATTACATAATATTTAATATTATGAATATTTCTTTTTACCTTTGTATTTCGTGTAACACTTTACTTGTACACATTATTTGTAACATGACATATTAATTGTGTGATATAAACAATTAATATGTCATAAAGTAACTCTAGTTTGTCTTATTATATCCTAGCCTTTATGTCCAGCCGCATATGGACCGTCCTATCACATACTAGCCGCCCATAGCACTCATGTCACTACTAGGACCTTTTTCCCCATACTTGTATCTATATATACTCTTCTTTTATGATGAATAAAAATAAGTTGAGTTTATTCTAGTATTATTACTTTCTCAAACTCTCTTCATGGTATCAGAGAGCTAAACTCCTTAATCCACTACAAAATCTCCTTAATCCATTTGAAAAATCTCATCTCATATCAAGAATGTCTTCAATATCCAAGCTTTTTCACCTCGGTAGAGTCCCAATGACCTCAAAGAGATGGGGTCTTGAAAACTCTTCATTTACGAATCATAGACTTGATGGCAACAACTACATGCTATGGTCAAGGTCTATGAAGAATATCTTCGGCCAGAGCAAGATGGGATACCTATTTGGCTCCAAACCTGCCCCTACTGAAACTGACCCCAAGTTTGAAGCATGGGATATAGAAAATAACCAACTCATGACCATCCTCACGAGGTCAATGACAAAAGAGATCAGTGAGAACTTCATGATGTATGATACTGCAAAGGAAATCTGGGACAATGCCAGAGACCTTTACTCAAAAAAGGACAATACATCTGAGGTCTATGATCTTGAAGCTCAAATCCAAAATTGCAGGCAAGGGGATCTGTCTATAACTCAGTACTTCAACCAACTATCTACGGCATGGAAACACCTAGATATGCTGGAAACTCACCAATGGAATGATGTACGGGATGCTACCTTGTACAGGGACATCATTGAGAAAAAGAGGGTATTCAGGTTCCTCACTGGACTGAACCCATCTCTTGATGATGATAGAGGAAGAGTCCTTGCTACTAAACCACTCACCAATCTCAAGTTTGTGTTTGCTGAAGTCAAATATGAGGAAAGAAGGAGAAAAGTGATGCTGCAAAGCAACCCTGCTGATCACCCTACTAAGAGCTCAGCACTGATGGTTGTCAGGAAGCCTGCTGAGGTTACTGAGGTATACAGAAGGCCTACTAAGAAGACAGGAAAGTTGTTCTGTGACCACTGCAAACGCACAAATCACACAAAGTCAATTGCTGGAAACTACATGGTAAAGCCTAACTCCTCAAAATCCTCCAAACCAACCAGGGAAATCCAGGGCAGACATGTCAGTGAAGAAGAGAACAAGGACACTGCTTTGAATGCTCAGTTTTCTGCCTTCAAAACCTTCCTTGCTCAGCAAAAGGAAGGTAGTTCCATCACTGACACAGCTACTCATGCTAAAACAGGTACATTCCACTCACCTCTCAGTAGTGATACTTGGATTGTTGATTCTGGGGCATCCTCACATATGACTGGTAACAAAAGGCTTATATCTCACCTTAAACCACGTCATCGATCCATAATATTAAGATTCTTTGATGGATCTCTTTTCGTGCACAAGGTTTTGGAAATGTTAAACTTATTCATAGTCTTCGACATTCTAAGCCGACTTTTGTCGGATTTCAAACATCCACCTTTGACTTATAACCATTGGATAATCCTCTGAATCTTTCCAACGTTTCTTTTATCTTGACTATTGATTTTTTTGACAAAATCAAGGCTTGTAATACATCCTTATCCATTTAATCTTTCAATGTAAACTTTGATTAAATCGAGATTTTCATTCAGCAGATACATGGGGTATATCAATCTGCTGATGTGCATATCTGTTAGCTGATTTTAGTCTGCTGTGTTTTAATAACACTTCAGCCAACTGTTTCTCATCTAACATTTTATTGTTAAGTTAGAGTACACCATTTTGATTATAACTATGTTCCAATCACCACTTAACATATGGAACTTAGACCTTGTACACAAGGTATATGTAATCAGTTTTGGTCATCACAGACTTCCCTAAATTATGATTCCATATCCTGGACTTTAAATACTAAGTTTGATCACTTAGCCTTCAATAACTGAGTTTGACCCCTCAGCCTTCATCCATCAGCAGGTTCCTAGTTAGTCTATTGACCTAGACACACCTCTCGACCTAGACAGATCGGTGATAATGTCGGTGACCTCTTTCTGATGCTTGTTTGATCAAACCTATACAAAGATCAAACTCTAATAAACCTATACATTAAATCTAGACATCTTTTTGCCTTTTCTCTATAACAGCTAGTTTGGCACTCATCATTAAAACTTAAAATATGTCCAACAATTTCCCCCTTTTTAGTGATGAAGCCAATACCCTCCTTACAGCAAAGCAAAAAGATAAAGACAAAGACAAAACAGAATTTAGTCATATCTCATTAAAATCATATTTGTTCAAAGGTATTACAAACTATGATCAGCAAAAGATAAATGCATAAGTAAATGTGCTGATCTAGTTTCTGTTCTTGTCTTGTTCTTGCTTCTCTTGATACTCCCTGATTTCCCTGACTATATCTAGCATCCATTGATTTTCCAAAGTGGAAAATTCAATCCAGGTATGTACCTATTTCCACCATTTCCAGGCTTCTGGTAGAGTTAACCTTATGGTATCAACATTGAAGCATTGTCCCATGTAGAAATGTTTGGAGTCTTCTAGTGAATCCCTTGCTGTCCAACTACCCATCCTTTGACCTCTTCCACCTCTACCACCTCTACTAGCAGCTCTCATGGATTTGACCCTTACTTCCTAAAATTTATGTCCCAGAAAGTAATTCAGTCATTCTTGAAAGCCCATGTCTTGGTAGGGTCTCTTCTTTGAATAGTACAGCTTCTTGTACTCTTTCAGAAGGTCATCAGTCAACTATATCCTGCTAGGTGCATGCTTTCTAAATTCATTGATGTCAACCTCCTATTTATTTTTGCTGAAAATCCTTGCTGCCTCATTTGCTTCTGCTCTAAGACCTTCTTCCCCCTTATTGACATCATCAATAAACCGGTTCAGTAGGCCATGAACACTTTCCTATGTGATCAACAAGTTTTTAAGTTGTCCTTCCATAATTTCAGTCCTTGTGTCAGCTGCTGTAATTCTACCTTCCATAGTTTGTTCCAGCAGATTTATCCTTTCAGTTAGTTTAGAATCCAGGACTGTAGAGATCCAGGAAAGCAGAGTGAGGTGCCTCAGCAGGGTGAGGTGCCACAGCAGGATTAGGTGCCTCAGCAATCTTATCAATCTTCTTGGGCAGTGAGGCAAACTACTCATGCAAATTCTTATCTCTGTGTACAGCACTCTGCTTTATACCTCTTACATCTTTGAGTAGATCATTTATAGAAAATTGAGCAGAAGTAATGTTGGAAGCAATTATTTCAGTGGTTCTACCTATATTTTCCACCAGATTCACTATGTCTTCAAATCTTTGTTCACTCCTTGTCAGTTGAGTCCTTAGCTGTGTAATATCATTTCTTACAGCTCTTAACTCCTCCAAAATATGTCTGCATCGCACTGACCATACCACCGACCATCATCCGACCAAAATGAGCCGAAACCAATGGTGAAAGAGATATGCGCAACGTGTGGCAATCACGATGCTAAAGAAACGACTTGGATGTTATTTCCGGGAACCGATTTCTTCGGTGGAGTTCCTTTTCATGCTGCTCATACCATATTGGAGAAAGGTATGTATATATCTTTTTAATTACTAGTGAAATAATTTAAGTGATTATTTCCATTTATTTATTTTTGTTTTATTCTATTGTTTTGCAGGATAAAGTGAGTAAGTTTAATCAGTTGTCGCTGAATAGAGAAAGGAAAAATGAAATGGTCGGATTTCTTGGCTTGTATGTCAATCGAACTTCTATATTGTTTATTAGGTATAATTTTAGGGTAAGTGTTATAGTGTTCTTATGGTACCATGCCATCTTCTTTATTATTGTTGAACAATGCACATAATGTATAATCTAAAATGATCGGTGTTACAACATTGTCGACCTTTCCCTAATTTATGTAAAAAGATCTTTTAAACATATTAGGAAGTCTCAGGTCTTACCTTAAGCTGTGACACAGAACATGAATCCTGCTATGACTTCTCCTGCTGCTGGTTCTAATGTTATCAGACTTATTCTTGTTTCAGATGGTTGTGCTGTTATTGGGAAGTCTTGTATACTTAGCCACGCTAAAAGAGTAAGCAATTTGGTGTACATACCTGCGTATATACATGCTTGTAAACCTCTTTTTACTCATTAATTAATATTGGATATACTTACAATTTTAAATTCTTATATCTTTTCGTTTTAAGCATGCTGGAACAAAATTTATGAAAGTTATGCAGGAACAAAAAGTAGCATACCTCCTGTAACACCCCGAATTTTCGGAAAGGGTAAAATGGTAATTGGGTATGTGTATTATGACCTAATTATTAGTTAACCAATTTATTTTATTAAAAAGGATTTAAAGTATATTTTTACCTAAAATTACTCATATACGAATGCTGAGGCCGACGGTTTCGAAGAAGAAAATAAAAAATAAAATTACGGACGTTGTTTTCCAAATTCGGGGTTTAACGGTTGATTTTTGGGGCAGACCATAGTAGAAGAAATTGATCAATGCGAGGAGATGATCGTTTCGATACTAGCCGTTGTTTTTTTCGGTATGTTTTCCTTTTTAGCCCTAAATCTAGATCTGTTTATGTTCTTGAGATATACGTGTGATTGAGGCAGACCCGAATATCTCCACGTGGCGCATATCCCGTGGATAAATTAGATGACCAGGGCAGGTCCTTGGGCAAACAAAAGACTAGGACCAGGATGTGAGTTAAACATCAGGTCAGGTCCCTACTGGTCAGACGACCAGGGCAGGTCCCTGGTCAAAACGACTAGAGTCGATCCCATCGCTCAGACGACCAGTGTCAGGTCCCCTGGTCAAGACGACAGATCAGTCCCTATTGGTCGAGACGACCGGTGCGAGAGTCCCTGGTCAGAGAGAATAGATCAAGATCCAGTATGTACATAGTGGAGCGGTTAATTACTGTGACGTGAGACGTGGTGATAATACATAACTACCCACTAACTCCGCTTAAAAAGATAACCGCCTGAACTGCGGTTGGACTTGATTCCAAATATATATATTTGGATACGTAGGCAGCTTGATCTAAGTTCAGTGCATAAAAAAACTACTCTTTGTTTTCATCCTAGAACAAGAAGGCCCATACAGTTCTCCGGTACATTTCATACCGGGTTTGATCATTGGCGCTAGAAGGAGGGCATTTCTTGTTTCTAGTAGCAGATTTGCAGAGTAGTTAAATATGATCTGGGGGGCTTTGATTGAGGCTGACCCGAATATCTCCACGTGGCGCATATCCCGTGGATAAATTAGATGACCAGGGCAGGTCCTCGGGCAGACAAAAGACTAGGACCAGGATGTGAGTTAAACATCAGGTCAGGTCCCTACTAGTCAGACGACCAGGGCAGGTCCCTGGTCAAAACGACTAGGTCAGATCCCTACTGCTCAGACGACCAGGTCAGGTCCCTGGTCAAGACGACCAGGTCAGGTCCCTATTGGTCAGACGACCAGTGCAGGTCCCTGGTCAAGAGAGAATATGTAACGCCCCGTTCCCGGATACCGAGCCCTTATCCGGAAATACGACGTTCGGCACATATATAAATAAAATTTAATTCATTTATATATGTAAGCCTACAATCAATACAATCAAAGCGCGCGGAATTTAATGCTCGGGTAATGAATATCCATAAAGATACTAGAATACGAAAAGGTACTAAAAGTCGAAAGTGTATCAAAACAATACAACTGAAATCCCCCGAAAGTCCAAACGAAATACTATGAAATAAGAAATAAAGATGATCACACGTCATCCCAAAGTACTATGAACAAAGTATATATAAAAAAATGCAACATCGCCAATGTAAACAAAAGTGCAAAATGAAATATCAAGCTCAGAGATCCTCCTCAGGGACATACTCCTCGAAATACTCGTACTCCTGTTCGCCTTCTCACCCCCAAGCACATATAACCAAAAACATGCACAAGGGGTAAGTATATAATACTCAGTAAAGAAGAGAAGTACGTTTAAGCTTAGAATATAAGGTTTATTATTATTAGAGTTCTATCAAAAGGCAAGACAGACTCGATTCTACGCATAAAGGTTACATCTCCCAATATGCCTAAACTGTAGCTACTTAGCTTATCTTTGTTACAACATGCTATCAAGGCGGAACGTGACATATTGAAATCTTCAGGATACAATAACCACGGAACGTATTGAAATCTTCAGGATACAATAACCGGTTCCGATAGTGTGAACGTACGGCGATGCCTATAGGCCTGCAGGCCGATATGACACTCACTTTGACTGTCTGTTCACACATCACGCTATAGATCTTCAGGATCTACCCATGACCACATGGTGTTTAATCTTTTATCTAGCAAGTTGTGTAGTATTAGGTGATTAACTAGCCCTCCTAGTTCATTTAGATAACACTCCCTTACCGACACCACTCATCATGATCAAGAGGCCAATTCTAGCTCAAGTAAAGTTTAAAGGTATTATAATAAAATAATAATACGTTTACAAAGAGTTAAGGTCGATTAAACAACCCTAAACGATAGTCGAAAAGCCAATTTAAACAAGTGGGAGACCCGGCTCCAGGTGGACGCCCGTCGAAGGACCAGGCGCCCGTCTCGAAGGCTCTGGACGCTCGTCCAAAAAGTGGACGCCCGCCCGGACATCCCCTTTCAATCTCAGATCAAAATCGCACCTCAGACGCCCGTCCGAGGTTTCCAGACGCTCATCCAAGGTTGGACGCCCGTCCAGAAAACCGGACGCTCGTCCGACCTGGGAATTTCCAGAAAACGGAAACGCGATCCTACATCGTTTTCCTTCGATTTTCAATTAAAAACCCAATCTTTCTCAACCTAATCGTGTCGAAATAATCTACCATCCATACCAAAACCTCAACCCTCTCATAGACATCAATTTAACGTAATTTAAGTCCCCAAAACAACAAGAAATCAACACAAATACCACATATTTCAAAACTGAAACGTAAGGGTTTCTCCTTACGTGATGCAGCCCAGAAACTGATCCGAAATTCAGCAAAAATCTGCAGCTTTGGTAACCAAACTGATATCAAAACGATCCTTGTTATTCCACAATTCTCCGCTTCAAACGGAACTACAAGCGGTGAAGTATCGAACGGGAATTAGCAAAAGTCTTCTTCTTCTCTACCCTTGCTCTCAACAGCGCCTCTCTTTTTTTTTAACGTACCAAGCAAAAGCGAAACTCCTTTTGATTAATGGGAGGTTATTTCCAAATAATAACCTCCCCACTAATTAATCTTGTGGTTAACACCCTAATATTCCATAAAAAATACCAATCAGCCCCAAATCTACATATATATACATACTCGCATTATATATATATACATAAATAAAATACTTAAATTCCATAAAGAATAAATATAATATTTCGTTCTCGCAAATTGACACGTCTGCCCTTTCCCGAGAATCGGAATATTACATTCCTCCCCCCTTAAGAGGAGTTTCGTCCTCGAAACTCGAACATACCTGGTAAATCCAGAAACTCCGGAAATTCGTTGATCATATCACCCTCAACTTCCCAAGTTGCTTCCTCAGGTGTATGGTTGCTCCACTGAACAAGAACCAACGGAACCATCTTTCTCTTAATCATCTTTTCCTTCCTGTTCAGAATCTTAATCGGCTTTTCGTCATAAGCGAGGTTGTCCTGAAGTATTTCTGGATCCACTGTAGACTCAACCTCTGTCTTCGTCAAACACTTCTTCAACATTGAAACATGGAAGACGTTGTGAACTCTGGACATAGACTCGGGCAACTGGAGTCTATAGGCTAAAGGTCCAATCCTCTCCAGAATTTCAAAAGGTCCAACATACCTCGGGCTCAACTTTCCTTTCTGGCCAAAACGCTTTACTCCTCTCATTGGTGATGCCTTCAAGTAAACACGGTCACCAACCTCAAACTCAAGCGGTCTCCGTCTGACATCTGCCCAACTTTTCTGCCTATCTTGAGCTATCTGCAGATTTTTCTTCACTAACTGAACCCTCTCTTTGGCTTGCTCAACTAACTCTCGCCCAAGATGGTGTTTCTCCCCAACATCGCCCCAAAACAAAGGCGCCCCTGCATCTTCTACCATACAAAGCTTCAAACGGTGGCATGCCTATGCTCGCGTGATAACTGTTGTTGTAAGCAAACTCTGCAACTGGTAGATAATCTACCCAAGATCCTCCTACCTCCAAGACACATGCTCTAAGCATATCCTCAAGTGTCTGGATAGTCCTCTCAGGATCGACCATCTGCGAGGATGGAACGCCATTGTACTCAAATCCAACGGGTACCAAAAGCCTCTGTAAGCTCGCCAAAACCGACTGACGAACCTCGAATCCCGATCAGAAACAATGGAGACTGGAACTCCATGAAGCTTCACTATATTGTCCATATATAGTTCCGTCATCCTTGCCAAGGGCATATTCATCTTGAAAGGCAAGAAATGAGCCGACTTGGTTAATCTATCAACGATCACCCAAATAGAATCATGTCCACCCTTCGTCTTAGGTAAACCTGAAATAAAGTCCATGGTGATCTTTTCCCATTTCCATTCTGGGATATCTAATGACTTAAGCATCCCGCCTGGCTTCCTATGTTCAGCTTTCACTCTCGATGAGACGTCACACTCGTAAACAAACTTAGCAATCTCTAGCTTCATTGAGGGCCACCAAAATCTCTCTTTCAAATCCCTGTACATTTTGGTAGAGCCCGGATGCACTGCAAAAGCGATCTTGTGTGCCTCTTCCATAACTCTCCGTCTCAAATCTCCAACATTAGGCACACAGAGACGATCCTGATACCACAGATTTCCACTCTGATCCAACACATAGCCAACTGTAGGCTTCTCTCTTGCAACCCTCTTCAAATCAACCAAAACTGCATCTTCGTCTTGCTTTGCTCGATCTCATCCATCAACTCGATCTAGCCAACAACGGTCTTCGCAAACCGATGGTCCTCAATCGATCAAATCTGCTAAACTGCAGGTCATCAACCCTTGCCGTGATAGCCTCAACACTGGGCTCTAGAACCACTGGTTTCCTGCTCAAGGCATCTGCTACTACATTTGCCTTTCCCGGATGGTACTGAATGTCCAAGTCATAATCCTTCACGAACTCTAGCCATCTCCGCTGCCTCATATTCAAACTCTCCTGGGTGAAGAAATACCTTAAACTCTTGTGGTCGGTGAAGATTCTAGCCTTGACTCCATACAGATAGTGCCTCCAAATTTTCAATGCGAAAACCACTGCTGCCAACTCTAAGTCATGTGTGGGATAGTTCTTCTCATGTACTTTCAATTGCCTAGATGCATAGGCAATGACCTTTCCTCCCTGCATCAACACACAACCTAGACCCTGCCCTGAAGCGTCGGTGTAGACATCATAATCATCGAACACCTCGGGTACTGCCAATACTGGTGCTGTAGTTAACCTGTCCTTTAACAACTCAAATGCTAACTCACACTCGGGTGTCCAATCAAACTTGGTGTTCTTCTGTGTAAGTCTGGTGAGTGGAGTAGCTATCCTTGCGAAATTCTTCACGAACTTTCTGTAGTAACCAGCCAAACCCAGAAAGCTCCTGACCTCTGAAACTGTAGTCGGTGTAGGCCAACTCTTAACTGCCTCAATCTTGGCTGGATCAACCTGAATGCCATCACCTGAAATGACATGACCCAAGAAGCTCACTTGATCCAACCAAAAGGCACACTTGGAAAACTTTGCATACAATCGCTCCTTCTTCAACGTTTCCAAAACAATCCGTAGATGTTCCTCATGCTCCGCCTCATCCACAGAGTATACCAAAATATCATCAATGAAGACAATCACAAACTTATCTAGGTAAGGCATGAAGACCATTTGCATCAAATCCATAAATGCAGATGGAGCATTAGTGAGTCCAAAAGGCATAACAAGGAACTCATAATGTCCATATCTAGTAATGAATGTCGTCTTGAATATCTCGCCACTTTAACTTTTAATCGATGGTAGCCGACCGCAAATCAATCTTTGAAAACACTTTCCGACCTCGCAAATCGATTTGAGCAGATCATCTATCCTCGGTAGTGGGTACTTATTCTTGATAGTCGATTGTTCAAAGCCCCGTAGTCAATACACATCCATCATGCCGCCATCCTTCTTCTTCACAAACAAAGCGGTGCTCCCAGGTGAAGTACTAGGGTGAATGATGTTCCTTTCTAACATCTCCTTGAGTTGAGCCTTCAACTCCTTCAATTCAGCCGGTGCCATCTCGTATGGTGCCTTGGCAACTGGTGCCGCCACGGGACTAGTTGTATCTCAAACTCAATGGCCCCTGCCTGCTGGCATGTTCCCTGGCAACTCATCCGGAAAAACCTCTGGATAATCTCGACCACTCTAGTATCTTCCAACTTAGGCTTTGCTTGTTCCACATCCATCTGCAGACAACAAGTAGCCCTCACATCCTTTCGACATGCCCCGATGGCCTTGACATTTGAAATGATAGGATGTCTCTTCTTGCTTGGCCTGTAAACGCGTTCCTCGATAAGTCTTATCTCGCTTTCCCGGGACTCAAAGTAACTCTCTTGGCCCTACAATCTAAGTGAACATAATTCTTGGATAGCCGCCTATCCCAAGAATCGCATCAAAGTCCGAGAAATCCATAACCGTGAAGTCACTCTTACACCGATAAGGTCCAACTCGAACATCCACTTGTGGTATCATCTTAACCACCTTATTTACCTTGCCTAGGGGTGTAACAATCTCCATAGTATCTCTCAAATGCTCCATAGGTAAGTCTAGTTTCTTAGCAATCCTAGAGGACACAAAGGTGGTTGAAGCTCTCAGATCAAATAAGGCCACGACTACTAGATTGCCTACTCTTATCATACCTATCATGCATTTGTCCAGTTAACTAAAATTACAACATGTTCCAAGCATGCTATAAATAACTCAAAAGAACAAAATCAAACATAAAAAGGTACCGAGATCACATCATCCTCTCGCTCAAACTCTCTCGGCATCCATAGCAAACATCTCGCACTTGCTTACTTGGTCCCGCTCGCTAGGTCGACTGACTGCTGAGCACCGGCTACCCCGTGGACAATTCTGGAGTAATGACCACCGCCGCCACAAAAGAAACAACCTGAGGTAGCCGGTGGCCTAGCTGCCGGTGGAGCGCCAACTGGTGGTCTAGCTGCCGGTGGCCTGACTGCTGATGGGGCACCAACCGGTGGTCTAACTGCTGTCTGTGTGGGAAACCTCTCGAATCGCCGCCGGAGCCCCCCTCGCCATCGCTTCGATCGGTCCCGAAGCTGCGTTTCGACCCATCAGTAACTTTCTTTCTAAAGGTCTCGACCTAAAGCTTTATTCAGCAGCTTCGCGCCATGTTCCGCTGTAAAGCCTAGCATGCCTGCCTGAATCTCATGCGCCAAACCGTCCTTGTAACGGGCCATTTTTCGGTCCTTCCACTGCCTCCAACCCCGGATAAAATCTCCTAACTCATTGAACCGATTTGTATCTTTGGGACACCGTCATTTGATCACCTTTGTGAAGTTTCGTAAATCGGCTAGCCTTTTCCGCTTGTACCGTTCTTTGGAAAGTACTCGTTGTAGAACATGGCTTTAAAAGCCGCCCAATCTGATTACCTTACGCTGCTACTCTGAACCGCATCTATCCAAGCCTCGGCCGAGCCTAAAAGAAAACCGACCGCTTAATCGGGCCATCTCTGTCTCAGAACGCCTATATTCCGCAAGATTTCTCAAAACTTCGATCCATTCTCGGCCTTGGTATGTTCCACATTCCCATAAAAATCTTGCATACGGTTTCTCCTCACCTAGTGTGCCAATCACTGGTGGTGCTTGACTCAACAACCGGCCTAAGCGGTGGGTAAACCGGAGGGTAACCATAAGGTATCTCTTTGCTTCTGCTTTGAACCGGTGGCCTGAAAGGTCGATAGACCGGGAATAACCAAGGGTACTGCGGCGTCTGGCCGATAGTAGTACGGAGCCTCGATGCTCGGCTGATAAGAAGGATACACTGGTGCCGCGGAGGATACTGGCGGAGGGTACCGTGGTCTGAAAACCATCTTGAGGATAGCTCTTTGTAGTGCTCGTGGTCACTGGTGGTGGGTAAACAACCGTCCTCTCGAAATCGCTTTGCCCGACGACCGTTGATATGAAGAGGGCCAAAGTGACGTTGCATGGTTAACCACAGGTGGAGGAGGTGGTGGTGGAGTCGATGTTGATCCTGCTCCGGCTCAGGTGAAGGTGTAGCTGTGCGAGGTGGCGGTGACAGACTGCGACGACCCCTAGAGGTTTCACCCCTCTCAGATGTCTGATTACCAAGAGCCAAAGTCCTCGATCTTGTGTTTCTACTCATCCTGACAACCAAGAGAACCAGAGTGTTACTAAAGATCTAAAGATAGGATTGAGTTAAACTCAAAGAATAGAAGCCTAAGGAACACGTATCTCGATACCAATCAGTAACGCCCGTCCCGGATACCGAGCCCTTATCCGAAATACGATGACGTTCGCACATATATAAATAAAATTTAATTCATTTATATATGTAAGCCTACAATCAATACAATCAAAGCGCGGAATTTAATGCTCGGGTAATGAATATCCATAAAGATACTAGAATACTAAAAGGTACTAAAAGTCGAAAGTGTATCAAAACAATACAATCAAATCCCGAAAGTCCAAACGAAATACTATGAAATAAGAAATAAAGATGATCACACGTCATCCCAAAGTACTATGAACAAAGTATATATAAAAAAAATGCAACATCGCCAATGTAAACAAAAGTGCAAAATGAAATATCAAGCTCAGAGATCCTCCTCAGGGACATACTCCTCGAAATACTCGTACTCCTGTTCGCCTTCTCACCCCCAAGCACATATAACCAAAAACATGCACAAGGGGTAAGTATATAATACTCAGTAAAGAAGAGAAGTACGTTTAAGCTTAGAATATAAGGTTTATTATTATTAGAGTTCTATCAAAAGGCAAGACAGACTCGATTCTACGCATAAAGGTTACATCTCCCAATATGCCTAAACTGTAGCTACTTAGCTTATCTTTGTTACAACATGCTATCAAGGCGGAATGTGACATATTGAAATCTTCAGATACAATAACCACGGAACGTATTGAAATCTTCAGGATACAATAACGGTTTCGATAGTGTGAACGTGACGGCGATGCCTATAGGCTCTGCAGGCCGATATGACACTCACTTTGATTGTCTGCTCACACATCACGCTATAGATCTTCAGATCTACCCATGACCACATGGTGTTTAATCTTTTATCTAGCAAGTTGTGTAGTATTAGGTGATTAACTAGCCCTCCTAGTTCATTTAGATAACACTCCCTTACCGACACCACTCATCATGATCAAGAGGCCAATTCTAGCTCAAGTAAAGTTTAAAGGTATTATAATAAAATAATAATACGTTTACAAAGAGTTAAGGTCGATTAAACAACCCTAAACGATAGTCGAAAGCCAATTTAAACAAGCTGGGAGACCAGCTCCAGGTGGACGCCCGTCTGAAGGACCAGACGCCCGTCTGAAGGCTCTGGACGCTCGTCCAAAAAAGTGGATGCCCGTCCAGACATCCCCTTTCAATCCTGTATCAAAAACTGCACCTCAGACGCCCGTCCGAGGTTTCCAGACGCTCGTCCAAGGTTGGACGCCCGTCCAGAAAACCGGACGCTCGTCCGACCTGGGAATTTCCAGAAAACGGAAACGCGATCCTACATCGTTTTCCTTCGATTTTCAATTAAAAACCCAATCTTTCTCAACCTAATCGTGTCGAAATAATCTACCATCCATACCAAAACCTCAACCCTCTCATAGACATCAATTTAACGTAATTTAAGTCCCCAAAACAACAAGAAATCAACACAAATACCACATATTTCAAAACTGAAACGTAAGGGTTTCTCCTTACCTGATGCAGCCCAGAAACTGATCCGAAATTCAGCAAAAATCTGCAGCTTTGGTAACCAAACTGATATCAAAACGATCCTTGTTATTCCACAATTCTCCTGCTTCAAACGGAACTACAAACGGTGAAGTATCGAACCGGGAATTAGCAAAAGTCTTCTTCTTCTCTACCCTTGCTCTCAACAGGCGCCTCTCCTCTTTTTTTTTTAACGTACCAAGCAAAAACTGAAACTCCCTTTTGATTAATGGGAGGTTATTTCCAAATAATAACCTCCCCACTAATTAATCTTGTGGTTAACACCCTAATATTCCATAAAAAATACCAATCAGCCCCAAATCTACATATATATACATACTCGCATTATATATATATACATAAATAAAATACTTAAATTCCATAAAGAATAAATATAATATTTCGTTCTCGCAAATTGACACGTCTGCCCTTTCCCGAGAATCGGAATATTACAGAATAGATCAAAGATCTGTATGTACATAGTGGAGCGGTTAATTACAGACGTGAGACGTGGTGATAATACATAACTACCCACTAACTCCGCTTAAAAATATAACCGCCTGAACTACGGTTGGACTTGATTCCAAATATATATATTTGGATACGTAGGCAGCTTGATCTAAGTTGAGTCCATAAAAAAAACTACTCTCTGTTTTCATCCTAGAACAAGAAGGCCCATACAGTTCTCCGGTACATTTCATACCGGGTTTGATCAACGTGCGTTTTTATGGATTAGAAAGGTTGCCTAATCGTAGTAATGGTTAAATATCGTAGGTGAATCATAGAAAGATTTGTGTTGAGGATTTCAAGCTTTTTACAAACCTTTTATTTCGTTTTTGCACGCAAAAGATCAAAGATAAGGGGGTGTTCTTAAACAGATAAATGGTGTTAACCGTATTTAATTATGATAGTGTTGTTTTATATATTACGGTTGTTCTTGGACGTTCTGTTTATGGTATATATTATATATTTTTATAACGTGTGTGTATATGTTCTTGTTCTGGGCCGTAGCTTTAGTAAGCTGTGGTCAAAAGAAAAAAAGAAAAGAAATATGCAGGTGATGCGCAAGCTCCAGGAAAAAGAAGAATATGTAAATGAATTAAATTATAATTGGCTATGCATGTGATGTGTTATATCAAAGGGATAAATGAATAAATGAAACAGAGTAAAAAAAAAAGTTGCAGCAGCTTACAAAAAAAAAAGAGTGGATTATAAATATGGTTGATTTAATAGATACTACGTACGGTAAGTAACTTTATTTGATTTATACACTACTAAGGTATGGACAACAAAGTACTGTATACGTTTGATGAATATAGTAAAAGTGTGGTGTGTATAACGGTAAAAGTGTATTATCTTAATTTTGTGCTTTTAAGTGTATTCCCTAATACGATGTGGCTTGTATGTTTTTTTGGAACATTATATGTTAACTAGCAATGTCTAACATCGACTTCTGGTAGCTTTGGTATCAAATCACACCACAACTGAGACTCTCTACGGGGAGAAGGTGAGAGCACCGGAAGGCTTTGTTTAGGCCTTGTGGGACATTGACTTCGTAGTCAATGATTCTTTTACAACATGCTAGATAGTGTAACTAGATGTCTAGGACTAGATGTCCATAGGAAGCCTTTTATGTGAATGAATCAGGTGGTTAAAACTTAACTCGTAAGTACATATGTGGTTGTTTAAATACTAAAATGTCAATATCATTGGTGAGGCACATTTTTTACATCGAAGCAGGGGACCCTTACCGCTCCTACGGGACTACCTGTAACTCCCACATGGATCATGAGTCCGTGCCCCCACGAGTGGTGCCGCCCATGTTGTGGTGCATATCTCACTATGCGTTGTGTCCTTTGATATTGATGTAACAAACTTACTTGTGCAAGGATGTACTATGTGATCTAGTAGAGGGAGAGTGTGATCTCAATTACAACCTATGTGGTAGTGTTTGTAGACTTTATCTTGGTGTGTCTTATATAAATATATTGTGTAACAATTTCTTTTACCCCTTACTAAGTACGTAAGTACTTACTCCTCTTCTCTCTTTTGTTCCCACCCCGAGAAGGTGGTTGGTAGGATGATGATGATTTTGGTTATGACGATGGAGTTGATAGAGTTGACGCTTGAGCTCTAAAGTTACGATGACTTGGACATTTATCTTTCGCACTTTTAGTCATTCAGTTTTGAGACATAGACTTAGTACCGTTTCCGTTTCATTTGGGATGTAATGAGCCAAACAACATTTATTTCGTTGTTTAGTCGTTTCAGTTTTCTTAAATGTAGTTTTTGGGACTCGGTGATCCTTTTGATTGTCGTTTGACTTTATTTTCCGAGTAAGCTTTTAGATTTAATTTATTCCGCTTTTACTCTGATTGATTGTGAGAGGCTTATGTATATATTAATTTTGATTTATTAAAAGTTAATATATGCATGTGGGGCGTTTGTGACGGATAAGTACTCGGTATCCGGAACGGGCGTCACAGTTGGTATCAGAGAGAAAGTTCCTATCTTACGTCTAAGTTCGTAGCTTAAGTTGGATTTTATAAGTCTCTTTAGCAGCTTAGCTGACCCTTTCTTCTTGATAGATAGCTAAGAAAACTACAAGGAGCATTAGTAAGTTAGTCTGTTAAGCAATCAATCCTTACGGATGAAGTCTTTAAACCAAACCATGTCACCTGGAATTAATTGAAACCCCTCTAAGTAAGCTTAGGGATCGGAGTCGATCTTATGCCTACACATTTAAGTTGAGGTCCTCTTGGTTGATTTCTCTTTACATTCCCTATTGTGACCTCTCCACTTTCTCTTACACCTCAATGTCGAAGCCAACACTTTGGCTCGACCTATTCTTGTAGAGAATGAGTTCCGACTCAACTCTACATTTCCTTCACTCCCACTTTGCACTATTGCTTGGTTTGTGTTTATCAAAAATTCTTTTGACCTTGCTTTGCTCGGGATGAGTTCCACACGAACCCAGTGTATAACCCCCACCTTTTCCAAGTGCTTCCTATTCGTTTCAATTACCAATGTTGAAAGTTTCTTGCTTGACACATGCTTTTCATCATCCTTGTGATTAACCTTGTGAATAATTTACGTCCCGTGTTTTCCTTTCACGTAAAACAGTTTCCCTTGCTCCAAAAATTCTGAAAATTTTCATCAAGTTAAAACATTGACTTTTCTACAATTTCTATATTTACATAAACTCGATAATCATTGTGGATGGTCGAGAAAATCCATGTTGATGCCGGACACTCTGTCCAGAAAATCTGCAGCATCATTTTCACTTCCTCATCTGTTTTGAACAGGTTAAATGCATTCAAATGACCTGAATTTTTGATAAGTTATAGACAACACTTTTATATATACTTTACTTTTGGTATTAAGTTCAAATTCCTGTTAATTTGATCAGAATCTGCAATTCAAATCAGTGTTTACTAATCTGTAAATTCTGACAGCTTGTGCATTTGGCAAAAATAATTGTTTTTGACAGACTTCTTCTCATCCAAAAATTCTAATCTTTTGCTGTCACCTGGGATACCCCAGTATCTAAATCTCTCCTCTTTTGATCATGCACAAAATCCTTTTGGTTTGAGATGCATTAGTCGATAATATCAGATCTGGCGTAAAATATCATACACTACAGCCTAAAGGGAATTCCTACCTCTTTGACTTAAGGCTAGGACTAAGAGAGTAATAAGTTATGATTGTTATGTTCTAGAAGTTTCCTTGAAGTCAATCTTCTTCTGGGTTAAGTCCTTTAGTAGGATGGTTGTAAAGCTAACGTTATGGCTAATATTCCGATTTTCGGGAAATGGCAGACGTGTCATTCACACGTAAAACGAAATATTGGGTTGATTCCTTTTATTCGGAGTTTAATTATTTTTGATAATTATATATGTATTTTCAGATATATATATATATATATATATATATATATATATATATATATATATATATATATATATGGGAAAGAAAATCGATTTATTAAGGGTGATTAAGGAAAATCATGAAAATTAGGTAATTTTGGGATTTTTCCTATTTAAGGGAAAATCAACCTAATCACCCCTTAAACTTTTAATCAGATTTTCCACCTCCAAATTGTATTTTGCGTGTGTGAGAGAGAAATTTAGGGCTGAGGGATTTTTCATCGATTGCTAAGTCAAATCATAACGGTTTTCAGATCAGAGTCGAGCACCGGAATCGTTGTGAAGAAGGCTTCGTTTTGAAATCAGAAAGTTGGAGTTTTGTTGAGGTATGTTCAAGCCCTAATTCCTGTTCTTCTTTGATTTTGATGGATTCAAACTCATCAATTCTTAGTTTTTTCTTTTAGAAGCGTGTGATTGAATCTAATCTAAGTTTGGATTTATCACACAAGTTTTTCTGCAGAAAGATCAGTTATAGCTGCTGTTTTTCTGAGTTTTGCTGTTGGAATAAGCTTGCTAAAGGTAAGAAGCTCTTCCTACAATCTAATTGAGGTTTAGAGTAGATTAAATCATGTTTTGATGCTTATTGCATCAAGTTTTAAGCTTAGATGATGTTTGAAGATTAAGGATTGTTTAGGATCTTTAAAGTTATATTTTTCTGCTTTTTTTTGCTATATTTAGTGTACAAGATGTTTGGAATCGAGTAGAAATCGTTAAGAGTTGGAAATCAAGTTTTAGGGTTTTTCTGCTTAGGATGCGTACGCATTGCCCAGCAATGCGCATGCATTCCTGTTACAGGATTGCTTAGGTTAGTTACAGCAGGATCAATGCGTATGCATTCAAGGGAATGCGCACGCATTGTTGGTTCAGAGTCATACATGATGCTTTCTGGCTGAGGGATGCGTACGCATTCATAAGAATGCGCACGCATTGATCAAAAAGAAATTTTAGAATAGTTTCTGGTTTTGGGATGCGTACGCATTGGGCACAAACTCATTGTTTGAACATAGAGTTTTCAGCAGGTTTTTAAGCAAGGAATGCGTACGCATTCCATAGGGATGCGCATGCATTGCCCTAGAATCCTATATAATGATGTTTTAAGTTATATTTTGAATTTTAAACCTTGATACATGATCAAATAACACTAATTAAATATGGACAAGCCCCGATTGAGTTTCCGATTCGTTCAGTTAAAACACCGAATGTAATCTTAAAAGGAGTTGAAGTTCGGATCCATCGGAAGGTCATGAAAGGGCTTGTGCTTTGATGAACTAGAGTTCATCAATGTCTGTGTAATTCATAGGATGTGATGTCTAGATGTCTAGGTGAGGGAGTAGAGTTGATAAGGTGAGTTTTATTCTGAAAAAACTTAGGTGGCTAGTTAATTCACAATAATAATTACATAAGTGCAGTAAAAGCTAAAACGTCATTTATTCTCGGTTAGGCACTCTTTCATATTGGCGATGTGATACGTTCATAAAAGGTGAACAACGCTACTGGCCTTATACGGCTGAAGGCTAGTGAAGGAAATTCATCGGACGTATACGCATACCGGGGAGACCCCGGAGCTAATCGGTGCTAATCACCGTTAGTTAGCAAGTATATCTTCAGGCTGATGAACGCCATGCACAGTGTCCTTGAGTAATGATGTAACAAAGATAAGCTAGGCTAGAAACGTATAGTCATGACTTGTCGATGGGCATGGAATGAACCCTAAATTGAGTCGGTCTCATTAAGACAAATCTTTTAATAATAAACACTAATTAAATTGTAGCTTCTACGTCTTACTTTGTACATTGTACTTACCTCAAATTCATGTTAATTTACGTGTTTGGGGGAGAGAAGACGAATAGGTAAATGAAGAGTTCGAGGTGGACTTTGATGACGACATTTGAGGATGCCGGACTTGAAGACCTTGTTTATTATTCGTTTATTTACATTTATTTCATACATTTGGATTATTGGAGATAGTAGTTTACTTATAGTACTTTGGAATTCGTACATTTTGGATTCATTGGTTTCATTTTCCAATGTAATAATATTACATTTCCTCTTTAGTTCTTGAATTTCTATTCTTGGTCATTTAAAAAAAATTACCCGAGTCTTTTTCTTCCGTTTGCTTTTATTTTATACGACGTAGTAGAAGCTTCCATGTAATATTATTTATTTAATATTATGCATGTCAAACGTTTCGATTTCCGGATAAGGACTCGGTGTCCGGGAACAGGGCGTTACAGTTGGTATCAGAGACAAGCTTCTTTTAGGCTTCCTTTCTATTAAGATAAGTTTTCTTTAGACCTCCTAGTAACGTTTTGGTTTTCTTTGATCATCAGGATGGTGTTCACTAGAACCGGAGTGGGTGCAGAAGCGTCAGGAGTACGTCATGAGAGTCCGACACCAGTCGTAAGAGGCGGTTTTGTGAGGCAGAATCCTTCACCTCATCCGAGCCCCACTCCACCCCCTCATAATGTGACCCCTACACCACAATCTCAGCAGGGCTTGTCACCATGACCTCATCAGGAGCAACACCGACAATGGCACGTGGGAAGTTCGGTTCAGTTTTCGTTGGTAAGCGATGTTCCGGTGGGTCTAGTACCGCCACCAGTAAGTTACCCTCCACACCAACAAACCTTCTACCCTCCACCATGGTACAATTACATTTATGGAGAACCAAGAGAAGCACCTATACGAGTTACTGTAGTAGGAGACATTCCACCACTCAGCGTACCCCCAGCAACTAGTATTTATCAACCACCAGTGAGCTACCCTCCTCCACCAGTGTTTTCTCATCAGCAGCATCAGACTTTCTACCCTCCTCTAGTGGGTCACACTCCTCGACCTACTATACCACCTTCACCCCGTTTTGATCACAAACAAGGTTTTGGTTACCCGCCCTACATTTTCCACCAACCCCAGCACCAACAGTAAGAAATACCCTATGGATACCCTCCAGTTTATCCATAAGCCTCACCAGTCAGGCCGGCACTTGAGCAAGAACCACCGATTGACTGGTATACGAGGTTGAGAAGAAACAGGCTTCCGGATTTCTATGGGAATGTGGAACATTCAAAGGCCGAAGAATGGTTAAGAGTCTTCGAAAAGGCTTGCAGGAATATACATGTTCCTGAATCTGAGATGGCTCAGTTGGCGGTTATTTTCCTTTTAGGTGCAGCTGAAGCTTGGATCGATGCCATACAGAGCAGTAATGGAAAGGTAACAGATTGGGAAGGCTTTAAGGCCATGTTTTATAAGGAGTATTTTCTAGCAACCGTACAGGCAGACATGGCAAGCCAGTTTTTGAAACTTAAGCAGGGTAATTATATGACAGTATCACAGTACACCAACATGTTTAACGAGTAGGGAAGATTCTACCCTGAGTTGATGAAAGTAGAAGAGAGGAAGATGGCCCTTTACAAGGAAGGCTTAGCCTACCAAACACAGTCTGGTATGCTAGGATTCACAGCCAAGAATATGGCTGAATTGTTGAATAAGGCCTTAGAGGTTGAGACCTTCAGGAAGAAGGCCACAGTTGTTATTGGGAACAAGAGGAATTTTGGAACAAGCCAAGGTAATAACCGGGGAGCACCGCAACTAAATTTTAAGAAGACAACAACCCCTGCAGCGAGTAAACCTCCAATCGGAGCACCACTTTGCCCTAAGTGCAATAGGAATCACTCGGGTGAGTGCCGAGTTCATACAAACGGATGTTATCTTTGCAGAGAAACGGGACATTTTGCTAAGAACTGTCCCACAAAGGGTCCTACAAGTAATCGAAGCAAGGGAATGGTAGAGGCGGCCCAAGTACCCCAGTGCGAGTGTTTGCAGTGGATGCTGAGATGACTGAACCAGACGATAACGTTATATCAGGAACCTTTATTGTTTATTGTAATTTATTAGAGTACTTGTCACGGATTTTATCTAAGCAAAATAAACAAGTAATAAAAATAATCCGGTTTACCCCAAGTGTAGGGATCATAGTATAGCGATTAATACCGGAGTCGATCTCAGGGAATCGAGGTTGTTTAATCTAGTTCTTATTAATTCTTCTAAAATTGTCACTACTATTTATTACTAAACCTAAACTAAAACGGAAAATAAACTGGACAGAGGATTGTCAGTCAAAAGCCAGGAAGGAAAGTTACGAACTTAACTAATGAAAATAAAATCTATTCTAAAAATTAAAACGAAAATAAAATTCTAACTAAGCAACGAAGAACAAGGCACAAAGGTTTTCAATTAATTCAACGACGAACAAGCTATGATCCACCTATCTCACAACTCTAAATTTCTACCCTAGATCGTTTAGTAAAGATTTAGTAAAGATGTGGTTCACCTATCAAAGGTATGAATTCCTACTCTCGTAGATAATTCACTTATTAATCTTCTATCTTTCGATCTTAAAGATTAACGCTTCCATAACAAGGTGTAAGATTTCTCAATCTAGCAACCTAGAGATTCAACCTAATCAACTCTCGTTATTTTAGGTTAAAAGTCCAATCTTTACTACGGTGATCTATGTCTAACAACGATTCTCATCAAACGTTAAACATCAATAAGCAACACATCCATTGATTTAAATTGCATAATCAATAAGAACATAATAAAGATACAAACTTTAAATTAAAACTCACAAAACAATCCAAGATTCGAAATCAAAACGATGCACGATCGGCTTCACAAGGCTTGTTCAAATTGCTTAGCCTCTATTCATCATTGGAATACAAATCATATAAATAAAAAGGAAGATAAAAAGATGTTTATGATGGTGGGAAAAGGCAGCTAGGGCGCCCCCAAGGGGCCTGGGGCGGCCAGGGATCAAATTGTGGTGTTTAGGGTTGCAGAAAACGCGTCTATTTATATGTTTTTAGGACGGTTTCAGCAAAGGCGGTGGTTGAACGCCAGTCCAGGGATTCTGGACGCCAGTCCAGCCTGTGTAAATTCTTCGAGTTGGGCCGAGTCTTCTCAAACGCCCGTTCTATGCATTTTCAAACGCTCGTTCACTAAAAATCTGAACATCCTAATCCAACTTCTCCTCCTGGACGCCAGTTCGGGTAAAAAGTAGTTATATAAATGTGAAAAGTAGTGCACAAATGTAACATCGGTAGGAAGGAAGGAATCACATTGATTTTTCAAATTCAGCTCATGCAAGTTACCTGGCCACAAAAACCAACACCAAAAACCTAGACGACACAAGACAAAACTAGCCCCCCCTTATTCAACAAAAACAAAATAATCCAAAATAATAAAAAAAAAACTATTCTTATTATTGGGTTGCCTCCCAACAAGCGCCTTTCTTTAGTGTCTTTGGCTAGACACATGTACTATTCAGCCTGGATCAGGCCACTTAATCTTCCTTCCGGCCACTACTTCGTGTAAGCTCTGGTCATTAGTGTGGCTACAGAAACAACATCTCACACATGGGGTCAGGTTCTTTACCGCTTTCCAAACATTCTTAATTTTCCCCATTCTGAGACTTCTTCTTCTTCAATCTTCTCAGAATTTGTGCCTCCCGTTTAAACTCTTCCATATCCCAACTACCGGCCCCGAACTTCCTCTACTTTGGACCCACTGCCGTCATTCTCGGAAAACAAATCGGGTGAAAACTCGTCAAACTCATTGACTTACGGAGTACCACACGAGGATGTCGAGGAAGTGAACAATCTGAGCTTCTCTTTGGGTTGACCGATATAATGCTTACACCTTTGACCATTCACTCTGAACGGCTGGTCACCATGACCTCTTAGTTCTAAAACACCTCCAGGAATGATTTGGAGAATTTCAAAGGGACCGGACCATCGTGTCCTCAGCTTACCAGGGAACAGATGTAACCTGGAATTGTATAATAAAACTTGTTCCCCAACTTGGAATTCTCTCTTCTTAATCTTGGCGTCATGGAGGAGTTTTGTCTTTTCCTTACTTATCCTGGCGCTTTCGTAGGCCTGAAGTCTAAATTCGTCTAACTCATGCAACTGTTGCAATCGATGTTTTCCACAAGATTGGGAATCGAAGTTTAAAAACTCCGTGGCCCAATACGCTCTATGCTCTAACTCGATTGGTAAGTGGCATGTTTTACCATAAACCATTTGATAGGGTGATGTACCCATGGGGGTCTTATAGGCAGTTCGATATGCCCACAGTGCATCATCCAACTTTCGACTCCAGTCTTTTCTATGACTGTTAACTGTTTTCTCCAGGATCTTCTTTAAACTTTGGTTGCTTCTTTCAACCTGACCACTAGTCATAGGATGGTATGGTGTGCCAATTTTGTGCCGGACACCATATTTCTCAAGAACTTTTTCTAGTGGCCGGTTGCAGAAGTGTGTCCCTTCATCACTAATCAAAGCGCGTGGACACCCGAATCTCACGAAGATGTTTTTCTTTAGGAACTTCATGACCGTTTTATGATCATTGTGAGACGTGGCTTGAGCCTCCACCCATTTCGATACGTAATTTACGCAGAGCAAGATGTATTTATTTCCACAAGATGATGGGAATGGTCCCATAAAGTCGATACCCCATACATCAAAGACTTCGCATTCTAGGATGGGTTTCAATGGCATGTCGAAACGCCGTGTCAACGTTCCAGTTCTTTGACACCTATCACAAGCTTGACAGAAAGCTTCTGTATCTTTAAAGATCGTGGGCCAATAGAAGCCGGATTGAAAGATCTTAGCAACGGTTTCCAAGGACCAAAGTGACCACCGGTAGGTCCAACGTGGCATTGCTCAATAATATCACGTTGCTCGGATTTCGGAACACATCTTCTCAGCAAACCATCTTTACAAATCTTGAAGAGGTAAGGTTCATCCCAAACGAATGTTTTCACATTTGAGAAGAATTTATTATTCTCCACGATAAGACAATTCGGATCTAGATCATCTGGAATGTAAGAAGTTGACGATAGAAGCATACCAAGGATTTTTAGGAGTGCATTTGTCTAGATGCATAACATTCGGAGAGGAAGGTAAAGGTCTATCCCTCGAGTTCTTTCACTTCTTCACCCTTCATTCTAGACATGTGATCATCGCCGTTTCCACCTTCCTTACGAAGGAGATCAGCCTCCCGACTTCCACTAAATTCTTTATTTCTCAGGGGATCAGCCACCTGAGTACTCTCATCCAGAACAGGAAAACCACTAAGTTGAGTGTCGGACCTTACATTCATAGCACTAGCCTCTTCTCCACCATTGTATGTGGATGCATAGTTAGATTGAAGTGGATTCTCATAACTTGCATCATAATTTCTATTAGTATTCCATTGGTGAGGTGAATTACCTCCATTGCACTGAGCCTCATAATGGTTTCCACCACAATACGAACATCTCACTTGAACGTTGTTAAATCCATGTCCGTAAGAATTCTCATCAGTTGAGGGTATACGAGCATCGGATCCAAAGACAGATGAACTTGACACTTCTACTTTTGGGGGACCACTGAATTGAATGCCGGATCCTAAGTTCATGGCATTGTCGTCTTCTCTATCATAAGGAAGTGTGGGAGCTAGGTCAATGCCTTGGTCTTGAGCCATTTGCCTGAGCCGTCTCTCAAGATTCTTGAGCGTCTGTTTTGCTCCTCCAATTTAGCTTCAAGATCGTCCGATTGAGAGGGCCTTGATAGTTACGAAAGTTACGTGGGAAAGATTGGCTAGACTGACTTTGAAACATAGGATCGGGAATGTTACGATTGAACCATTGATTTTGATTGGAAAAATTGATATGTTGGTTCGATCAAGTTCGGGTTTTGATAGAAATTCGGATTTCGAGAATTGAAACCACGATTCAAAAGCGCTTTGGCTAGAGAGGCGATTATTAAATCTTCGACATCTGCTGGCCACATGAAGCATTTACTTCAGCGTTCTGTCCACCCATAGGACAGAAACGAGTTGTGTGTCCCTCATTGTCACAATTTTGACATATGACTAGATTAAAATTTCCCTGATTATGGGCGGTGTTAACTTGATACGCAGCGGGAAAAAAGCGACACCGCCAACAAAGATGGCCGGTCGACAACATCTTCCATAGAAACGACACTTGTGAGTTACGTAGGAAAAGACAGTGCGATTCATAGGATTAGCGACATTTGAAGAGCTACCATACCATCTGCTTTTGACATGGCGTTACGACTTTGCTCATCCATGTCCTCAATCCTCGGTATAAGATTGGGTGACCCTTTTTTTTTCGTTTTTTTTTTTTGGAAAGGATGAAGAAGCGAGAAAGAAACGGAAACAGAGTAAATCTACCTACGAAAAATTTAAAACAGAAAAACAGGAAAACGAAAAAAAAGGGAGAAAAAAGTGTTGAAATCTTCTAAGCCCAAAATGGAAGGGAAAACAGCAGATTTTGACCTCGAAAACGGTGTCGAACGGCGTCGGAACGAGCTTTCCGAATTGGGGTCCTGCGCGCCAAACGGACACTCGAGCCAAAAGTTATGGCCAAAATACTAACGAGTGCTAAAACGATCCCTTTTATCCAAAAGTTCGATCGCTAAAAACGTGGAGTCATATAATTCAACATCATATGTCCCCGAATCAATGTAGAAACTAGAAAGGATAGAAACAAAAACCTATCTACGAAAAAAAATTCGTGATAAAAATAGAAAAATCAATAAAAACTAGTCAAGACGGGCGTCCAGATGAGTGGACAGACGTCTGCCTGAAGGTTGAAGTGGATGGGCGTTTGGCAATCCCACGCCTCGTCGGTGAGGATAAAACAAAGCGTAGCTGTCGATTTCCAGACAGACGGGCGTCCACTAGTCAAGACGCCCGTTTGAGTGCAGAAAAACGGGAAACAGACAGACATAAATAGCAGAAAACTAAAGAGGAGAACAGCTAAACCTAGGGAAATTGATAACTATAAAAGTTATCTACGAACAGCCCTATTAACCTAAACTATATTCTACCTATAAAAAAGTTGTAACAAAAATAGAAAAATTAATAAAACTAGACAACCGTACCGATTCCCCGGCAACGGCGCCAAAAACTTGTCACGGATTTTATCTAAGCAAAATAAACAAGTAATAAAAATAATCCGGTTTACCGCAAGTGCAGGGATCGTAGTATAACAACTAATACCGGAGTCGAATCACAGGGAATCGAGGTTGTTTATCTAGTTAATTAATTCTTCTAAATTGTCACGACACAAAACGAAACTAAAAAGAATACAATAAACTGGACAGAGGGTTGTCAATCCAAAGCCAGGAAATATGATTACGAACCTAAAATAACTAATTCTATTCTATAAACTAAAACGAAAATAAAATTCTAAGCTAGCAACGAAGAACAAAGCACAATGATTCTTTCAATTAACTTAACGAGGAACAAGCAATGATCCACCTATCTCGCAACTCTCAATTTCTACCCTAGATCGTTTAGTGAAGATTTAATAAAGTTGTGGTTCACCTATCAAAGGTATGAATTCCTACTCTCGTAGATAATTCGCCTATTAATCTTTCATCTCTCGATCTTAAAGATTAACGCTTCCATATCAAAGGTGTAAGATTTCTCAATCTAGCAACCTAGAAATTTAACCAAGCAACTCTCGTTATTTTTAGGTTAAAAATCTAATCTTTAATATGGTGATCTAGGTCTAACAACGATTCTCATCAAACGTTAAACATCAAATAGCAACCATCTCTCGATTTAAATTGCATAATCAATAAAGCACATAATAAAGATGCAAACTTTAAATAAAAACTCACAAAACAATCCAAGATTCGAAATCAAAACGCTGCACGATCGGCTTCACAATGCTTGTTCAAATTGCTTAGCCTCTATTCATCGTTGGAATACAAATCATATAAATAAAAAGGAAGATAAAAAGATGTTTATGATGGTGGGAAAACGCAGCTAGGGCGCCCCCAAGGGGCCTGGGGCGGCCAGGGATCGAATTGTGGTGTTTAGGGTTGAAAAAAACGCGACTATAAATAGATTTTGAAGTCGGTTTAGGCAATGGCGGCGGCTGGACGCCAGTCCAAGGATTATGGACGCCCGTTTAAAGGGGTGAACGCCCGTCCGATGCCTTTGGACGCCAGTTCAGCTGCTTTGAAATCTTCGAGTCGGGCCGAGTCTTCTCAAACGCCCGTCCTATGCAATTCTGAACGCTCGTCCACAAAAAATCTGAACATCCTGAATCAACTTCTCCTCACGGGCGCTTGATCCACTTCTTACAGACGCCTTGATCCTTGTTGAAACGGAGATAAACGCGCGTTTAGTTCTTCAAGGCTTCCTTATCTTCACTCCAAGTTCAATATGCATCTTTCTCTCCACTTAATCTTCAGTTGGACATCCTTTAAGCTCATTCATTGCCATGCAAACGCACCTACAAGTTGATAGAAAAGTGCAAAGTGTAAAACCATACAAAAATCACCAATAAAACCACGTAATTAGCTCGATTTTGCATTTAAACCAATTTCATATGCATTCTCTCAATAAATCATTTAAACACTTACTTTTCTATAAAAAGTAATAAAACACGAAGGAAATTGCTACGAAATAATATCATATATATCGTAAAAATCACCGTTAACAGCTGTTGCAACTGAATATGAGCGATTGGTTGATAATTTGAATAATCATGGTGTGGTCCCGAGCAAAATGCAAATGAATTAAGCCATGTGAAATCTTCACATCCTAGGTACAATAATGTTAGACAACTAAGTGGTCACGGCATTGTTTGATACTGGAGCGTCTAATACTTTTGTATCAACTAAGGTAGCTAAGAAGCTTAACTTACCAATAGAACCTTTAAGAAACACTTTGGAGATAACAACACCTTTAGGAAGAGTGACTAAGGTAACTAAGTTGATGCCGCAAGTAGATGTTCGAGTTGGAACGTATCGTTGCAAGAGTGACTTTACGGTTTTGGACTTTTCAGATTTTGATGTGATCCTTGGAATATATTGGCTATCCGAGAATTTTGTCCACTTGGATTGTAGAGAAAAGAGAGTGACCTTCAAGATACCCGGAGAATCAGATAAGACTTACCAAGGAAATGTTTAAATGCCTAGTAAGAAGCGTCACCCTATAATTTCAGCGGTTAAGGCTATAAGGGCTTGTCAGAAAGGTTGTGAAGGCTACTTGCTGTACGCAGTTGATGTGGAGCAAGTAAAGCCTGAATTAGAAGACACCCCTATAGTAAAAGAATACCCTGAAGTGTTTCCAGAGGAGTTACCGGGAAACATGCCGGATAGAGAGATGGAGTTCGAAATCAAGTTGATACCGGGAGTGGCACCAGTTGCTAAGGCACCCTATAGAATGGCACCGGCTGAATTAAAGGAGTTGAAAGCTCAACTTAAGGATATGCTTGAACGGAATATAATTCAGCCTAGTACTTTGCCTTGGGGATCCCCAGTGTTGTTTGTGAAGAAGAAAGATGGTAGCATGAGGATGTGTATAGATTACCGAGCGTTGAACAATCTTACCATTAAGAATAAGTACCTTTTGACAAGGATTGATGATCTATTTAATCTGTTGCAAGGCAAGAAAGTGTTCTCTAAGATTGATCTTAGGTCCGGATATCATCAGTTGAAGATCAAAGTAGCTGATATACCGAAGACGGCTTTTAGGACGAGGTATGGACATTATGAGTTCTTAGTCATGCCTTTTGGACTCACTAATGCTCCATCTGCATTTATGGATTTAATGCAGCGTGTTTTCATGCCATAATTGGATAAGTTTGTGATAGTGTTCATAGATGACATCCTTGTATATTCTAAGGATGAGTAGGAACATGAAGAGCACTTAAAGATAGTGTTAGATACATTAAAGAAGAACCAGTTGTATGCTATGTTCTCAAAGTGCGAATTTTGGTTGGATCAAGTGAGTTTCTTGGGTCATGTCATTTCTGGAGATGGCATCAAGGTTGATCCAGCAAATATTGAAGCAGTTGAGAAATGGTCCAGACCGACTACAGTTTCCGAGGTTAGGAGTTTTCTCGGTTTGGCTGGCTATTATAGGAAGTTTGTACAAGACTTCTCACAGATAGCTACACCAATTACACGGCTCACTCAAAAGGATGCGAAGTTCGAATGGACCAGCGAGTGTGAAGAGGCTTTTGAAATGCTGAAGCAGAAGTTGACTACAACCCCCGTTTTGGCAGTTCCGGAGATCTTTGATAATTATGACGTTTACACGGATAATTCGGGACAAGGTCTGAGTTGATGGATTATATTTGGGAGAAGCAAGATAAAGACCCAGTTTTGGTTGACTTGAAGCGAGTTGCAAAGGGAAAAGCGAATAGTGGGTTACGTGTTAGACAAGAATGTGAATCTTTGGTACCAGGATCGTTTGTGTGTGCCTAATGTGGGTGATTTAAGACGGAGAGTCATGGAAGAGGCACATAAGATTGCTTTTGCAGTTCATCCGGGAGCTACTAAAATGTACAGAGACTTGAAGGAAAGGTTTTGGTGGCCTCAATGGCCGGAGATTGCCAAGTTAGACGAGTGTGATACTTGCTAGAAGGTTAAAGCAGAACATAGATGACCGGGAGGAATGCTTAAGCCATTGATATCCCGGAATGGAAGTGGGATAAGATCACTATGGATTTCATCACCGGTTTACCTAAGACGAGAGGCGGTCATGATGCGATTTGGGTGATTATGGATATATTGACCAAGTCAGCCCATTTCTTACCATATAAGGTTGATATGCCCTTGAAGAAGATGACGACACTATACTTGGATAATATAGTGAAGTTACACGGAATTCCTATCTCTATAGTTCCGTATCGTGATTCGAGGTTCGTCAGTCGGTTTTGGAAAAGTTTACAAGCAGCTTTCGGAACCAAGTTCGATTTGAGTACGGCCTTTCATCCTCAGACAGATGGACAATCTGAGAGAACTATCCAATCACTTGAAGATATGTTGAGAGCTTGTGTGTAGGAAGAAGGAGGATCATGGGATGATTACCTACCGGTAGCAGAGTTTGCTTACAACAACAGTTATCATGCATGTATAGGCATGCCACCGTTTGAAGCATTGTATGGAAGAAGATGTAGGACACCGCTATTTTGGGATGAAGTCGGGGAAAGACAAATCACCGGGCAGGAATTGGTTAAGCAAGCTAACGAAAGGGTTCAGTTGGTTAAGAAGAATCTGAAGGCAGCTCAAGATAGAAAGAAGAGTTGGGCAGATGTTAGAAGAAGACCTCTTGAGTTTGAACTTGGTGAAAGAGTTTACCTACGAGCTTCACCAATGAAGGGAGTGAAACGTTTTGGACAAAAGGGAAAGCTAAGCCCGAGGAATGTTGGACCTTTTGAGATTCTGGAAAGAGTTGGACCATTGGCTTATAAGCTTAGACTACCGGAGTCCATGTCAAGGGTCCACAACGTGTTTCATGTTTCGATGTTGAAGAAGTGCTTGACCAAGAGTGATGTTGAAACCAAATTTGATCCAGAAATCCTTCAAGATAATCTCTCGTATGATGAGAAACTGGTCAAGATTTTGAACCGGAAAGAAAAGATGATTAAGAGACGGTTGATCCCGTTGGTTCCGGTGCAATGGAGCAATCATTCACCGGATGAAGCTACTTGGGAAGTTGAGGACGATATGATCAGCGAGTTCCCAGATTTTATGGACTTAGCAGGTATGTTCTAGTTTCGAGGACGAAACTCCTTTAAAGGGGGAAGAATGTAATATTCCGATTTTCGGGAAAGGGTAGACGTGTCATTTTGCGAAAACAAAATATTGGGTTCAGTTCGTTTTATTCGGAGTTTAATTATTTTTGGTAATTATATATGTATATTCTAGATATATATATATATATATATATATATATATATATATATATATAAAATTAAGGGAAAGAAAATCTGATTTATTAAGGGTGATTAAGTAAAATCATGAAAATTAAGTAATTTTGGGATTTTTCATATTTAAGGGAAAATCAAACTAATCCGCCCCTTAAACTTTTAATCAAATTTTACACCTCCAAATTGTGTTCTACGTGTGTGAGAGAGCAAGTTAGGGCTGAGGTATTTTTCATCGATTGCTAAGTCAAATCATAACGGTTTTCAGATCAGAGTCGAGCACCGGAATCGTTGTGAAGAAGGCTTCGTTTTGAAATCAGAAAGTTGGAGTTTTGTTGAGGTATGTTTAAGCCCTAATTCCTATTCTTCTTCGAGTTTGATGGATTCAAACTCATCAATTCATAGTTTTTATCGTTTAGAAGTGTGTGATTGAATCTAATCTATGTTTGGATTTATCACACATGTTTTTCTGGAGAAAAGATCAGTTTTAGCTGCTGTTTTTCTGAGTTTTGCAGTTGGAATAAGCTTGCTAATGGTAAGAAGCTCTTCCTACAATATAATTGAGGTTTAGAGTAGATTAGATCATGTTTTGATGCTTATTGTATCAAATTTTAAGCTTAGATGATGTTTGAAGATTAAGGATTGTTTAGGATCTTTAAAGTTATATTTTTTTAATTTTCTTTCTGCTATATTTAGTGTACAAGATGTTTGGAATCGAGTAGAGATCGTTAAGAGATGGAAATCAAGTTTTAGGGTTTTTCTACGTAGGATGCGTACGCATTGCCCAGCAAAGCACACGCATTCCTGTTACAGCAATCGCCTAGGTTAGTTACAGCAGGATCAATGCGTACGCATTCAAGGGAATGCGCACGCATTGTTTGTTCAGAGTCATACAGGATGCTTTACAATTTGAGGATGCGACGCATTCATAAGAATGCGCGCACGCATTGATCAAACAGAAAGTTTAGAATAGTTTCTGGTCTTGGGATGCGTACGCATTGGGCACAATGCGCACTCATTGTTTGAACAGAGAGTTTTCAGCATGTTTTTAAGCAAGGAATGCATACGCATTCCATAGGGATGCGCACGCATTGCCCCAGAATCCTATATAATGATGTTTTAAGTTATGTTTTGAATTTTAAACCTTGATACATGATCAAATAACACTAGTTAAATATGAACAAGCCCCGATTGTGTTTCCGATTCGTTCAGTTAAAATAGCGAATGTACTCTTAAAGAGAGTTGATGTTCGGATCCGTCGGAAGGGCATGAAAGGGTTTGTGCTTTGATGAACTAGAGTTCATCAATGTCTGTGTAATTGATATGACGTGATGTCTAGATTTCTAGGTGAGGGAGTAGAGTTGATAAGGTGAGTTTTATTCTGAAAACACTTAGGTGGCTAGTTAATTCACAATAATAATTAAATAAGTGTAGTAAAAGCTAAAACATCATTTATTCTCGGTTAGGCACTCTTTCATATCGGCGATGTGATACGTTAATAAAAGATGAACAACGCTACTGGCCTTATACGGCTGAAGGGTAGTGGAGGAAATTCATCGGACGTATACGCATGCCGGGGAGACCCCGGAGCTAATCGGTGTTAATCACCGTTAGTTAGCAAGTATATCTTCAGGCTGATGAACGCCATGCGCAGTGTCCTTGAGTAATGATGTTACAAAGATAAGCTATGCTAGAAATGTATAGTCATGATGTGTCGATGGGCATGGAATGAACCCTAAATTGAGTCGGTTTCATTAAGACAAATCTTTTAATAATAAACCCTAATTAAATTGTAGCTTCTACTTCTTACTTTGTACATTGTACTTACCTCAAATGCATGTTTATTTATGTGTTTGGGGGAGAGAAGACGAACAGGTAAATGAAGAGTTCAAGGAGGACTTTGATGACGACATTTGAGGACGCCGGACTTGAAGACCTTTATTATTCGTTTATTTACATTTATTTCATAGATTTGGATTGTTGGAGCTAGTAGTTTACTTATAGTACTTTGGAATTCGTAGATTTTCGATTCGTTGGTTTCATTTTCCAATGTAACAATATTACATTTCCTCTTTAGTTCTTGAATTTCTATTCTTGGTCATTTAAAAAAAAATTTACCCAAGTCTTTTGCTTTTGTTTGCTTTTATTTGATACGACGTAGTAGAGGCTTACGTGTAATATTATTTATTTAATATTATGTGTGCCGAACGTTTCGATTTCCGGATAAGGACTCGGGGTCCGGGAACGGGGCGTTACACTCTGTCCAGAAAATCTGCAGCATCATTTTCACTTCCTCTTCTGTTTTGAACAGGTTAAACGCATTCAAATGACCTGAATTTTTTATATGTTACAAACAACACTTTTATCTATAACTTTACTTTTGGTATTAAGTTCAAATTCCTGTTAATTTGATCGGAATCTGCAATTCAAATCAGTGTTTACTAATCTTTAAATTCTGACAGCTTGTGCATTCGGCAAAAATAATTGATTTTGACAGACTTCTTCTCATCCAAAAATTCTAATCTTTTGTTGTCACCTGGGATACCCCAGTATCTAAATCTCTCCTATTTTGATCATGCACAAAATCCTTTTGGTTTGAGCTGCATTAGTCGATAATATCAGATCCGGCGTAAAATATCATACACTACAGCCTAAAGGGAATTCCCACCTCTTTGACTTAAGGCTAGGACTAAGAGAGTAATAAGTTATGATTCTTATGTTCTAGATGTTTCCTCAAAGTCGATCTTCTTATGGGTTAAGTCCTTTAGTAGGATGGTTGTAAAGCTAACGTTATGGCTTATTTTGCAGTATGGACAAGCACTAAGACGCGATCTTCCAGCATACCATGTTTGATGTTCAAGTATTTTTATGCCTATCTTCGGTCATTCCTTTTCTAGTAAATTACTCCCCATTTTATTCCTCACTTGAGGTATTTGAGTTCAATAACTTTTCGCCATCTTCTGTCATTAATTATCTCAGAGACATGTCTTTATAAGTTCTTCCTTTGAACAAGTTCTTACCTCTTTACTCTCTAAATATATGAAACAAATCGCCTCTAATTTTGTATTGTTACGCTCCCATTCTTTATTTCAAATTCAATTTGATTAAACCCTCTAATGACGAAACATTCTTCTTACTTGTGTTTATTTTCAGCTTCCTCTTAAGGGTAGTGTTGATGTTGTAAATTTCCACCTCACTTTGCCGTTCATTCAAGGTATACACCTCACCTTCATGCCAGTTAGATATTTAAACCTACCATGACCTTCCCTTGCAATTTTTCATTATTGACCTTCTGGCAATTTATGCTGAACTAGTTTTCAAGCAGAAGGTAGTCTTTGCCAAGATTCCTTTCGGGCACTATCTAGCCAATCAACACTTGAATTCAAAAACTTCTAATTTCAACTCAGATTAATGCACCTTGTACCTTTACAGTTTTAAATCTCTTCATGCCATTATAGAGCCATGAACCGACAGACTTACCTTCTGATATTTTCTCTTCTGTCTTGGTATTTCTATAACAATTTTGTGACACTAGACGAAATGTCTATTTTATTTTAGCCTTTCATTCCCTCATAAGGGATAACCTTGAGCATTTATTCATTAGCAGTGTACTATTCCTCTCGAGTGGTGCAACTTTGAACCATTTGAATTGGATCATCAATGATCTTTCACACTTGTTTTGAAAGTTTGAACTAATTCTATGAAATCAAACTTTATCCGACATTTCTTAAGTCTCTATTCTCCTTCACTTCAAATCTCGTTTATCGCAGACCCCTTTTCAAAACTTTTGATTTTCCTCTACATTATCTTAAGGAAAACTTTATACCCTTTAAATCTTGAATGACCTCACTTTGACCAATACAAAGTTGGACACTTCTTGACAAGTGTTCATTTCATTCTAAGACTTTTTGGTGTACTCGTTTTGTCTCCATAGCTCCTCCATGTTGAGATTCTTGGTCGCTTCTTGATTTCTAAATTGTTTAGTTTCTGGTGCTCGACCTTGCACCTTTGCTTTGCATCTCTATTGTATGATGATTCCCTCTATCACATTCATGCGAACTGAGGATTCTCCTAGCTCGCCAACCGCCATTTTGTTAACCAAATCTTAAACAATCAAGGTCACCTGCCTAATGTTCTCAAGTCCAGTATTCTCCTTCCTTTACATTGAATGTTCCTAAGGCCATCATTTGATGTTTCTCCTAACGTCCCTATTCTTAAGGGCTTATGTGAAATCTCCATGTCAAACAGTCGGAGTTCCTTTGCAGACCATCATATTTTGTAGAATCCCACTCTCTAAAAAGAATTTCATCTGCAGGATAATATTTTTGCATTGTCTTTTGGTAGTTATATTTTTCTTTCTACGATACAACGCTCATCCTTCAATCTTGGACTTCATCAACCCGAAGTCTTCGTTTTGTTTGTAACCCCTGTGACCTCACTTGTTTTGAGAACTTATGTATTTCTTCGGCTTATCATATTGACATACTACGTTGGTACCCAACTTGTCATTTTTCAACTTTATTTGCTTTCTAAGATAATCCTTATTGGCATAAGAATTGGATCAAACCGATAGAGAGAGAAAGTGTGGCGATTGCATGTTTCTTTCTTCCCAAAAGGTCTCAGAAACCCATCAGTCGGAATCCTTGTTGTTCCACGGAAAACTTGTGCTACAGTAATAGAAGCTGAGATTGAAAGGAGTCAACTATGCCAAGAGTTGTTGATCAGTTGGAAAGTTTAAGCATTCATGATTCAATCAGCAAATGGAAGTAAAGTGTGTCGTACCGTTGATTGCAAGATCCGAGAGAGTTGATCAAAGCATGAAGAAACAATATGAGGATCCAGCTATGGTTAATTTCAAGCTAGTGGCCAGAACCAACCAGCCAGTGGTTACAAGTTACTTGAAAATGGCGACCTTCAGCATCAAAATAGGCCTCACGTTCCCATTGTGGAAGATCTGAGGAAGAAAGTGATGGATGAATCGCACAAGATAGCAATTTTAGTTCATCCCAGAGCGACCAAGATGTGACACATGTCAGAGGCTCAAGGAAGAGCATAACACACCGGTGGGGTTACTCGGGCCTTTAGGGATACCCGAGTGGAAATGGGAAAAGTTCACTATGGTCTTCATTAGTGGATTACCGAAGACCAAGACGGGATACGACAAGATTTGGGTAATTGTAGATGGGTTGACTAAGTCAGTGCACTTTTTGCCAGCTAAGGAGAAAATGTCGTTGAGAAAGCTAGCTACTTTGTACATCAGCAACATAGTGAAGCTTCACAGAGTTCCAGTTTCTATCGTATCAGACAGGGATAGTCATTTTGTTAGCAGGTTTTGGGTGACTCTTCAGAAGCATTTTGGGACCAAGTTGGAATTGAGTACAACGTTTCATCCCCAGACAGACGGGCAGTCAAAACGGACGATTCAGACTCTCGAGGACATGTTGAGAGCATGTGCCTTGGAAGTAGGAGGCTCATGGGATGAGTACCTCCTAGTGACGGAGTTTGCATACAATAATAGCTACCATGCAAGGATCAAGATGCCACCTTTTAAAGCTATGTATGGAATAAAGCGTAGAACGCCAGTCATCTGGGATGAAGTGGAATAGTAACAGAATACGAGACTAGAGTCGATACAACAAGCCGACGAGTAGATTGAAGTGGATTGTCGCAACCTCAAAATGGTGCAAGACGGGTAGAATGGTTGGGAAGATAGAAGAAAAAGACTACTAGAGTTTGAAGTTGAAGATAAAGTGTATCCAATGACGTTCCCAATCAAAGGAGTAAGACGGCCTGGGCAAACATGCAACTAAGCCTCAGTTATTAAGGTCTTTATGTGATCTTAGCTAAAGTTACACCTTTAGCTTATCCGTTTGGAGTTGTCAAAACCTCTTTCTCGAGTGCATGACGTCATTCATGTATGCATTGATGTGGAAGCAAGTTTTGACAATGAAATAGTTGGAAAGAACTTGACCTACGTGGGAGAATCAAGTGCACTTTAAACGGAAAATGAAGAAAGTAAGAAGGATGATGTACAACTAGTTTTAGTTCAGTAGAGAAATCACACACCGACAAAGGCGACATGAGAGTCTTAGAAGACGAGACGTTTTGTGAAGCTCCTGAGTTCAAGCACCTCCCAGTTATGAACAGTTTCAACGACGAAACTTGTTTTAAGGGGGAGGGATTTAACACCCCGAATTTTCGGAAAGGGTAAAATGGTAATTGGATGTGTGTACTATGATATAATTATTATTTAACCTATTTATTTAATTAAAAAGGATTTATTTTAATGGATTTTAATTAATGGGTACAAATGTGTATTTTTACCTAAAATTACTCATATATGAATGCTGAGGCCGACGGTTTTGAAGAAGAAAAAAATAATAAAAATTCGGATGCTGTTTTCTAAATTCGGGGTTTAACGGTTGATTTTCGGGACAGACCATAGTAGAAGAAATTGATCAACGCGAGGAGACGATCGTTTCGATACTAGCCGTTCTTTTTTTCGGTAAGTTTTCCTTTTTAACCTAAATCTAGATCCGTTTATGTTCTTGAGATATACGTGCGTTTTTATCGATTATAAACGTTGCCTAATCGTAGTAATGGTGAAATATCGTAGGTGAATCGTATAAAGATTTGGTGTTGAGGATTTCAAGCTTTTTACAATCTTTTGATTTTGTTTTTGCACGCAAAAGATCAAAGGTAAGGGGTTGTTCTTAAACGGATAAATGGTGTTAACTGTATTTAATTATGATAGTGTTGTTTTATATATTACGGTTTTTCTTGGACGTTCTGTTTATGGTATATATTATATTTATTTATAACGTGTGTGTATATGCTCTTGTTCTGGGCCGTAGCTTTAGTAAGCTGTGGTCAAAAGAAAAAAAAAAAAAGAAATATGCAGGTGATGCGCAAGCTTCAGGAAAAAGAAGAATAAGTAAATGAATTAAATTATAATTGGCTATGCATGTGATGTGGTAGATCAAAGGGATAAATGAAACAGAGTAAAAAAAAAAAGTTGCAGCTGCTTACAAAAAAAAAAAAAACTGGATTATTAATATAGTTGATTTAATAGATACTACGTACGGTAAGTAAATTTATTTGATTTATACAATACTAAGGTATGGACAACAAAGTACTGTATACGTTTAATGATTATAGTAAAAGTGTGGTGTGTATAACAGAAAAAGTGTAATATGTTAATTTTGTGCTTTTAAGTGTATTTTCTAATACGATGTGGTTTGTATGTTCTTTTGGAACATTATATGTTAACTAGCAATGTCTAACATCGACTTCTGGTAGCCTTGGTATCAAATCGTACCACAACTGAGACCCTCTGCAGGGAGAAGGTGGGAGCACCGGAAGGCTTTGTTTAGGCCTTGTGGGACATTGACTTATTAGTCAATGATTCTTTTACAACGTGCTAGGTATTGTAACTAGATGTCCATAGGAAGCCTTTTATGTGTATGAATCAGGTGGTTAGAACTTAAATCGTAAATACATATGTGGTTTTCTAAAAGCCATAACGTCAATATCATTGGTGACGAACATTTTTGACATCGAAGCATGGGACCCTTACTGCTCCTACGGGACTACGTATAACTCCCACATGGATCATGAGTCCGTTCCCCCATGAGTGGTGCCGCTCATGTTGTGGTGCATATCTCACCATGCGTAGTGTCCTTTGATATTGATGTAACAAACTTACTTGTGCAAGGATGTACTATGTGATCTAGTAGAGGGAGAGTGTGATCTCAATTACAACCTATATGGTAGTGTTTGTAGACTTTATCTTTGTCTGTCTTATATAAATATATTGTGTAACCGTTTCTTCTACCCATTACTAAGTACGTAAGTACTTACCCCTCTTCTCTCTTTTGTTCCCACCCCGAGAAGGTGGTTGACAGGATGATGATGATTTTGGTTATGCCGATGGAGTTGATAGAGTTGACGCTTGAGCTCTAAAGTTACGATGAATTGGACATTTATCTTATGCACTTTTAGTCATTCAGTTTTTAGACATAGACTTACTACCGTTTCCGTTTCGTTTGGGATGTAATGAGTCAAACAACATTCATTTCGTTGTTTATTTGTTTCAGTTTTCTTAGACGTGGATTTTGGGCCTTGATGATCCTTTTGATTGTCGTTTGACTTTCTTTTCCGAGGAAGCTTTTAGATTTAATTTATTCCACTTTTACTCTGATTGATTGTGAGAGGTTTATGTATATATTAATTTTGATTTATTAAAAGTTAATATATGCATGCCGGGCGTTCGTGACGGATAAGTACTCGGTATCCGGAACGGGGCGTCACACCTCCATTGGGGAGTATGTAGCGGTGTACATCCTGAAATGTTACTATTTTGTTCCATTATACATATTGTCACTTGGCAAATGTTCTTAAGTTCATTAGTGTTTTTAGGGTTACTTTGTATCCACCCAAAACCAAGTGGTAGTCAGGCAGCCTATGTTGTATATGTTTCCGAATTCTAGTTCTTTATTATTCAGATCTATCCCAGCTATAAATTAGGGGAAAAATACGGAAGTGTTTCATCTCGAGTCTAGACATTCTACAACGTAGTTAAAAGGTCTTATCATTATTATAATTTAAAATTTTAATTTTTGAATTGTTTTATATCAATTTTTGTTGCGAAATCATCATAGAGTTGACTAGAATGCAATAACGGGTAAGTATGTGTTGTTGCGGCGGGGCGGGGCTCTGGTGGCTGGGAATTTCTTCCAGCGGGATCTATATTTATGTATAGTAACTTGATTGTTATTGTAAAAGAAAAAGGAAAATACAATCGTCTGAATCAAAATGTATTAGTACCAAACTTGCTAATTTGGTATAAATATACACACACACACACACACACACACACACACACACACACATATATATATATATATATATATATATATATATATATATATATATATATATATATATATATATATATGACTTAAATACATTCCGTGCTTTTAGTTTTGAAGAAACTTATTGAATGGTCACCGCAATATGATTTTGGTGCAGTACGCAGTACTAATTGAGTGACAAAGACTACAAAATTAGTGTACATTACATTAAACTGTTTAGCTTATTCAATGGTATAGAAATATGGTTCTTGCATGCAGAGTACTACTTTTATTTATTTACAAGATGTACTTTTGTTTTTATCGAATTTTTTTTCCTTTCATATGACTGATGCGCTATGTACGTAGGACACCACTCATGACCACATACTTGTTATTTTCATATCGTGTGTGAGAAAGAAAGGAGCTGTATCTAGTGCAATCATATTTTTGTTGGCTTTTTCTCTATGATTTTTGGCGGATGGGCATTCACTTTCCTATGCCATCTCCTGATAAAGGTTGGCTTCATTCTTCAATTTGACCAAGTGGGCGGCATTATTTTTATTCTACTTGGTCACACGTTATTTCCTCATTTTTTCTGTGACATATACTCGTCGAAATGTTTACCATGTCACTTGCACTATTTCCAGAATGGGTTGTGGTTCAAGCAGTGTGCTTAATCGTTATACCATGGAGTTGGTGCCATTTTGCATGATTCGTGTTTTCTTTATTTATTTGTTCTATTGACAGTATATGCATATGTGCAAAATCGGCTTTCTATAGAATACAGTTCTTGACAATTGTTCATTTTTTGGCTTCATATTCCCATGAATAAGCACAGTAAGTTTTGTGATCTTGTTTTTGGATACTTTGCTGTATTATTCAGCTAAGCATGTAGTTTGCTTGTGTCAGCAGAGTTGCTTTGTCACTTTGCTGATGTTGTGAATGTGTACGTTGGCTGACGTATTTTAGTGGTTGGTTCTTGTTCTCCCAACTATTAATCTTTGTTCAACTATGACTGTGTATGTTTTCTGGAAGCTATCTTTATAGCACTTAATTTGTGAATGAGAAAAAAGAGATCTGCTTAAAGGATTAAAACATGAGACTTAATCTTAATAGTTAAAAAGCTTTTTTTTTTTATCTAATGTGGTTGCTTAATAGAGCTTAAAATGTTGCCTTAGACTTGAGTCTTGTTATTGCTTGTATATGTGGTAGGTTCACTCAAGTTTGTTGTCTGTTCATCTTCCTTTTAAATCAGATTGTAATGTTTTAATTTTGACCTTTAGTTTTGACTTCATGTTTTTGTTTTGCATTTATGTCTGTTAAGTCATGTTCGGACTTCTGGTTTTTGTTATGCTCTTTGCATTAGAGTTAAGGTCTGTTTGCATTGTCTTACTTTAGGTTTTGCATTGCATAAGTCTAATGCAAATTATGTTTTCATACAAGATGTTTTCTGCTGCATATAGGTCTTCACATGGCTGTGCATTCTATCTGATATGCTTGGTTAAATGACAGTATGCCTTAGAAATATATTTTGAGCTTGTGCTATATTTAGTGACCAAGTATGCAATTTGCTATGTGAGATAAATGGTTGCGAGATAATTGGCATGAATGCGAACAAAATAACGTTTTCTTTTCTCATGAAGTTGTATTTGTTATTGTACTATATTGTCGTATGCGCTTACCTTATGCAAAAGAACTAATAATAATGAACTTTCATGTGTTCTAATCTAAATTTTCTTCAATAGGAATATGAGACGTTGAATGCATGCTCTACGTTGATGTTGTACACCAAGGAGAGCAATCCGGACGCATGATTGCTAGATTTTGCAATGCTTAATTCTTGATTATAGCATTGATATTACAAAAAAGTACACCAATATTGTTACATTTTGGTAAGGGGTAAATAGCCTTAGGATGAGGTGTATTATTAATATTTAATGATTTAATGAGGAGCAAATGATTTTTTAATGAGGAGATGTATTATGAATATTTCATGATTTAATGAGGAGAAAATATTCTTTTGATAAGGAGTTATGTTGTCATTGAATCTTTATTCAATGAGGTGTAAATGACCTAATAATGAGGAGATTGGTCGCCATTAAAAATAATCTTAATGATGGGCTAATCTTCTCATTAAATGTATGATTTATTTATTGAGGAGATCCACTTCTCCTCATTATATATCTTTAGCGGCGGAGGCTGCAATGAGGGTCGAGTTCTCCTCATTAAAAGTGTTTAATGAGGAGAAATGGACAATATATGAGGAGAATTATCCTCATTAAAAGCCAAATTTCTAGTAGTGTCTCCATCTGGACTTGCTTTTTATCACTGTTCATAGTACTGACATTCTAAGCCAGCTTTTTGTCAGTTTCCAAACTGTCCACCCTTTGACTTATAACCATTGGATAATCCTCCGAATCTTTCCAACATTTCTTTTATCTTGACTATTGATTTTTTGACAAAATCAAGGCTTGTAATACATCATTATCCATTTAATCTTTCAATGTAAACTTTGATTAAATCGAGATTTCCATTCAGCAGATACATGGGGTATATCAATCTGCTGATGTGCATATCTGTTAGCTGATTTTAGTCTGTTGTGTTTTAATAACACTTCAGCCAACTGCTTCTCATCTAACATTTTATTGTTAAGTTAGAGTACACAATTTTGATTATAACTATGTTCCAATCACCACTTAACATATGGAACTTAGACCTTGTACACAAGGTATATGTAATCAGTTTAGGTCATCACAGACTTCCCTAAATTATGATTCCATATCCTGGACTTTAAATACTAAGTTTGATCACTTAGCCTTCAATAAGCGAGTTTGACCCTCGGCTTCTTCATCCATCAATGAGGTTCCTAGTTAGTCTATTGACCTAGACACCCTACTGACCTAGACAGATCAGCTGATAATGTCAGCTGACCTCTTTACAGTGCTTGTTTGATCAAACCTATACAAAGATCAAACTCTAATAAACCTATACATTTAATCTAGACATCTTTTTGCCTTTTCTCTATAACAGCTAGTTTGGCACTCATCATTAAAACTTAAAATATGTCCAACAATTTCCCCATTTTTAGTGATGAAGCCAATACCCTCCTTACAGCAAAGCAAAAAGATAAAGACAAAGACAAAACAGAATTTAGTCATATCTCATTAAAATCATATTTGTTCAAAGGTATTACAAACTATGATCAGCAAAAGATAAATGCATAAGTAAATGTGCTGATCTAGTTTCTGTTCTTGTCTTGTTCTTGCTTCTCTTGATACTCCCTGATTTCCCTGACTATATCTAGCTTCCATTGATTTTCCAAAGTGGAAAATTCAATCCAGGTATGTACCTATTTCCACCATTTCCAGGCTTCTGGTAGAGTTAACCTTATGGTATGAACATTCAAGCATTGTCCCATGTAGAAATGTTTGGAGTCTTCTAGTGAATCCCTTGTTGTCCAACTACCCATCCTTTGACCTCTTCCACCTCTACCACCTCTAATAGCAGCTCTCATGGATTTGACCCTTACTTCCTAAAATTTATGTCCCAGAAAGTAATTCAGTCATTCTTGAAAGCCCATGTCTTGGTAGGGTCTCTTCTTTGAATAGTACAGCTTCTTGTACTCTTTCAGAAGGTCATCAGTCAACTATATCCTGCTAGGTGCATGCTTTCTAAATTCATTGATGTCAACCTCCTATTTATTTTTGCTGAAAATCCTTGCTGCCTCATTTGCTTCTGCTCTAAGACCTTCTTCCCCCTTATTGACATCATCAATAAACCGGTTCAGTAGGCCATGAACACTTTCCTATGTGATCAACAAGTTTACTAGTTGTCCTTCCATAATTTCAGTCCTTGTGTCATTTCTTTGTAATTCTACCTTCCATAGTTTGTTCCAGCAGATTTATCCTTTCAGTTAGTTTAGAATCCAGGACTGTAGAGATCCAGGACAGCAGAGTGAAGTGCCTCAGCAGGGTGAGGTGCCTTAGCAGGGTGAGGTGCCTCAGCAGGGTGAGGTGCCTCAGCAGGGTGAGGTGCCACAGCAGGATTAGGTGCCTCATCAATCTTATCAATCTTCTTGGGCAGTGAGGCAAACTACTCATGCAAATTCTTATCTCTGTGTACAGCACTCTGCTTTATACCTCTTACATCTTTGAGTAGATCATTTATAGAAAATTGAGCAGAAGTAATGTTGGAATCAATTATTTCAGTGGTTCTACCTATATTTTCCACCAGATTCACTATGTCTTCAAATCTTTGTTCACTCCTTGTCAGTTGAGTCCTTAGCTGTGTAATATCATTTCTTACAGCTCTTAACTCCTCCAAAATATGTACTGGTACTGCACCAGCCATACCACCAGCCATCTGTCCAGCAAAATCATCAGTAGGCTCTTCAACCTGATCATCTGCCCTTGGTATTCTGACAACAATAGCTCTTGTCCTGTCCCATTCAGCAGGTTCAGGACCTTCCTCAACAACATTTCCAATAATTTCTTCAAGCAGGTTCTTCATGAGGTTCAAGTACTGGTTGGGCTCTTGTACTGCCTCCAAAATGGGTACTTCCTAAAAAATAGGTACATGTGCTTGTTGGGGCTCTGATTTAGCTTCTTCTTCATGCATTTGAAACTCCTCATCACTGAAATCATAGTCAACAAGATGTTCTACAACAGGTGCGTCAGCAGCTTGCTGTTCTTTAGCATGTACATCAGCAGTTTTCTGTTCTTCAGTATGTACATCAGCAGTTTGTTGTTCTTCAGTATGTGCATTAAGACCTTGTTGTTCTTCAGCATGTGCAATAGGAGCTTGATGTTCTTCATCATATGCAATAATAGCCCTTTCCTCGGTAGCCTCCATATAGTGCACAGAGGATTCCTTCAGTCCCAACATCAAGTCCAACCGTTGACACAACACTGTTTGATCCTCTGTGATTAGGACCTCCTGTTCCAACCTTTGTTCAGTTGCTGTTTGTTCCTCAGCAGACTGAACCTCCACTTCTTCAACTGTGATTTGAGAAATATAGCCACCTTTTCCTCTAACACACCATGAACTTCAGCTATCTCTTTTAGAGTTTCACAGGCTTGTGCTAAAACCTCATCAGTATTAATACTGTCTTGATATTGAGCTGATTCTTCTGAATTGACATCAGCTTGTTCAATTACAACTGTATCAGACATGTTGATCAATCTATTGTCTTCAAGAGTTGTTTCTACATTGATTTGAGGTTGCAGATCTTCAATAAAAGCAGCTTCTATTTCTTGATCCAAGTTATGCATCGCTAACCCTCGCAGAGACTTGCCATCATCAGCAGATTGATCTGTTGTCGTGTCAGTAGACCCCTATCTTGCATTCTCAGTAGATCTTTCATTAGCAACTCCACTGGACTCTCCTGGATGCATATGATGATCATCATCTGAATCAGATAAGGATGATGATTCATCACTGTCAGGTGTAAACCTAGGATCTCTGAACATAACATTTCCTCTTTGCTTTTCTTCTTCAATGATTTCTAGCAGCCTTGCTCTCAACACAGATATGTCAATTCTGTTAGGTGTGATGCCCGAAAGACAATTTTTGTAATTGTTTTATTTAATAAATGAATTGACATTATTATTCATATTTATTATTCTCATATTCACCGATGTGACAATAGTATTTACACTACAGAAAACCCTAAAGTATATCGTTTATGTAATCACTTAACTCAGTGTATGGTATATACACGGGAGGATTGAGTTAGTGAAGATGTACTTAAAATACAATTAGCCCGTAGTGAAGTTAATCGAGAGTATCGGGTCTCTCCTTTAACGTGCTATTAATGCGCCTGAGAACACAATAGTGGTGTGATTGTCTTATCCGGACTTTCGGTTAAGAGAACCTAATGGGGCATTTATATATGATAGATATATCATATAAATTTGGACCGATTTGATTAGAGTTCACGATATAATTCCGTAATCGAGAAGTCTTATCGAATCAATGGATGATCATATTTATGGATATATCTTAATCTCGAGGTGATCACGATCCAACCGCTTGAATCAGTATGAAGTTTGACTTGACGGTTGAGGATTACACCGAGTGCGTGGTCCGAATTACCCCATCTTGGCGTTGTAATGGATTGAGTGAGTAGTCGTGTTATCACAGATACGAATCCATTCCTTCCATTTCGAAGTAGATAGACAGATTCCACTTATTTGTTAATCCTAGAAACCGATCGATCCATGGAGTTCATATTACACCGATTAGCTACGGTGAGTTGTATGAATTAATTGATCACTAGGGGTTAATGGTAGATAAGGATAAGAGGTTCTAAAAAGGGTTAACGGTAACTTCCCGATTTAGAATGAGCGATCTATGGAGGATTAATCCATATGTAATGATTATATCAATGGACGCTTATTATTATTCTCGTGAGGAGATAAATATAATCTCATAATCGGAGGAGTGCAGTCACGGGATTATGGTGGCATATTCCTGTGATTGATTTATCGAATATAATTATTCTCTTCGTAAGATAATTATTTATTTGATTTATCGGAGCCGCTGATTATTAGTCCATGGTCCCCGACGTGCCTCCTAATATAGCATAGCTTTTCTCGGACGTTGAATCCTAATAATATTAATTTAGTTCTTGTTGGACTTTATTAAAACGATATGTGAATTAATTGTTTAGTGGACTATTAAATTAGTTGGGCTAAATAATTAAATATGTGGAAAAGACATTTTCCATAATCTTGGCCCAATTTATGTGTGTTGGTCGAAATTAATTGGTGACTAGGTCACAAGCAATTTTCGCCCCATGTATTAATTTAGGAAACAAGAATTAGTTTCTTGTGGATTAATAAGACATGTGCATAAAATATTTATTGGATAAATATTTATGGAAAGAAATAAAGATAAATATTATTCTAGATTTGTTCTAGAATATTATGGGATTATATTTTATTTAATAGGATTATTATAATTGATTTTGTATTAATTATTAAATCCTTGGAGGCTAAGTTTTACTCTCCTATATAAAGAGAGTTCTTCCAAGCCTTAACACACTTGAAAATTTCGACTTCTCTTAGAGAGAAGGAGCAAAAATTCGGCCAAGGGGTTTAGAGGGAAAATCTTGGAGGTTTTTCCGGGTAGCATATCGGAAGGTTTCGAGTCGAGGATTTCCTTCCACCGGGAGTTGCTTGGATCACACGTACGGAAGATCGTGGTGCTCTTCACACCTTCGTTCGTTCTTTCCATTGCGGTTCTTCAACTTGGATTTTGAGATCCAAGAGGTATGTTCTACAACCCCCTTGTAGATGTAGATCTAGTTATTTTATTACGTGTATTTTATAGATCTAGATCCTAAAATCGCTTCCGTTGCGGATGATATTACTAAAAGTGGTATCAGAGCCCTGGTGATCTATATTTATACGTATAAAATATTAGATCTATGAGTGGAAAACATGTAGTTTTTGTGTCCCAAAATTTTTTTTTGGGCCGACGCATTTTTTTTTTTTATGTTATGAATGTCTTGGTTGAAGAGATGGATTGAGGTTGGTACTGTTTACTCGTTAGATCTATTGTAGCTCCTTTGTTTAGTAACAATTGAGTATAGGAATTGTATTTTATTTATGTCAATTTTCGAAATTTATATGTAAAAGTAGCATCTTTTATTGTAATTTTGAATATCCGGGCTGGAAAAGATGAAGATCTTGCTGGAAAATTGAAGATCAAGACGAAACCCAAGGTATGAACGAGAAGAAACGGATAAAAACCTGATTTTAATTAAAAATCTGCGCTACAGGACTTTCTGCGACGCTGAAAAGCGTCGCTCTAAATCCTATATAATAAAACTAGCTTGCGGCTAGGGTTTTCTTTGCGGCTGTATGTTTTTTTTTTTTATTTGACCTAATTTTTTTTGGTAAACTTAACTGCCGTTTGGCAGATTATTAAAATTAAAAAAAAAATAATAAAAAATAAAAAATTTATATTTTTGGTAATATTTTTTATAACAGCCGAAGGAATAAAAAAAAAGGGTTTTATTTATTAAATAAATTGGATTTATTTAATTAAAAAGCCTTTTTTCTACTCTCGGGTGTTCGTGGTTCGTGATCCGGCGGTTCGAGTTCAAGATTCGAAGATCAAGACTCGAAGACATAGATTGTAATTTACTGTTTTCCTAGGATAGATTAGATACGGGGGTACCAACAATCCATCTCGGTGTTTAAATTTTCCGCAATTTATTTTTTATGTGTTTGATCATAAAATAGATATAAAATCGGAATTGCCATGACATGCATCATATCATAAATCCACTCCATGCATACATGTAGAATTTTAATTTTGGTAATTAAAATAGGCATGTATACAAAATCGCGTAATTAGTTGAAATTTAATTAATACGTGGTAATTAATTAATTTAGTAACTAATTAAAGATCCGAGGACGGGTTATGAAATCGTTAAGCCTTTCGGTGTGTGTTCTCGTGAACCGCCTTAAAGCCCAAACGAGATCACGTTTTGATTCGTAGTGTCACCGAGATTGAATGATGGTAAAAGAACAATACATCTTGGATAAAAGCGGTTCGCTTTATCGGTTGGGTGGTCAATCGAGCTAGGCTCGACCGACTTAACCCTCCTAGTGTGATGTATGCACGGGGTCCGGCAAGACTAAGCTACACCAATGAGCGGAGGGGTGATTCCTTCTTATCTCAATGGGGCTCTCTTGACCCGACTTCGTCCGACTGTCACATATGTTCCAACGAATAGGACGGGTAGGCTTGCCTACGTTACCGACACCATTCGAATCCTTGATTTGATGTACTTTTATGTTAACATCAAAAAGCGTGGTTAGTTAACCCACCACCACTTCCAAAATATTGAGTGGGAGCGGGGAGGCGATACCAACCCCACGGCCTCTACTATAGATACAAGTAAGTGAGAGAAGGGTGGCGCCTCGCGGCGCTTTGATTTTCCCCCTACGGATGGTGTTCTCCCTTATCAACATTCATGGCTTGGTCTCCGAAAGGATAGGATTTACGGGTACTCGTCGGGTCATTGACCTATCCTACGACGGCACACTCGGGCGCATCCTAAGAGATCCGATATAGTAGGTCACACTCATCATGGGTATTCTTGATAATATCTAGGCTAAAAAAGGAAGTTAGTCAATGAATAAAGGGATGTTCGATTCTCATGGGATGTTCGATTTTCACAAGTTATTCATTGATGAGATTGTCTCGATTTAACCGTCATCTCTTTGACCTACCCTACGGCGGCACTGGGATGCGAGGTTAAAACCTTGGAATGGTAGAGTAGACTTATTTTTTAGTTTACAATTCCTAAAATAAAATAATATAGTAGTGTTAAACTTGAATTAATTTATGTCATTTTATTTACAGCATTATATCCCTTACTAAATTGCTTAAAATTTATAATTGACTAGTATTGACTTCGTTAAAAAGTGGAAAGTAACTAGGACGTTGAACTAGTTAATCGATAATGCAATTATTTTTCGAAAGAGATATTTTCTCTTAAAGCCTTTAAAGACTAGAGTGACATATAGGTATGTCACTAGTGTCATTCGTGTCAAACGGAAGACAAACTTAGTTTGATCAAAGGTGATTTCGGACTTTGAAATTCTTCTAGTGAATTTTGAGTTTGGAGTAACTACAAGAGTAATTTTCTAATTGAAAAATCGGAAAATCATGAAGTGTTACTAGTTGGACGATATTTGGAATCGATGAACTAGTGGGAGCTTTATGATTTGTTGTTTTTCTAGAACATTAGAAAAGTGTAACTGACTACACACGTAACCGTTCTAATTGAAAAACCGGAAAGTCATGAAACGTTGCTAGTTGGACGATATTTGGAATCGATGAACTAGTGGGAGTTCTATGATTTGTTGTTTTCTGGAAACATTGGAACTATGTACGAGATTTTTTCTGAATCGAAAAAATCGGAAAATCATAAAAATAAAGCATTGCTTGTTAGACGGTATTTGGAACCGATAAACTAGTGGGAGCTTTAATGTTATGATTTATTGTTTTTTCTGGTATATTAGAAAATCCGAGAAGTCCCCACGAGTAACACTCGAAATAGACATCCCACGGTTCAAGAGTAGTGTCTACTCAAACGAACCGCTGGTTCAAGACTGTTTCCATTCACGGAAAGTCAAGAATGGGAGAATATGTCTAAAAGTGTTAGTCATCTAAACTGAGAAAACTTTAAGGCTGAACCAAAAAAATTAATTAACTGAAAATCATAGGATAAGGACAGTGATTTGGGATCACCAACCTATGAATCCTTGGCGATTTTCTCAAGCTAAGTTCTTTGGAAGAACAAGGTAGCAGTGCATCTAACGATTAAAGGAGTAAACAACGGGCAGATAATTTTAGCTAGAATAGTGGGAGTGATATAAGGAAATGAATCTCGGATTCAATCATTGGATATCGCGGAAAATTTATTTTCAGTTTAAGATTCGTTGGAACAAATGGATTTACCTTCTATTTGATAATTTGTTTGTCATATAGAATGTGAATGTACCATTTGTAGTACGAATCCAAAACTCGGACTTTTGTTTGATAAAGTCGAAACCACTTAGAACTGCTGAAATATGTATATAAAACACATCTTAAGAACTATTAAAAGCAATTGGTTTCTATATTTAGATAACGGATCTTCATATTCCATAGTTAGTGCATAGTCCCTAAAAGACAAGACCTGAACACTGGCTCAGGGTGATTCCTTTCTCCCAGTTTGGTTATATTGTCTCAAATGTTCAATGACTAAGTTTCCTTTCAATCGGGAAAGAATAATGGTTATAAAGAAGTAACATAGCTTGTTCATGACGACCTTCGGGATCTGATGAAAGATACGAGCTAGTAGGAGCTTCCGAGTAGTGACTTCTTGTCTGATAACTATTCAAACACTCCAGTAAGTTTATCCAAAATATTTTGAGGTTTCTCTATTTTCAATGAGATAGAGTATTCTATACTCTGGAAATGGGCCATCACATAGTCCTAGGGACTCGATGCTCGGCTCCGCCTCATAGTGAAATGCTTTCACTAAGTGAGAAACCGTTAAATTGCCTTATATATGTTTTAGATGTGCTACAATATACTGCTTAACTCAATAAAGATATTGGAAGCGAAATAACGGTTTACATTGAAATGTAAGACCGAGAAGTCTACCTAGAATATGCTTTGGAATTTACGGATAAAGTGTGGATTCGGTTCACCCCACTTCCATAAATATAAGCTTTTAGCACATGGTGCTTGAAGGTAAGACTGGGAATTTCACGCATACGTTCGGTCAATGACCATTCGTGATATATCTTTTAACCTATTGAGTATAAAGGTTAGATATATGATTCTTGAAATCGGGAAGGGACAGTTATACTGTTGCATCCTTTCTGATAGAATCCATGATCAGATAAACCTTAAACCTTGAAGTACATTTACTAAAGGTAGTTACTAACTGATTAAAATCAGACCACATCCAACATCGGTTGTTGGTGATAACACTAAATACTACTAAACTAAATCAGAATTTCGATCCACCCAGTAAGTATTGGGAGTATGGTTTATCCATTACCCATTACGGTTTTCGTGGACTTTGTAGTCCGAGGATCGATTGATGACCTATGGCTCTTTTGTGAGCAAAGATAGGATTACGATAATAGAGTTTGGTTTAATAGACATAACCCACGTGAATGGAGTTCGGTAATCCATTCTTTCATGCTTTTGTAGAACCACCGAGCGTCTCAGGCCCAGTGGGAGTAATTGGATCTACACGGAAAAGAGTAGAATGCATAGGAAAGTTTATCATTCAGAGCAAAGCTTGAGTGCTCTAGAGAGTTAATCAGACCTTGAACTCTCTTATCACTTAGTATTGCATGATTTCGTTCATAAGCAGAAAATAGGGGTGATTCCCTAAGATTTTCTTGCCAAACAAACGGAGTCTGGATTCATTCGGAACAAAAGGGTATTGCCTTATGAACTTATGACGGATGATTTATCCAAGGCTTATGTCCTTTGTGGATAAAGAGCAAACCTCTCGGTCATTGGAAGTCATATATTTCTACAATATGTGGATTTGACCAGTATATTGATACGTCTTTTTGTAGACTGGATATCAATTTTAGTACAATAGTGAATATATACATTAGTGTTTGTGAAGGATAACACTGCACCAATTGGAATCAACATGGGTGTGTTATCTGAAGTCAGAACCTGACAATGCCACAATTCTCTACAACAGAGATTTGGACAACATCCTAAAGAGTTTGACTGGGTCGAATTCATTAGAATCAGTCACTGGTTTCCCATCCATCTTATTGGTTAAGATGATGCATCTGTGTATGCAACATTCAACGAGGAAGTTCTACCCTATGCCTCAGGAATGACTCTCTAAATCTTTGGATCAAGAGAAATGGGATAGATTCTCTTTATAGTAAGAGATGTTCAGGTTATTGAACGTCAACTTTGATCGAATCTTAGATTCGGCGGTTAACAAAGCAAGTTTAGTATGTCCTTTAGTATCTTGAAGAGAACGAGGAATAATATGCGGACATATTCATGTGTGAACTTGGATATGTGTGATACACTGATTTTGACATTAAGTCAGATTGAGGAAGATCGTTAAGTCGACCTCGGGCTCAGTGTTTACTCTTGTGTTGAAGCTATTGCCTGGAGGAATCCAGCAACGCCAACTCGACTTTAACTAGTTGGGTGATTAGCGGCTTTTGTAGTAGCTAGAGAGGCGATATAGCTTAAGGATTTCCTTTTCATATCTGGGAGTGATTCTAGATTTGGAAGCCGATACCACATCATTGTGCAAACGATGAAGGGGTAGCTTATAAGGATTTTCGAAATCACTAGAGGTCAAAAGCATATTGGGAATGTACCAAATGATTTGATGGACCGGTAACGTTTCGATTCTACGGATCGTCTCGAGCCGACAACCTGACTAATCATTAAGACCCATGACATTTAGATGTAGGTACTCCCCGAGTCACTGACCTATCCTACGACGGCACACTCGGAGTGTATTTTGTCATCTGAAATGGTTATGATATGCTTAGTGGGTACTAGAATACGGGATGAGTCTCCATTGCTTTAGAGCAAGTGGGAGATGTAGTTTGTTGTAGTTTAAATAATAGGGTGTGCTCTAAAACAATTAATCACATGCTTTCGTGCAAGTGGGAGATTGTTAGGTGTGATGCCGAAAGACAATTTTGTAATTGTTTTATTTAATAAATGAATTGACATTATTATTCATATTTATTATTCTCATATTCACCGATGTGACAATAGTATTTACACTACGAAAACCCTAAAGTATATCGTTTATGTAATCACTTAACTCTGTATGGTATATACACGGGAGGATTGAGTTAGTGAAGATGTACTTAAAATACAATTAGCCCGTAGTGAAGTTAATCGAGAGTATCGGGTCTCTCCTTTAACGTGCTATTAATGCGCCTGAGAACACAATAGGTGTGATTGTCTTATCCGACTTTCGGTTAAGAGAATCTAATGGGGCATTTATATATGATAGATATATCATATAGGGTTGGACCGATTTGATTAGAGTTCACGATATAATTACGTAATCGAGAAGTCTTATCGAATCAATGGATGATCATATTTATGGATATATCTTAATCTCGAGGTGATCACGAGTCAACCGCTTGAATCAAGTATGAAGTTTGACTTGACGGTTAAGCATTACATCGAGTCCGTGGTCCGAATTACCCCATCTTGGCATTGTACTGGATTGAGTGAGTAGTCTGTGTTATCACAGATACGGAATCCATTCCTTCCATTTCTGGAAGTAGATAGACAGTTCCCTTATTTGTTAATCCTAGAAACTGATCGATCCATGGAGCTCATATTACACTGATTAGCTACCAGTGAGTTGTATGAATTAATTGATCACTAGGGGGTTAATGGTAGATAATGATAAGAGGTTCTAAAAAGGGTTAACAGTAACTTCCCGATTTAGAATGAACAGTCTATGGAGGATTAATCCATATGTATTGATTATATCAATGGACGCTTATTATTATTCTCGTGAGGAGATAAATATAATCGATAATCGGAGGAGTGCGATCCACGGGATTATGGTGGCATATTCTCGTGATTGATTTATCGAATATAATTATTACATTCGTAAGAAAATTATTTATTTGATTTATCGGAGCCGCCGATTATTAGTCCATGGTCCCGACGTGCCTCCTAATATAGCATAGCTGTTCTCGGACGTCGAATCCTAATAATATTAATTTAGTTCTTGTTGGACTTTATTAAAACGATATGTGAATTAATTGTTTAGTGGACTATTAAATTAGTTGGGCTAAATAATTAAATATGTGGAAAAGACATTTTCCATAATCTTGGGCCAATTTATGTGTGTTGGTCGAAATTAATTGGTGACTAGGTCACAAGCAATTTTCGCCCCATGTATTAATTTAGGAAACAAGAATTAGTTTCTTGTGGATTAATAAGACATGTGCATAAAATATTTATTGGATAAATATTTATGGAAAGAAATAAAGATAAATATTATTCTAGATTTGTTCTAGAATATTATGGGATTATATTTTATTTAATAGGATTATTATAATTGATTTTGTATTAATTATTAAATCCTTGGAGGCTAAGTTTTACTCTCCTATATACAGAGAGTTCTTCCAAGCCTTAACACACTTGAAAATTTCGAATTCTCTTAAAGAGAAGGAGCAAAAATTCGGCCAAGGGGTTTAGAGGGAAAATCTTGGAGGTTTTTCCGGGTAGCATATCGGAAGGTTTCGAGTCGAGGATTTCCTTCCACCGGGAGTTGCTTGGATCACACGTACGGAAGATCGTGGTGCTCTTCACACCTTCGTTCGTTCTTTCCATTGCGGTTCTTCAACTTGGATTTTGAGATCCAAGAGGTATGTTCTACAACCCCCTTGTAGATGTAGATCTAGTTATGTTATTACGTGTATTTTATAGATCTAGATCCTAAAATCGCTTCCGTTGCGGATGATATTACTAACAAATTCATCCAAGTAAATTCTCTACTCCCAACTTGTCAAATGCCCATTCTTCAAAGCCAGTCATAGGTTCTCTTACAGGTTTCTGTCATTTATAGAATCCAAATTTCCATCTAAAACATTTCTCAACTTGTCCGATATTTGGATCCACCTTAGGCTTCTTTGATTTCTTTTCTTTTCTTTCAAATGGCATAGTTGATTTCTTGGGAACAGGTTGTTCAACTTGTTGACCTCCAAAAGTTTCAACAAGAAGGCTCAAAGTTTTTTCAGCTGTTACATATAGGTCAGTAGGTTCTTTAGGTTGCAAATTTGTACCTACTACCTCCATCTCCTCAACACTTCCTACCCCCTGACTCACATGTTCATCAGCAGGGTTTGTACCAGCCTGTTCTTCCCCCTTGGTTATTGCAATCTTAGTAGGGTCTTGCATGGGTACATTAACTTCCACAGCAGGTGCAGACTCATTAGTCTGCTGTGGTTCTTCAACTTGTTGTTCAATAACAACCTCAGCAGCCTCAGTAGGGTCAATAACTTATGTTGTTTCAGCAACATCTTCTTCTATTTCTGCTTCCTTTTGGGCCTCCATAACCCTCAATTCTTTTCCTTTTCTATGGCCTTTCTTTTTCACAACATGTTTCTTTCTTTTTGCAAGTTGTTGCTCGGCTTCAAAAGTTCCTTTCTCATTTGCTCTTTGCTAGTGACTTTCCACTTTCTTGAATCGCTTTGATTTTTCTTTTCGAGATCTCAAAGAATTTGTCACCTTTGCAACTCCAAGTGAGGCTCAAGAGCCTCAATATCGCTTGAGCCTCGAGAGACTCAAGCAGAGTCTCACTTGATTCTTCGCATTGTCCTTTTAGGCCTCAACATCTCAGTAATCTTTCTTGTTTCACCAGCCTTTCTTTTCTCCATAGATTTCGTTGGTGCAGCATGTTGCACATCATTTTTAGCCTTGGTTCTCTGTTCCTGCCCACCATTATTGTTATCATCATCATTATCATCACTTTCTGTTTCTTCATCATCTCTTTCTTCATCATCATCTAAACCAGGGATATAATAGCTGATTTATGGTTTGTATCTTGACTTATTGATTTTGGAAGGTGCAACATCAGGTATCTTCAGATGATTCAGCAGGGTCTAAATCATTAGTCCTAGGGGCTTTGTCTTTGCTTTTCTTGTGCCATCTCTTTCATCTGACACAACCTTCTTCATGTATTGCACAAAGAATCCAGTCCATTCAAACTTCTTGCTTCTGTAAATGATTATCAGCAGGTCTATCTTTGATCCAGAAAGTGTATCAAGGCTTCCACTGAATCCCAGAATATTCTTGGCAATAATTTTGCTCAGCAGGTTATATTCCAAGCCAATATTCTTCACATTCATATTCAGGGCTATTTCTATAGACTTGTTAGTCTTTAGATTCAACAAACTGCAATCTTGATAACTGCATCAGTTCTGGATTTGTTGGGGCATTGTTTCCTGGTCCAAATCCAAAAACTTCTCTTAACAGATCTGATGTGATTTCAATCTCTTTGCCATTTACAGTCATTGTAAATGCCTCTATGTCACCTGTTATTACCATATTTTTCCAAAAGTTTACAACATTGGTGTATGAGATACTTTCCAATCTGAGATTTAGGACAATTTCCAATCCTTCACATAGTCTGATTCTTCTTCCAATATTGATTGCTAACTCAGTCTTGTTAGCATCAACAACAAAACCTATAACACTTTGGCTTGTGCCAAGATGAATATCTATGTCCGTCATTGCAGAAATTTGAGAAAGATGAAGAAGAAAACACTATAAATCTGTGTTCACACTTGTGTATTTTCAGAGAAAATCAATCTGAGTTATGTACGTAACTTCTGTGTATATGTCTGTATATATAAGGAAAGATAGTGGTTGATAACTGCCAGGCAAATCTGACACGCATCTTGTAGCATTTAACCACGATTAATCTTGGAATAAATGTAATGTTGCCACATGTCCCACGAACTTGTCCTATTAAGCGTTGTAACCGTTGGATATTGTAACCGCAGTTATAATGGATAAGAATAATATCCATTTACTATTGACTTTCATTAAAGTTTGAATGTCTTCATAATGTAAAGTTCAGCGGACTTGGTCTTTAGTAGAGTTGAACTTCAGCAGGGTTACTTTGAAATTGATCAGGGTTACTTCGAAATTGCTCTGCTGATCTTCCTTTGGCTCTCAAGAAACACGACAAAAATGCTCTCTTTGGTTTTCATTAGGCATAGTTTTGTCCAATTGATAATACAAGATGAAGTTTACTACCAATGACTGATCTGTCAAGTGAGCTCACCCAACAGGACATAGACCAATCCCCTTGGAAACTTCATTTGCTCAATCTTTCAAACTATATAAGTACTTAGGAATTGTTGATACCAATGACTAATCTACCAAGTGAGCGCACCCAGTAAGGCAAAGACTAATCCTCTTGATGAATTCCAGTACTCTGCTGACTATTAAAATGTCAGTCAACTTTGATGATGCCAAGGTCAGTTCTGAACTTAGCAAATCTTTCACAGTCCAAAGGTTTGTAAAGATGTTAGTAAGTTTATCTTCAGTAGGGATATAAAGAACCACCACATCTTTCTTTTCTATATGATCTCTTATAAAATGATGTCTCACATCAATGTGCTTCTTTCTTGAGTGCAAAACAGGGTTTTCTGTGATTGCTATTGCACTAGTGTCGTCACACATTATAGGAATTTCTCTTTCTTCAATCCCATAACCCTTAATTGTTGTCTCAACCATAGTTGACGATGACAAATTATGTCGCCTTAAAGATCCGGACTTTTCCTTATATTATTGAAGAATAATCAAGAACCCTAATGCCCAGAACGACAGAGGGGTTTTATACTTTTACGGCTGAGTCTAAGTGGGATTCTTAGAGTGCCTACGTATCCTGTTATTATTCCAGGAATCAAGCCATACGTAGTTCCTGGAACGTTGTATTTATAAGGACAATGCATGACCTAACCCTAATATGAGTCGGTTCGTTGCTATTGTCTTATTTACCCTTAATTGGGCTTTACCCCCTTGCCCAGGTTATCCTGCGGATATTGGGCTAACGTAGCTGGTGTGGACTCTGTTCTCGATATCGATCTGCCCGACCTGGGGTGATCGACTCCTAGAACTCACGTCCTGCACTGCCCGTAAGTCGATAGTCGTGACCTCGAGCTCCTAGACATACTTCAAGCTCGAGGGTCGACCTGCGTGTCAAGGCTTCTAGGTCGATATTCCGACTTGTATGCCTTATCTGGCTCATGTGCCTTAGTAAATATTTGATCCACGTATCCCACTCGATGATGATATAACGAGGTGCGTAACCCGGTATCGTCATAAGCCCCCCAGACCTGAGAGAGGCGACTTCCGTTGTCCGAGGTCAGATCTGCCAATTTTGAAATCATCTTCGAGTTGGACTAAAACTTGGGCGGAAATGGTGTAACCGTTTGCCTGCGCCACCTGTTTTCTAGCCAATCGTGGCCGTTCATTTGTGGACGCCGAACGCACTATCGCTTCGTCTTCTGCCATAAATGATGTCATCCTTGATCTTCGCGATTTGTGGGGAGTTATAACTACTAGTAACCCCCCTAATCACGTCTTTTCACTGTCATTCGGCACTTAGCAACGCATAAAAAGGGAGAGGAGTTCAGACGGTGAATCAATCTGCCTATCAATTTCCTCCATTATCTCTTCAGAAAACACAAGTAAGCATTCTTTCTGCTAGCCTCTTTCTCTGTGTTCTTTCCATTCTTGCTTGAATCCATCCATGTCTAGTAGTGCTACACTTTCTGATAGGGTAGAGGAGTCTCATTCCGGCGATCAAACACCCATATCTGCCCCTTCCGATCAAACCCTTCCCTCAAATCCTAGGGAACCTTTAGGAATTATCAGGGAACCTAAGAAACTGTCCACAAGAATGGACGGAAAAGGGCCCAAGGGGTGCACTTCTTGCCTCACCATGGACGATCTCAACCAACTACGGCAGAGATATGGGCTGTCTAGCCTCAACTCGGTGGCTCGACTTCCTTCCGGCCACCACCAATTTGCCGATGAGCCCCGGAAGGGTTCTCAGACGGTCCACGAGGCCCGGACTATTGATGGGGCTCAGATTTCCCCTATGTCCAGCCGGTCCAGCTGTTTCTTCGCCACTATGAGATCGGTATATCTCAACTGGGCCCGAATGCCATCCGGACTCTGATGGGCTTTCTTATTGCCTGCCGAGTCGCGGGTATCGGGTTTACTGTCCCTTTGTTTCGATGGTGGCACAAGATCTCTGCGATGCCAGACTCGGGGTGGTACACATTTCAGAAGCGTGCCAATCGTGAGTTCGTGTCAAAAGGACCTTCATCTCATTCGAATTGGAAGCCTAGGTTCTTCTTCCTTCGACACGGGTCGGATAACCCTATGTCGGACTATGGAGGTCGAGAGAGGAAGAGATGACAAACCGGGTCGTGAAGCCGCACCTAACGAGGCTCTTACTCTCGAGAGATTTACCTTCGAGGTGGTTACAGGACTGAGTCTCCTTTATGACCTTGCCCGCCTCGAGGAGGCGGGCCTGCACTCATGCATAGCGCTTCATCCCGTCGATCAGGAAAATTGTATGAACCCTGGTTATTTTATTATCAAGTCTTAATTCTTTTGAAGTTGTATCTCGCTATTCCCGATCATCGACTCCTTTTTCATTTGTGTAGTGGGTAGATTCTCGAAGGTCATTTGTTCAAGAAGGCCTGCTTTGTGGCTGGCTGCTGCTGTCGCCGCCTCCAGATCGAGAGCTACTCCTCCGGCGCCCGAGGAAAGACCTGTTCATGCTGTTGACCCGACTGAGGGTGTCGAGACAACTACCCTTGTCACACAATCAACTCTGCCTCCTATGTCGGAGGGACTCACCCACGAGCACCGGTCGATACGCGAAGCAGAGGACGTTATCGACTTTACTGTCGGAGGGGGTGAAGAAACCTCCGGAGCTGAGGCGGGCCGGTTGCAGAAACGGAGGTCGGCCCTCGAGGAGCTGGTGAGAGACCAGCAAAGGCTGGCTAAAAAAGCCAAGGTCACGAAGCCTTCTCTCGACCTTTCCGCCACGAGTAGGATGTCGGCCGAAGATGTCGAGAAGGCTGGACGACCAGGTCTGGCCTCTTCTCTCCGAGTGGGGACGCGTGGTAAGCACTAACTCTTGTCGATTTCATGTCTTCTTTTTGCCCTCCCGATTTCATGTCTTCTTTTTTGGCAGCACCACTTTATGAGTCGAGAAGCCTCTCGACGTATGAGCACGCCGTCCGAGACTGTAGAAGGGCTGAAGACACAGATTCGGAGGTTGAACGACAGGCTTGTTGTCGAATCAGCTAGTGTCACCGGTCTGGAATCGCAGCTGAACGTTTTCAAGAAAAAAGAAGCCGCTTTGAAATAGAAAGTAAAGGGGGAGCGAGAGGCCGTCATCGCCGAGCTGAGGAGAGATCTGGCTGCGGCCGAGGAGAGGGAGGCTGCTGCAAGAGTGGCTCTCGAGGAAGAGCTGGCGCGAGGAGCTGCTATTGCCGAAGAGCGGGACCAGTTGAAAAACGAACTTGATCAGGTCCCTGGGCAACTTGAGGAAGCAAGGACCGCCGCGATACTCGAGTATCGGAAGTCTGATGAGTTGGGTAGTGATCTCGACGTAATCATGCAGACGGCCATACTTGGAGGATTCACCAAGGCGGTGGACCAAGTAAAGAAGGCCTATCCGGAGGTCGAGATCAACCAGCTGGAAGAGCCTGGCTGCTATGACCCTGACTCGGAGGCGTTGTATGACCTGTACTTCGAGGAATTCCAACAGGGTATATCCCTTGCTCAGAAGTATGGTGGCCCCACAGTAAGCTCAACTCCTGATAATACGACTTCCGCTGCTACCGCTCATGCTCCGACCCCTGAGGATGCTGATCCGACCCCCGATGCTTCTATTTAGTTGTCTTGTTTCTTTCCAACTTTGATGTCTTAAACTTTAACTTGCAATCCTTTGTAAATTTTATCAACTTGAGTAGACTTGGGTGAATATTTATTTTATCAGGGTTGGTCATTTCGACCTGGCCCTAATTTGTTTCGAAATTTACCCCCTTTTATCTCTTCTTGTTGTTATTTACTTTTTTCTTTTATTACTGTCTTTGGCTTTCTTGCTTGTCGAGCCTTTGGCTCTGTTTGCTTCTGCCTTATCGATGTAATATTGCCCCCCCAAGTGTTTTATTAACTTTAGTTCATAATGCACTTGGGTTCTAAATGGCTTTTAGGTCGACCTAGTTGCCTTGGCTTCTTAGCCTCACCGGCTTACTAGATCTTTGAGTTAGTCCGACATTGCGAACTGTCCTTGTCTCGGTCTTACTGTCCTTTGGGCTGGTTAGACTTCCGACTTGGACGTTTGGCCCGACCATGCGAACCGTCCTTTGTCTGCCTTATTCGACCCTTAGGTGCATTAGGCTTTTGACTTGGACATCTGACCCGACCTTGCGAGTCTTCTTTTTGCCTTCTGCATTATATGCTTGTGGCGTTGTCGGGAGTTCCGACTCGCGGATTGCTCCATACTTTGTCGATTGTAACTTCGCGTCCTTTTGGACTTAGAATATTACAAAAATACTTAACAAAATCGTAGAAAAAGAAATCTTCGTTTATTATAATAAAGATAGAATTGTCTCATGGACTGATTACAAATCTTATAAAATAAGTAGAAACAAACTTATCGACTAAGGCTTAGACGTAAAATTTCTTCAAATTATTCGCGTGCCATTGTCGAGGGACTGTAGTTCCGTCTGCTCGACCTAGTTGATATGAACCTTTAGGGTGGACTTTTAGGATCGTCACGGGCCTTCCTGGGGTTCGGGAGAGGGCCCCGATCTCCTTTGCCGACTTGCTTCGTTCTTTCTCAAAACTAGATCTCCGACCTTGAAATATCTGTATTTTACCCTCGCGTTGTAATATTGAGAGATCTTTTGCTTGTACCTTGCCATTCTGGCTGAGGCCATTTCTCTCCGCTCCTCGAGATTATCCTTCTCCTGTCGGATGTCGGGATCGTTCGTCTCGATATTATACGCTAACACTCGTGGGGAAGGGACACCGATCTCCGCAGGGATAACTGCCTCGCACCCATAGGTCAGGGAGAAAGGTGTTTCACCCGTTGATACGTTTGGAGCTGTCCTGTATGACCACAGGATGCTCGGGAGTTGCAACGCCCAGTCTCGTCCTTCAGCTTCGAGCCTCTTTTTCAGTCCGAGTTTAATCTGTCGATTTGTTTGCTCGACTTGACCATTTGCTTGAGGATGCGCGACTGAAGTGAAGTGCTGATCGATATGATATTCGGCTAACCACTCTCTGACTCTTCGGTCTTCGAATTGAGTGCCGTTGTCCGAGATTAGAGCCTTCGGAATACCATACCTGCATAAAATATCGACCCATAGGAATTTCTTGATTGTAGCTGCTTTGATGTCGGGTAAAGCCCTGGCCTCTACCCACTTAGTGAAATAATCCACCGCAACTACTACAAACTTATTGTTCCCTGGAGCTCGTGGTAGGGGCCCTACAATACCGACTCCCCACACGTCGAAGGGCCATGCTGACGAGATGACATTCATTTCTTGTGCCTGTTGATGAGAGATGTTATCGTGAATTTGACAAGAATTGCACCTCTGTACTAACTCGATCGCGTCTCGTTGCATTGACGGCCAGAAGTATCCAGCGAGCTTGCATTTCCGAGCTAGCATTCTAGCCCCGCAATGATTCCCACAAGCTCCCCTATGGATTTCTTCGAGAAGATATTCTCCTTCTGTCTCAGATGCGCATCTCAACCATGGACTTGTGAATGACCTCCGATAAAGTATGTCGTTGAAGAATGCGTATCGAGCCGACTGAAGTCGGACCTTTCTTGACTGTACCTTATCATTGGGTAATATTCCGTCCTTTAAGTAAAGGACAATTGGATCCATCCATGTAGCCTTTCTTTGAGATATCGGCTGGGCTTCTATTTCTTCATAGCTTCTCTCTGTTAGCGATTCTACTAACACCTTTTTACTAGAGACGAAATTCGATGCTAACTTGGACAGAGCGTCGGCCCTCTTGTTCTGAGTTCGAGGTACCTGTTCAAATTGAATCGAGTTGAATTTCGGCTTGAGGCCTTGAACTACTGCTAAATACTTCTTCATAGTTTCTTCCTTAGCCTCATATTCCCCTTTAATGTGATTAACAACCAATTGCGAGTCACTGTAAACGTTGAGATTTTCGACCCCCAGCTTTAGAGCGAGCTTCAGACCAGTGATAATTGGTTCATATTCTGCCTCATTATTAGTTGCCTTAAACTCGAATCGGAGGGCGTATGGAAACTCCTCCCCCCTCGGGCTGACTAATAGGAGGCCTGCACCTGCTCCTTCTTTGCTCGAGGCCCCATTGGCATGGAGCATCCATCGTTCTTCGTGACTTTCCTTTTCCTGCTCAAGTTGCACTGATATACCTTCGGCTAAGAAGTCTGCTAAAGCTTGAGCCTTGATTGCGGTACGCGGTACGAACTCGATGTCGTATTGAGCCATCTCGATTACCCACTTCGCGAGTCGACCAGATGTGTCGGGCTTCGCAGAATTTTGCTTGAGTGGTTGGTCCGTGACTACCACTATAGGATGGGCTTGAAAGTATGGCCTAAGCTTTCGATGCGTGTACCAACGCTTAGTGCGAGCTTCTCGGTGGTGAGTATCGGGCTTCGGGGCCATGCAGAGCTTTACTTACAAAATATATGGGCACCTGGCCCTTTTCTCCCTCTCGAACCAAGACCGAACTCACTGCTTCCTCGCAGACTGATAAATAAACTAGCAACCTTTCCCCCTCTCGAGGAGAGGTGAGAGTAGGTAGTTCTGAAAGATATGCTTTTAGTTCCTCGAAGGCCGTCTGACATTCGTTGTTCCAGTGGAAAGGGCTGGGCTTTCGAAGAACTTTGAAGAACGGTAGCGCCACGCTGGGGTGACCGAGATAAAACCTATTCAGTCTTTGCCATCCGACCGGTGAGTCTCTCGAACCTCTTTCATGTTTCGAGTGCGGTGCATGTTCTTTAGTGTGTCGATCTTGTCAGGGTTGGCTCGAATCCCGTCTCTCGACACCATATACCCTAGAAATTTGCCTGTCCTCACCCCGAAGGTGCACTTTTTTGGATTAAGTTTCATGTCAGTATCTCTTAGTACTCCAAATACTTCCCTGGCGTCTACGTAAATTGCTTCATCGATCGGCTTTTGATGAGCGGATCGTCCACATAGACTTCCATATTTCTACCAATCTGCTTCGCGAAAATTCTGTTGACTGCCCTTTGGTATGTAGCTCCAGCGTTCTTTAGTCCGAATGGCATGGTAACATAACAAAAGGTGCCAAACTCTGTGATAAACGCGGTCTTCTCCGCGTCTCGAGGATCCATAAGAATTTGGTGGTACCTTGTATGCGTCAAAGAACGCGAATACCTCAAAACCGATGGTCGAATCAACTAACTGTCGATCTTAGGTAGCGGATAGGAATCTTTGGGGCACGCCTTATTCAAATCCGTGAAATCTACACACACGCGCCACCGCCATCCGGTTTCTTCACTAACTTTGGATTGGCAAGCCATTCGGATAGAGCACTTCTTTTACTATATTTGCCGACAAGAACTTCCCGACTTGCACTCGATAGCTCTAATCGATCTTGCGCGAAATTTCGCTTCTTCGCTTTGGTGGCTTTTCGCCTGGTCAATCTCGAGTTTATGGATGGCGATGTTTGTCGGTAGGCCTGGCATATCGGACGCCTTCCCAAAGTAAAACGTCCTTGAACTCTTTTTCAACAAATCGATCAAGAACGCTTTTCTGAGTCGGGATCCAAACCCGACTTGGACACTCGATCGATTCCATCTTCCCATAAGTCGACATTTTCAATCGCTTCACTCGAAGCCCAACACTTCTCTTCCTCCTCCTCCGGAATGAGCTCCTCGATGAGGACTTGTTGTACCGCCATCTTACCGCTCATCACTATCGAATTGCAGCTTCTGGCGATTTCAATATCCCCTTTTACTTCGTGGGAACCATTTCGAGTCGGGAATTTCATGCTGTTATGGAACGTCGAAATTATAGCTCGTAACTCGAAAAGGGCTGGTCTGCCCAAAATAACATTATACGCGGAGGGAGCTTTAACGACCACGTAGCTTAGTTCTAGCGTCCTCCCTCTTTCCCCATCACCTACTGTCGTGAGTAGCTTTATGGAACCCATGGGATGGACTGCCTGACCTGTGAAACCGAATAGTGGAGAGGTTATAGGCACTAAGTCTTTCTCTTTGAGCTTCATCCCCTGGAATGCCGAGTAATATAAGATATTTACGGCGCTGCCATTATCGACACATACCCTCGACACTCTGGCGCGACTTATAACTGCTTCAATCACTAACCCCTCACTGTGACTTGTCAACTTAGGAACGTCGTCTCTGGGGCCGTACCCGACTTCCGTAGTTAATCTCGATTGCTTGCGTGGCCTCGAGCTGTCGTCTGGTTCTCGACTGGCTCGTTCCTTCTCACTCTCCCCCGGCCCAAATATCATATTCACATAATTGTTTGGGCGATTATCATCATAACGATCCTGACCATAGTAGTCCCTATCGTTATCAGGAGATCGGTCTCGTCTAGGGGATCGATCTCTTCTTCTTTGATTCTCTCGACTTCGACCTCTATCCTGGTCAGGATTTCTTCTTTTGAAGTCTCGCTGCCCCCTGGGCTCATTATAACGCGATCGGTCTATGACCTCATCCAGCTTTCCCTCCTGGATGCGAGCCTCGATGTCTTTCTTTAAATCGAAACAGTCCTCTGTCGAGTGACCTGTGTCCTCGTGGAATTCACAATACTTTGTCGACCTTCGTTTTTCGAGGTTTTTGATCGGAGGTGGCCTCTTGGCCAAATTCTTAGAAACCATGATTGATAAGACCTTCATGCGGGACCGGTTGAGGAGTAAAATCTTTATCCTTTCTACCCCCTTTTCTCTCGACCGGCCCGAGGAGGCGCCGATGCGATCCCAAGCAGGCGTTTTCCTCTCTACATCTTGTTTGTCGAGGCCGATTCTTATTTCCTCCTCGACCTTCTTTCCTCGATTTGTCCATCCATTCGGCTTGGGTGTGCCTACATGACCGCCTCTTCGCCTTGGCAAAATCGATGTACGACATTCACACACTCATCCATGTTTCGAGGGAGGTTCCTGCTTAACTTCTCATACAACTTTGTGTTGCGCAGTCCCCCTACGAATGAAGTGATCAAGACTCGATCCTGAGGATCCTTCACCTGCATGGCCTCAAGGTTAAACCTCTTCAGATAATCTAATACCGACTCGTCTCTATGCTGCCTCACGTTTGTGAGGTGCGTCTCGCTCAACTGAAACTTTTTGTTGACGATGAAGGCGTCTCTGAATTTTCTGGCGAGCATGGTGAAGCTGGAGATGGATCTGGGTTTCAACTTGGTAAACCACTCTCTTGCTCGTCCTACAAGTAGAGTCTCGAATGCCCGGCATCGCATCTCGCCTGCAGGGCACATTCTAGCCTCATCTCGGGATAGATACTCGTGAAGATGGTCCTCCGGTCGGTGGTGCCATCATACGGGTCTATCTTAGGTATTTTAAACCCCTTGGGTTTAGGATAGTCTTCAATCTCCTTGATGAAAGGAGACTCACAACCACAACGGGCCCTGGGTTTTTCCCAGGATTACATCTAACTCCTGCCTAACGCTATCTTCATCGATGCGCGTGTGCTTCTGTTGTATTTCTCGCTTCCTCCGTTCGACCGAACTTGAGGAAGCACTGACCTCTTCAAATTGATCTGGCTTAGGATTATTGGCGGCGTTTTCAGGCCGCCTTCCGCCTGTTGTTGCTGTCTCTGTCGATTAAAGGCTTCCGCCATTATCTTTCTCAGGGCATTATGATCTCATTGCCGCCTTGGTGATCCACTATGGCTTGATACTGTGGGGCAAGGCCCTGAGTTTGTTTTGGCGGATTTTCATGGACGGTCTCTAAAGCTGGATCTTTTTCCCCCGGGGGATCCGCACCTGCCTGCTCACTTATCTGCGGATTCTGCGGATCCACGTTTTTAGAGGTGGTTTTTCTGGCGGTTTTTTCCTTTGGAGGCATGATGATCTTGATGTGTTCAACAAAAGAAGGAGCCCTCCTTCTAGCGCCAATGACGATGACAAATTATGTCGCCTTAAAGATCCGGACTTTTCCTTATATTATTGAAGAATAATCAAGAACCCTAATGCCCAGAACGACAGAGGGGTTTTATACTTTTACGGCTGAGTCTAAGTGGGATTCTTAGAGTGCCTACGTATCCTGTTATTATTCCAGGAATCAAGCCATACGTAGTTCCTGGAACGTTGTATTTATAAGGACAATGCATGACCTAACCCTAATATGAGTCGGTTCGTTGCTATTGTCTTATTTACCCTTAATTGGGCTTTACCCCCTTGCCCAGGTTATCCTGCGGATATTGGGCTAACGTAGCTGGTGTGGACTCTGTTCTCGATATCGATCTGCCCGACCTGGGGTGATCGACTCCTGGAACTCACGTCCTGCACTGCCCGTAAGTCGATAGTCGTGACCTCGAGCTCCTAGACATACTTCAAGCTCGAGGGTCGACCTGCGTGTCAAGGCTTCTAGGTCGATATTCCGACTTGTATGCCTTATCTGGCTCATGTGCCTTAGTAAATATTTGATCCACGTATCCCACTCGATGATGATATAACGAGGTGCGTAACCCGGTATCGTCAATAGTATTTGTGCATAGCAGATTCCAGTAGCAATGTATTCAGCTTCAGCAGTGGAAGTGGGCATTGCATTCTATTTCTTGCTAAACCAGGAAACAAGTCTATTTCCCATCAACTGACAAGTTCCTGTGGTGCTTTTTCTATCAATCTTGCATCCATCAAAATCAGAATCTGAGTAGGATATAACTTTGAAACTTCCATCAATTGAGTACCATATTCCTACTCCCAAAGTCTCTTTTAGATACTTGAGAATCCTCTTGACTGCAGCTAAGTGACTTTCCTTAGGTTTAGAATATTGGAATCTTGCACAAACACCTACAACAAAGGATATATCAGGTCTGTTTGCAGTGAGGTACAGTAGAATTCCTATCATCCTTCTGTACAAAGTCTGATCAATATCTTTGCCTTCTTTATTTTCATCTAGTCTGATCAATATCTTTGATACCTTGGTACTATTTTCCATACCAAATTTCTTTGGCAGCTCCTTGGTGTAGTTAGTTTGATGAATAAAGATTCCATTTTTGATTTGTGTGACTTGTCATCCAATAAAGTAGTTCATTTCACCCATCATACTCATTTGGAACTTGCTTTTCATGAGATTAGAAAATTTTTCACATAGCAATTCAGTTTCAGAACCAAATATTATGTCATACACATAAATTTGTACCAGCAGGGTGCTGTCCCCTTCATTGATTCTGAAAAGAGTCTTGTCAATGGTACCTTTGGTAAAACCATTGTTCACCAAGAATTGAGACAGGTTTTCATACCATGCTCTTGGTGCTTGTTTCAAACCACAAAGTGCCTTGTTGAGTCTATACACTTTATCTTCTTGATCTTTAACTTCAAAATCAGGGGTTGCTAAACATAAACCTCCTCCTCTAGAATGCCATTCAAAAATGCAGTTTTCACATCCATCTGGTATACTTTGAAGTTTTTGTATGCAGCATGTGCCAAAAATAATCTTATAGCTTCCAATCTTGCAAGCTGGGCATATGTCTCATCAAAATCTATTCATACGCTTGAGAATAGCCTTTTGCCACTAATCTGGCCTTGTTTCTAACAATGGTACCAGATTCATCCAACTTAATTTTTATACCAATTTTGAGCCAGTTATATTTGCATAACTAGGCCTCTCCACTAGTGTCCAAAATTGGTTTCTTTCAAACTCATTCAATTCTTCTTGCATAGCAATTATCCAATCTGGATTAGATATTGCTTCTTCAACAACTTTAGGTTCCATTCGAGATAGAAAACAAGTAAACATTGCTTCTAATTGTCTTCTAGTCCTTACACCTTGTTGTATATTACAAATTACATGTTCAGCAGGGTGGTCCTTCAACCATTGTAAATCTTGATTTGCTTGATTTATAAGAACCTCATCTTCAGTAAGGTCTGCGGTTGCTTCAGTAGGGGGATTAGCAGATCCTTGAATTGCATCTGTTGTTGCATCAGTAGTGTTATCAATAGGTTCTTCAACAGGTACATCTTTACTTCCAAAATCATAAACATTTAAGTCACATCTTCTTTAAAACATCAACATATTCTGTATCAGTGATCTCCTGATTCACACCAGGTTCTGAAACTTCATCATCTTCCATTCCAGTGAACTTAGGTTCATCAAAAACATGTATAGATTTGCATGTTTCAGTGTCCTTTTGTTTAGTATCCCATAAAGATTACTTCATCTGATTTTTGTTGGAATGTCTTCAATCTTTCCTTATGATTTAAGATGAAACACTTACTTACAAATCGATGGAAATAAGTGTGGAAATATTACATGATATTAATATTACATAATATTTAATATTATGAATATTTCTTTTTACCTTTGTATTTTGTGTAACACTTTACTTGTACACATTATTTGTAACATGACATATTAATTGTGTGATATAAACAATTAATATGTCATAAAGTAACTCTAGTTTGTCTTATTATATCCTAGCCTTTATGTCCAGCCGCATATGGACCGTCCTATCACATACTAGCCGCCCATAGCACTCATGTCACTACTAGGACCTTTCTCTCCATACTTGTATCTATATACACTCTTCTTTTATGATGAATAAAAATAAGTTGAGTTTACTCTAGTATTATTACTTTCTCAAACTCTCTTCATGGTATCAGAGAGCTAAACTCCTTAATCCACTACAAAATCTCCTTAATCCGCTGAAAAATCTCATCTCATATCAAGAATGTCTTCAATATCCGAAGCTTTTTCACCCTCAGTAGAGTCCCAACAGCCTCAGCAGACTGGGGTCACTGAAAAATCTTCATTTACGAATCATAGACTTGATGGCAACAACTACATGCTATGGTCAAGGTCTATGAAGATGTATATCTTCGGCCAGAGCAAGATGGGATACCTATTTGGCTCCAAACACGCCCCTCTTGGCGACCCCAAGTTTGAAGCATGGGATACAGAAAATAAACAAGTCATGACCATCCTCACGAGGTCAATGACAAAAGAGATCGATGAGAACTTCATGATGCATGATATCTGCAAAGGAAATATGGGACAATGCCAGAGACCTTTACTCAAAAAGGACAATACATCGAGGTCTATGATCTTGAAGGTCAAATCCAAATGCGAGGCAGGGGATGCATCTATAACTCAAGTACTTCAACCAACTATCTACGGCATGGAAGCACCTAGATTTCTTTGGAAACTCACCAATGGAATGATGTGCGGGATGCTACCTTGTGCAGGGGACATCATTGAGAAAAGAGGTATTCAGGTTCCTCACTGGATGAACCCATCTCTTGATGATGATAGAGGAAGAGTCCTTGCTACTAAACCACTCACCAATCTCAAGTGTGTTTCTTTGAAGTCAAATATGAGGAAAGCAGGAGAAAAGTGATGCTGCAAAGTAACCCTGCTGATCACCCTACTAAGAGCTCAGCACTGATGGTTGTCAGGAAGCCTGCTGAGGTTACTGAGGTCTACAGAAGGCCTACTAAGAAGACAGGAAAGTTGTTCTGTGACCACTGCAAACGCACAAATCACACAAAGGACAATTGCTGGAAACTACATGGTAAAGCCTAACTCCTCAAAATCCTCCAAACCAACCAGGGAAATCCAGGGCAGACATGTCAGTGAAGAAGAGAACAAGGACACTGCTTTGAATGCTCAGTTTTCTGCCTTCAAAACCTTCCTTGCTCAGCAAAAGGAATGTAGTTCCATCAACGACACGACTACTCATACTAAAAGCAGTACATTCCACTCACCTCTCAAGTAGTGATACTTGGATTGTTGATTACGGGGCATCCTCACATATGATTTGGTAACAAAAGGCTTATATCTCACCTTAAATCTGTCATCGGATCCATAATATTAAGATTCTTTGATGGATCTGTTTCCTGTGCACAAGGTTTTGGAAATGTTAAACTTATTGATAAGATCTGCTTACAGGATGTCCTGTTTGTTCCAAAATTAGACGGTAACCTTATATCTGTCAGTAGACTTACTAAGGACCTAAATTGGACAGTCTTGTTTAATGACAATCAGTGTATATTCCAGGATCTTTCTTCATAGGAAGTGATTGGGAGAGCTAAAGCCTGCTCAGGATTGTTTGTGGTCAACCTACTTTGAAGACAGAAGACCAAAGGCTAAATCGCTTGGCTTGACACTGCAACCAAACCTTAGAAAATATCATGCTCTGGCATTATAGACTAGGTCATCCATGTTTTGGTTATTTAAAGTCTATAATTCCTGAATTATTTAAAGGATGTAACCTCAGTGATCTTCAATGTGATATATGTCAGTTTGCCAAACTTACTAAATCTGTGTATACTAAAATACCTTATTTACCTTCCCACCTTTCACTTTGATTCATAGTGATGTATGGGGACCCTCAAGAGTTAAAAGTATAACAAGGAAGAGGTGGTTTGTCACCTTCATAGATGACCACACCAGAATCACATGGTACATTCTTGATGAAAGATAAATCTGAAGTTGGAACCATCTTCCAAGAATTCTATAACATGGTATCCACTCAATTTGACACTAAGATTAAAATCTTAAAAATAGATAATGCCCTGGAATACTATGAGTCCAACCTCAGCACCTTCCTGAATGATAAGCGAATTGTTCACATCAGTAGCTGTGTAGAGACACCTCAGCAGAATGGGGTTGCTGAGAGGAAAAATAGGCACTTACTGGAGTTGGCTAGATCAATCATGTTCACCACACATGTGCCAAAATTCATGTGGGGTGAAGATATATTAACAGCCACATATCTGATCAACAGGTTACCCAGTAGAGTGTTAGGTTTCAAGACTCCCATCCAAACCCTACTGAAAACTCATTCCTGCCCTCATCTCATTGTTGACTTGCCTCTAAAGATCTTTGGATGTACTGTGTTTGTCTATATTCATGCCCAACATAGAAGCAAAATTGATCCCAAAGCTCATAAGTGCATCTTCCTAGGCTATGCCAAAGACAGAAAGGGTTACAAGTGTTATTCTCCCACTGACAAAAGATTTTACAATTCTATGGATGTAACATTCTTTGAAAAAACCCCATACTACGACAAACCCTCTTGAGGACAGTCCACAGATGGCAACCTTATTGAAATTGAGCTCACTCCAATCCTCAACCAACTCCTCAAAGACACTCACGATACTCATGACCCCTCGCACCTCGGCCAGATTCTGAACCTCGGCTGACTATTGAGCCCCGACATCTCATCGAACCTCGGCGACCCTCTCGAACACTGCCCGAACCTCAGTAGCCTCCTAAGCCTACTGACCCTGCTCATTCCCCTGATATTGATGACAGACCCATTGTTGTCCAAAAGGGAAAGAGATCATGCACTAATCACTCTATTCATACTTATGTGTCTTATGATCACTTGTCACCTTCTTTTGCTATGTTTACACAGGACTTGGATTCTCACTCCATTACTAAGAATATACAGGAAGCTCTTCAACATGATAAGTGGAAAGCGTTTATCAAAAGCGAAATGATCGCTCTTCTTGACAACCATACTTGGGACCTCACCACTCTCCCACATGGAAAGAAGGCAGGTCATTTGTAAATGGTCATTCACTATCAAGTACAATCTTGATGGTACTATTGACAAATACAAAGCTAGGCTCGGTTGCCGAGGATTCACTCAAACATATGGACTTGACTACAAAGAGACCTTTGAACTGTGACAAAGCTAAACACCTTGTCGAGTCTTGATCTCACTTGTTGTCCAACTTGGTAGCCTCCCCACCAATTGGATATTAAGAATGCTTTCTAAATGGTGACCTTACTAAGGAAGTCTATATGAATGAACCTCATAGTTTTTCCAACACTCACACTCAAGGAAAGTTTGCAAGCGAGGAAATCTCTATATGGCACAAGCGGTCCCCTCGAGCCTGGTTTGGCAAACTTACTCTTGTGGTTAAAGCTGCTAGATATCATCAATGCAACTCATATCACACCATTTTTATCAAAACAACCAACCAGAAAAGATCCATTCTTATTGTCTTTGTGGATGATATCATCCTTACTGGTGATGACCCTGCTGAGATCCAACAATTGAAGACCCTCCGGCTAAAGTGTTTCAAGTTAAAGATCTAGGATATCTACTTCCTTGGCATGGAAATAGCCGAAGCTTGACCGAGGGTATCTCGGTTTCCACGGAGAGGAAGTATGTCTTTGGACTCTTTGAAGGAAACTAGCATGTTAAGGTGCAAACTGCTATATCTTGATGAGCCAAGTAATTCTGGCGCATGGTAATCTTCTTTGTCGAGAAAGGATCAATATCGAGAGACTTGTAGGAAACTCATTTACCTCTCTCATACAAGAGACTGATATTGCATATGGAGTTAGCCTTGTCGGTCAATTCATGCATTGCCCTCTTGAGCAACATTGGGATCTTTGTCTGAGAATCTTGAGATACTTAAAGACAACCCCCTGGCCAAGGCTTACATTTCACTAAGTCTCTTGAGAGATCCATTAAGGTCTACTGCGATCTTGACTTGGGTGGTTGCCACATAGGCAGAAGATCTACCACAGGACTCTTGCTCATATGTATGGGGTAATCTTGTCACTTGGAGAAGCAAGAAACGACCTAATGTATCTAGAAGTAGTCTTGAAGGCGAACTCAGGGCACTTGTTTTGGGCATTTGTGAAGCTTTGTGGTTGAAAAGAGTCCTTCTCGACCTCCAACAACCCATCATACTCTGCTTTGTGACAATAATTGACATTATGCATGGCGAGAGGATCTGTTCATCATGATAAAACAAAACATGTGGACATTGTGGACATTTTCTTAAATAGAAGATTGATGCACATATCATTCAACCCGATTATGTTCCCTCGGCCGACTAGAATTTGATATTCTCACAAAGGCCATTCCACCTTTTATGTTCAGTAGATGAGTAGAAAAATTGGCTATATAAACATATACAACTTGAGTTTAGGGGGTGTGGAAATATTACATAATATTTAATATTATTAATATTTCTTTTTACCTTTGTATTTCGTGTAACACTTTACTTGTACACATTATTTGTAACATGACATATTAATTGTGTGATATAAACAATTAATATATCATAAAGTAACTCTAGTTTGTCTTATTATATCCTAGCCTTTATGTCCAGCCGCATATGGACCGTCCGATCACATACTAGCCGCCCATAGCACACATGTCACTACTAGGACCTTTCTCTCCATACTTGTATCTATATATACTCTTATTTTATGATGAATAAAAATAAGTTGAGTTTACTCTAGTATTATTACTTTCTCAAACTCTCTTCAATAAGATATATTTGGTTTTCTTCCATTCCATATCTCATAAGGTGTTTTAAAGTGACTTTTACATTTCTTGAAGTCCTATTTTGTGTGTAGCATCTTTGTATTGATTGCTTGACCGAATATCTTTCAGGTAGTAATGCTTCACAAATCATAGTCCTCCCTGCTTCCTTTAAAGTCATGTTTCTTCTCTCAGCAACGCCATTTTGCTGAGGTGTTCCAGCAGCTGGTAATTGATGCAGCACACCATTTTTTATTAAAACAACTTTATTTTATTAAAATGGAAAAGAATAAAGTGTTACAAAGTCAATGCCACATCCCGACCCGCCCCAAGTACGTGATAGAGTGCATAGCATGGCCTCCTTGAACCCTATGCGTGGCAAACCCAGTGTAGGAAAATCCAGCACATAGGGAAGAGTACTCGCTCTTTGCACCCCCAAAATCCCGGCACCATAAATATTACAGTCAAACACATCAAAATTATCCTCCACTCGATACTTGTCCTTGCTTAAGCACAAGAGATAACACAGTTGAATCCGCATAGCAATTCCAAGGAAAAAAATAGCCCGTGTATCCGACCAAGGTATGAGCCAGAGCCTCCGAACAAGCACCTGAAGCACGAAAATGGTACCCCACCTTCTCCACCTTGTCCTTGCTACTACAACCCAACGCATGGTTACACCTAGCACAGGAGAAAGATGATAATCCCAAAAGTAGCTAAAGAAGATAATAACCCAAAAAAAGGAACAAGGACACCTGGATTGAAAAGTTGAATGCCAATCCCGGTTGAATGCCAATCCCGGGGTGCCTCCAAAGTTGAATGCCAATCCCGGTCCTATGCACTAAACCCTTTCTGTCGACCTCCAGCATTCTGCTTCTATGCGTCCCCTTCAAATAAAAATGCCCGGTCCAAGCTAGCCGTACATGAATCCTCAAAATGCAGCACACCATTTTGTTCACAGTATTCCCTTATGACTTTGTTAAGGAACTCAGTACCTTTGTCTGATCTGATCTTCACTACTGTCAAACTTTTCTCATTTTGCAATCTCTTCAAAAGTTCAGGCATCTTTTGAAGTGTCTCATTTTTCTTATTCATGAATATTACCCAAGTGTATCTTGAATAATCATCCACAACTACCAGAGTTTACTTCTTTCCTATTACACTTGTTGGTGTTACTGGTCCAAATAAATCCATATGCATCAGCTCCAAAACTCTTTTTGTTGATTGTTTGGTCTTTGACTTGAAGCTTGACTTTGTTTTTTTACCTTGCTGACATGCATCACATATACTATCCTTTTTCAATGTGATCTCAGGTAAACCAATCACCAACTTCTTTTTCACCAACTGATTGATATCATCAAAATTGAGATGATTCAACTTCTTATGCCACAACCAATTTAGTTATGTCTTGGTGTGTACTATAAGGCATGTTTCTGGAACAGCAGTGGACCAATCTACAACATACATGTTTTGTTGTCTTCTTCCAGCCAACACAACTTGTGCACCTCTTTCACTAATGACAATGCAGTAGCCTTTGTCAAAAGTGACCATGTAACCCCTGTCACAGAATTGTCCAGTACTCAGTAGGTTGTAATCCAAACCTTCAAAATATGCAATATTCTTGATTTTTAATCCAATCCTCACCAGTGTTCCATATCCTCTTATATGTCCTGGTGTGTTCTTGTTTCCAAAATTGACTCTTGGACCATCTTTTGCCACATAATTTGTTGAACAATGCTTATCCTTTGTCATATGGAACATCCCTTTGTCAAAGTACCGGACACCTACAAAACAGATTTAGTGTGTTTTAGGTACCCAAAACTATTTGGGTCCATAGTGGTCAGTGGTAAGCACAACTGTTGGCAAGTTTCCATATGGTCTTCTTTGGAAAGTGTTGCACTTTTGTTCATATATGTATCCCACATTTCTATAAAATCTAACATTTGGTAGTGTAGGATTCACATATGGTTTATGGCCTTTTCGTAAATAGTGCTGTTTGAAGTGATTTCTATTGTTAGGAGCACTAGCATAACCATAAGGTTGATGTCTGTTAAGAACAGACTTGTAATATAGAGTCTACCAAGGTACTTGCTGAGGTCTTAAATAAGTCCTCTGATGAGTCCTCTGCTGATTTCACTGCTGAGGTTTTACCCTATCATTATGGTTATGTCTATTGTTTCTAGCAGTAGGGGCAGGAATATTCCAATCTTCATCAGTAGGGAACAATCTACCTTTGCCCCTTAGATAAGTATCCCTTGAATGATTAACATTTTTGGGTTTAGGATTCGTATCTCTGGATAATCTCTGGTTATTACCCTTTTGTGGTCCAGCAGACTTTGCAGTAGGTCTGCTATTATAAATTAGAAGGTTTAGAAGGTCCCGCTGTCCTACCCTTGGATTTACCCTTTTTGTTAGGTACTATTGTCCTTTTGGACTTCTGATTTTGCTTCTTTGAAGCATTCTCAGTAGACTTTACTGCCTCAGCAACCTTTTTAGGAGTTGGATCTTGTGCAGGCACAAACTTATGACCAATTTTAGTACTAGGTTTAATAGCCTTACTGGATCCACCCTTAGTAGATTGTTGAGTTTCAAATCCATGGCATGTTCTATCACCATAAGGCTTCCCGAATTTGAATGCAATGGTGGAACTAGCTTGTGCAGTAGATTCAGCAGCTACTGAAGGTATAGCAGGCTTATGTTGAATATGTTCATAATCCTTTTCCTTACCTTTGAGAATTCTTAATTCAGCATTTAATCTTTGAATTTCTGCTTGAAGAGCCTTTTTTCAGCCTTCACAATCTCATAACCAGATTGTATTTTCCTCAGTTGATTAAGGATGGCATCCAAAGTTTCTTCACTGTCAGAAATTTTAGGATTCGAACCACAAGTAGATTTATAATAACTTTCAGCAGGAGTGTTTATAGATACAGAATTGTATACCTCCTCAGTTTCATCCATATTGGCCATTAAAGCATAATCATCTATGTGTGCAATAAGTGTAGTATCATCATATTCATTTCCCTTTTATGATTCAACTTCATATCCTGATTCGTCATCAGCCAGGGCTTTCTTGCCAGATCTTCTTTGCTGACTCTTGTTCTTCAGTAGGTCTGGATAATCATGTCTGAAATGTCCAGGTTTCTTGCAGTTGAAGCACAAATAATCAGGTTCCTTCTTTTGTTTCAAATCAGGACAATCAGGTTTGAAGTGTCCTGGTTTCTTGCAATGAAAGCACAAGAAGTCATTGAATTTCTTGGATTCTTCCTTTTTCTTTTCACTTGATTTCTAGGTGAAATTCCTTGAAGTTCCTCTTCCATATTTCATCTTTATGATTTTCTTACTCAGCAGGGCTATTTGATCTTGCATTTCATCCAGCAAATCATCTTGGACACTTGATGATTCTTCTTTATGTGCAGCAGCCAATGCAGTAGTCTTTTGTTCTTCTTTTTCAGTATTAGGAACAAGATCCTTACTGAATTCATAAGCCTTGAGATCTTAAAACAATTTGAAGGTGTCTTCTTCATGTAGTCTTCTAGACTCTTTCATTGCAGTAACCATCATTTCCCAAACTTCCTGTGCTGGTAGGGCTTCAAAAATTCTTGTATTGATCTCATCCTTTGTATATGTTACCTTCAGCAGGGTGAGGTCATCCATGATAGCAATGAACCTTGACTCCATTTGTTCAATGGTTCATTTGATTTCATTTTGAAGTCTTGGAAATTTTATTTGGCTACACTGATTTTGTTTTTCTTGACAGCATCAGTGCCTTCACAGATTAGTTGCAATCTTTCCCAAAGTTCCTTAGCAGTCTTGCAATCCTTCACTTTCATGTACATATTGCTATCTAAGATTCTGTAAATAATATCAATAGCAATATTGTTAAGGTTTGCTCTTTTTCTATCTTCAGCACCCCACTCTCTTTTTGGCTTTGGCACAATCTGAGTTTGACCATCCACAGTTAAGGTTTTGGTGATTTCTGGTGGTCCATCAATTAACACATCCATCATCTCATCATGTGTTGCAGCTAAGTAAGCCTGCATACGATGTTTATACTCATCAAAACGATCTAGAGAGCACATTAACATAGTCCTAGCATAATGGATTTATCCCTGATGCAAAGCTTTGAAACAAAGAAACTTGAAAAAATATCAAAGAATTTTCACAAGCATAACAAGTAGGATTACTTCAGAATAGAAACACTGCTCCGATACCAATTGTTGGTCCCTTGGAAAAGCTTTGGCTAAGTTTAGAGGGGGGGTGAATAAAATTAACACTTAAAACTTTTTGGAGTTGACAAACCCAGCAAGGTCAGTAGTCTGCTGACTATTAATGTTACTGAATTTGTTGCAATGGATTATATTTAAATTAAGCCTTATTACTTGTTGATAAAATGATGATACCAAGTATTGAATACTCAGTAGTGTATGTGTGTGATTCAGTTGCTAGTTTCAGTAGGTTGATGTGATCAGTATGCGGATAAAATAATATGCAGAAAGTAAATGAAGTAAAGTAAAGTAGGAAAGATTTATAGTGGTTCCAGGTGGTGTAATCCTGTCAGTCCACTCTTCTCATGTGATGTTGGAGGCAATTCACTAGAGATTCTTGAGGTTGCTGTTACAAAACTACCTAAACTGTTTGTCCTTCACCAATGACTATGGCTTCACAAACTAAACACTTGAAACAGGTAGGATTGCTTCTTCAAAGTATTCCACTTGTCCTTGAAGGGTAGGATTGCCTCTTCACCAGCTCCACCACAAACAACAGTTCTTAACACCCAAAAGATGCTTCTCTGTCTTCAGCAGGTTTCTTGTAAAAGAAAGATTGAATCAAGTAAATGATTCTGTTTTCAGCAACCTGATCAGGATGAAATGATCAGCAGTTTGAGGTCTTCAAGTGTGTCAACTTGATGTAACGTGATAGCAGGTTACACCTGAAGATAAATCTTGATCAGCAAATTTAAGCTTAGTGTATGTCAGCAGGGTGTTTTTCCTAATTAAAACATTGTAGCTTCGTATGGATTATAATGTTGTTCATCATCTTCAAACTGAGTCTGGAGTCCCCTATTTATAGGTGTGAAACTTGTGACTTGTGTTTGAAATTCAAATGTAGCCGTTTGAGACTTGTCTCCATCTTGACTTGCTTTTTATCAACATTCATATAATCGACATTCTAAGTTAGCTTTTTGTCGGTTTAGGCTATCCACCCTTTGACTTATAACCATTGGATAATCCTTTGAATCTTACCAAAGTTCCTTTTATCTTGACGAATGATTTGTTGACAAAATCAAGGCTTGTAATCCATCCTTATCCATTTAATCTTTCAATGTAAACTTTGATTAAATCAAGATTTCCATTCAGCAGAGACATGGGGTATATCAGTCTGCTGATGTGCATATCTGTTAGCTGATTTTAGTCTGATGTGTTTCAATAACACTTCATCCAACTGCTTCTCATCAAACTTTTTATTGTGAAGTTAGAGAACACCATTTTGATTATAACTAAGTTTCAATCACCACTTTACATATGGAACTTAGAACTTGTAGACAAGGTATATGTAATCAGTTTAGGTCATCACAGACTTCCCTAAATTCTGATTCCATATCACCGACTTTAAATACTAAGTTTGATCCTTATCCTTCAATAAGCGAGTTTGACCACTCAACCTTCATCCATGAGCGGGTTCCTAGTTAGTCTACTAACCAAGACACCTGCTTGACCTAGAGCAGTCTCATTGATAAAGTCGGTGACCTCTTTCTGATTCTTGTTTGATCAAACCTTGCAAAAATCAAACTCTAGTAAACCTATACATTTAATCTAGACATCTTTTTGCCTTTACTCTATAACAGCTAGTCTGGCACTCATCATTAAAACTTAAAATAAGTCCAACACTAATACACATCCACGTACAGTCCAAGTGTCTCTACAATTTTATAGACGAGATGTATCCCTGTCCTTAAAGATAGAAGACATCAAATACGTCCTAGCCTGTTTGTACTATCAATGCCCTGTTTAATAGTACATCAACCTAGCGATATTGAAGTATCAAACTTATTAAAGTGATTAGACATATCATCAACCATAATCGCCTATCATGGTTTCTCTATCACAGTGTAATACTAAGGACGTTATCATATAACAATTCATAATTTGTTCTTTAATTGAACAAATATATCACAACAGAAAAGCCATTTAATATATGTATACACATAAAGAAATAATAGAAATGATCCGACCCGGTTTGATCCGATCCAACCCGATTGGGTTTAGGGCGTTATTTCAACAATCCCTTATTTGGCCTAAAACCAATCACTCATTACACACAAGACCAAGTTGAAACACAAGAATCTCATGCAATACTACTTAACCACCACTAGCTATGAATGGATCGCTATTTGTGCGGACTCGGACTATCTTCATATCATGCTCTAAATGACCAAGTCAAAGGAACCGCCTCAACACACACATGAATCTCGATGAGACCCTGGTCCTTACTTCAAGCAATGAATCCACTTATTATATCGGCTATATATAAAGGGTGGAAAGACCATACAAGGTTAGAATGAACCTTCTTAGATGCATGTCTTTGCTCCCATTTGCGCCTCTAAGAGCACTACCGTGTTTTGGCTAAGTTGTAGAATTTATAGTGACCCATAGCCAAAAACATTTCTAGCTCATTGTATCACTTAATCAAAGTGACTGCAAACCCAGACTGTAGCTCCCACTAGCCTTTATAAAACTCAGGACATACATCTGTAAATCTATATTTATCTGATTCCAAGTTTCGATAAACTAGGAAACCATCCTTAACCTTTTTAAGGATATTCTCAACATGTGCGATTTACTTTCATACTTTCTCATGACTCTTGACTTCTTCCTCTTTTCATAGTTATACCCACGATAATGAATTTATGGACTATGAACATACAGGTATTACTTTTATGATGGTTCTTTTCACAGTAGAAAAGGAAACCTTTCATAAGCATCATCTTTCACCTTATCTTTAGGACTAATGTCCTAACATAGATAGATCTTGAGAACACCGGATAACAGTATCTCCTATTGCAATCTATGCTAAACTCTTTTAGCATCACATCTCTATAGGTAAACTATAAACTACAATGATTAAATCTATCATTATATATTTTTATTTCCAAAAAAAACTGCTAATCCAAGTGCTTTCGTAAAGACCTTGAACTACCAAACATTAATTGGCGTGACATGGGGTGATAATTCCCAAGAGAGATATCAATACCTTACTCAAAAGTCGTAACACACTCCCACTATCCATTTTGCACATTGGGCATATCCTTTCTTTTGACTAAATCAAACTAAGAAATCGTCTATAAAAACTTGCTTGAGTCCATAAATGGATCTTGTGGGCTCTCATATCATGTTATCATCTATGAACATTGAGTTGTTTTCCCAATGTCTTCAACACAATCATATAGCCATGATACGAAGTTATACCAAGCATAGTCTGAATAGATCTAGGTTCAATTTTGTGACATAAAGATAATTACAAGGTTTACACCCCATACCCTTTAGCCGTCACTATAGCCTTATGGTAATCGTATTACTATCCATGTCAGCCTTTCAGGGACATTCCCTCTATGTCAGACAAACTAGGTTAACAGCCTGGTTGTCACTGATGGAATCTAATTCAAATATTAGGGCTCCTGGCCATTTCTCTCAATCTTGCCTTTCAAACATTCCATCATAAGTCGTGAGATATTCATTCTTCAAGATGAACATACCAGCAGCCTTTTCATGTTTAAGGTTATCCATACACTTACAGAACTTTTATGTGCACTGAGCAGTGTTCTATGCCTCATTGATATGCGGCGTCTACTCATGTTCCAATGATTGAATCTCTCCTTGTGGCTCTCAAACTCTTTTGGGATTTCAACTCACTTCCACTATTTCTCTTAGAAGAAACACTCCCTCTAGAAAACAGCATGTTTGGAGAAAAACACATTTTGCTCCGCGGACAAGTAGATAGAATCTAGCGTACTTGCTAAGATATTCCACAAAGTTGCATATGTCGTACTAGGCTCCAAGTCTTTCTTACTTTTCCTATGACAACTTCAAATCATCGGTTAAAATAGATTCGACATTATCTCCTTCCATATGTAATATGGAATTTATTCAACCTTTTTTCTTTGGAACACGGTTAAGTATAAGTATCATATAAGGGCACCATCCCGAAACACGTAAGGGATACATTGCATGGCTTACATCACACCTTTATCATATAAAGTGTAGTTTATATTTTAGTAGAACAATCTGAATGCGTATCCAAAAATGGTATCCTTCAAGGGGGATCTTATTCCTTTTCAGACAACTTCTGAAACACCCTTCAGGTATTAATTAATTCAATCCAATTGAAGATTAATTCCTTAGTAGTTCATCAATCTCATAATCGTACTAGCTCGAACCTTTCGGCCTTTCCGAATTATGCACTTCAGTGAGTACACTTGACTATTTCTTAAAATAGTCATAGAGATTAACAAAAAGTTATTTGTGGCATTAATTGTCATGAGCCAACAAACATCGGTATGTTTAGGCTTTAGACAACTTTCTAGAATTTATAACATTTCCTTAAAAGGGTGTTTTAGTCATCTTTAGATAAGATACGTATTAACCACGTGATTCATAATCACATGGTTCAGACATCATCTGATCACACGATTCTCCTCCATAGAGACTATGTCTAGATCAACCACAAATATCAAGGATAACAGCCATACAAACATTTAGTTGAGATCTTTCACCCATATCAACTATATAGTGACATCAATCTAGTATGTTAGATTCGGTGACCTTTCAACTTTATCGGAATAACATTTATTCTTTATAATTGAATATTCTACTAAATCCTAACAAGTAACTGAAAATCATGTTCTTCATAAGAACCGGAACATCATAACATTTATTGAGTTCCTTTATCAGTTTACTAGACTCAGAATACAAAACCAAAAATGTCACAACGTTTGCTTCACTTTCGCTTCTAAGTGTATTCTGTATATAATCTTTCTAATTTAATGATCTCGTAAGATATCATAAATCTAAAGTTGACTTGAACTTAGAAAAATTAATCTCAACTCACTTGCCTAGAAACGAGAGACTTCAATAAGATCTCTTATTTCAAGCACATGCCCTAACTTCCTTTTTAATCCTTTAAGCACTTGTAAATATTTCTTAATGTAGTCTTCATAAGACTTAAAAAAAATCACAAGAGCTATGCCTTTAATTTACTTTCATAAAGAAAATCTTAAGTTTATTAAATAGTTTATTTTACCTTTTGAATCATATTCAAATCATGAACCATTTAATTAACCTTCAAGCAATGGTTAAAGAATTTAGTCGATACTTAAATCTTATAATTTTGAAAACAACCTTTCTAAAATTCTATGTGGTCATTCTTATCCAACGTTTGAATTAATTGTCATTGTATGACTAAATGATCATATTGGATCGTATCCAATATATGATAAATTCGTTGAACTTATTTCAAGTGATTTAATCATATCATGAGCTTCCATTTTAATTAATAATTAAAGTATTGGAGCACTACATCAATTATGTAGTCTCCTTGTCTCTAGCTACTATAACGGGGTTGCTCGTGTCATTGCTTATTTAAAAGGATTAAAATTACTTAACCATATTTGAGAACGTTTCTCAAAAGGTAACAGTCATAATTTGGTTTTACTAATCGAGAATAAAAACATAAATATGAAGTTTGCTAAAACTACAACATAAAAATAAAGATAAAAGAGTGTTGTTGTTTGTACCACGCCAAAATCAAAAATTGTCTTACGGTTTATGATTTTGCTCCCACTAGTCAACTACGACCAAGCTGACTTTCAAGAATTATCCAAAATCCTTTAGTAATTTGAGATCCAAACTGTTTACTCGATTCCGGCGGTGGTCGATCAATCACGATAATTTTGAAAGGTAGGTAACTCTTTACCAATCACATCACTATGTAATTCTCAGTGGTTGACTAGTCAACTCTTTGACGATACACATCACTATGTGTTAGTCATCCCCTTGTCTCTAAAGCCAGACAGCCCTGATGGTGGCCAATCACCGAAAGACTCTAGTCGAGTCATAGCCCAATTTTCACGAGATCTCAAATGCGATCATATCTCAATAACGACGATATACCGAGGTAGGTCAACTCCGGCGGTGGTCGTCAGTTGGATCCGAACAAGGGCTCTTCACCATCGTTATATTATTGGGAAAAAATATTTCGACTTGATTTTTGTTTTGGAAGTATTTATGTAAATTAATTTCGAATTAATTCTCTTAATTAATTTGATTATGGTCTCATCATGTATATTTATCTCTATACACATACATCCTACACATTCATCTAGATCATTCCTAGTTATGCATCTATCGTATCATATAAAATAAATACAAGCACAAAATAAATAAATAAATGCATAGAGTAACCGCTATGTTCATGGACATTTCTAGAGTGCGATTCGAATACAAAGCCCAGCGAAACCGCTGGGTCACAATCTAAAGGTAGCTACAACCGCCTAATAGGATCTTTATTGTTGTACGCCAATGGGTTCTTTTATCTCTCTTTGGTCTTCATCTTCTTGCTCCATTCTTGTTACATAATAATACGTCTAATAAATAATTACACCCACTTGCATATGGGAGGAGCTAACGGGAATAGGATAAATGCAAAAGGTAAACTAGGTCACGTTCTTCATAGCGGCCTAGGACAATTTAAAAAACCAACATAAAGAAAACATTCCCATCAATCCTATTGGTCGAGTCAATGATCAATCGAGGTGAATATAATCATATTATATCTACACATCTAATCCATACAATTATATCTTATGAAAAGATCAATTTAGAATTTAACTACTTATCGTCTTATTTTATCACATCAAATAATCAATTAACTTTTAATTAATTAAATGATTTAAATCAAAAATAAAAATAACATCTAATTTTAAATCGATTTTAATTTTAATTTTATTAATTAGGAACTAATCAAAATCAAAAGGTCTCTTTCGTTTCATTTCCTTTTGGTTCTTAACCAAAATGGATGCCTTTGGTTTCCTAAATCAAAAGGCATCTATGTTTGGCTACTTTCCAAAATAAAAATTTTGAAAGTGGCCTAGGCCTAGGCCTTTTCCAAATCAAATATTTAATTGGAAGGGCCAATATTTTTGTTGATTTGCTTGGGCACTTTCCAAAATCAAAATTTTGAAAGTGGCATAGGCCTAGGCCTTTTTCCCAAATCAAATATTTGGAAAGGGCCTAGGCCTATTCCAAACAAAGTTTGGAAAGACCATTATTATTCTAATGCCATGTGGCATCACTAAACAAAAGTGATATCAATGCACAATAAATATCACAAAAGCGAAAGCGAATCGATCTCCCCATTGGAGAAGGCGACCCGGCGTCGGCAACCCTAGGGCGCCGGCATCACCACCTTCGCGCCGTGGAGGAGGGCGCCGCCGATCGGATGAGCCCCTCGATTCCGCTTTTTTTTGTTTTTAACGTTTCGCGAATCTAGATCTTGCATCTATCGGTTAATTACTACACAACTTAATTTGTGCTTATTGCTTAAGCTCGAAACTCTACATGATACCACTTTGTTAGGAAATCTCACGCGGGGCGTAGTGGAATTCAAAAATTATTTCCTTTTAACCAGGATCGATTTCATTTATGAAATAAACAAAAAAAAATTGAAGACGGTGGTTACCTTGCTTGATCTAAAGATAGGCGCTTTGACCATCTTAGGAGAGTAGCGATGCATGAGATTTGCCCAAGTGTTCGGCCTCCACCGGTGATCCACACGAACAATTTGCCTATAACACCCTGTTCCCGGACACCGAGTCCTTATCGGAAAAAAGCGCTCGGCACAAATATTATCAAATAAATTCAATAATATATATAAGCCTTACGTCATACATGAGAACTAAAGCAGCGGAAGATAAAGCGACTCGGAAAACAAAAGATCGAACACACGGTTTTCAATCTGCTGAAAACTAAATCCAATAAAGAAAAAAATCATCCAACATTCAAATATAAAAGAACTCAAGCGGTAATAATCCAAAGAAAGACAACATTGTTTGAACTTGAATCAACAACTTTATTGAAAGAAACCAAAACTAAAGAAACTAAGTCTTGAGAGCTCCATCTCACACGTCATCGTCGAAGAACTCATCAAAATTAGAAACATGTTCATCATCATTGGGGAAGAGAAAGACAAACATAAAGTAATGGGGTAAGTACATAAGTACTTAGTAACGCGTAGAAGATCGTATAACGTCAGTCTCATAAAGAAATAAAAGCAATGCCGTCTTTTATTAATTCATTCCATTATTAGCCCTAGCTAACTATCATATTATGTTCATAGCATAACATGAGGTTCCAAAGTTATCTAGCTTGAATAACAAGGGCACTATGCCTAGTAATAGGATGTACTAGGACAACTGGGTGCAACCTACTTAGAGACACGCTCTAGTAGCCCGGGAATATCACGAGTCCCGATAGTGTGATGACGGCGGCCGGACACTTTATCTAGCCAATCGATTGACCGGCGTGGGTAGAGTCTACTTTTTCTAGTCAGAGAACACATCGCAATGTTGTACTATGCCTTACCAAGAATTGCATGATGTTTAATATTATTAATCTAACACATACGTTTCATTAGATGTTTAACTAGCCACCTAAGTTGATTCACATAAAAGGCTCGCCTATCAGTCTACTCCATCTTCTTAAGACCACTAGACTCTAACAAAACCTAGCACATACCACGAGACATCGATAAACCCTAGCTTATCGAAGCACAAGGCAAATCTGAAGCTTTCGACGGTCCCACACTTCATCTTTTTAGGGAATCCATATGGTGCCGGAACTAAATGCATCAAAATCTTGTTCAAGGCTTTGTCGTATAAGGTTAAGTAATACGGACATTTTTGTAACGCTGAAACCAAGGCGACATGATAAGGCGGTAAAGAAACAAAATAAGAGAGGTCAAGCGCCACGTTCGACACCGTGTAGCATACGTTTTCCTTGAACGAGCGTTTACTACTCCCCAAACACCCGTTCATGAAAAAGGTCACATCCTGTATCAAATGTCAAACCCGCAAATGCTCATCAATAAACCCCAAGCGCTCGTTTGATTTGTATCGATCATAAGCGCCCGTTTGCCTTTGTACAAACGCTTCGTTTGCCTGGTTTTCGAAATGCGAAGCTGTTAAAATCGATTTCCAACCCAACTCCTCCACAAACTCCAACTTAAGCAGCTCATAAACAACGAAAATAAACATACAAATTGCTCTATAACTTTACAACACCTTAATGATACGATAAGAACACCATGCTACCTTAAATTGCAGCTACTACGATCCACGTTACCAAAACCTTGAAAAGGTTAAACTTTAGAACTACGAACCTACAGCGATTTGAACAAAAGCGATCAATATGAAAATTAACTCGGAAAAACTCAACCTTAACAATGGTGATTAAACCCTAATCACCAAGAACGATGGGGGAAACTTGCGTTAATGGATTTAGGGATTGTCGGTATCAAAAGCTTCCTTGCCTTGAGATGATCGCTTTCCCTTGAAGAGTCTATGGAAACGATCAACGGAATAGCCTAGAGATTCGAAAGTCTCTCTCTTCTTTTTTTAAAACTTGCGCCACTCTTAGATGATTTTTACGTAGAACTATAATTAGGTTAATTTTGGATTAGTTTTCCTTTTATAATCCCAATTAATTAATTAAATCCTTATTACCCTTTTTCCTTTAATTCCACACCTAATATTCAGATTTTTCATGAAAAGACAAGGATGCCCTTTTGAAAAATCAGGATATTACATTCCTCCCCACTTACAGGGAGTTTCGTCCTCGAAACTAGAGCGAATCAGTAAATGAGGGAACTCGGGAACTCATTGAACATGTCGCTTCCACTTCCCAAGTGGCTTGATCTGTGCATGATTGCTCCATTGCACTAACACTAACTTGGGATCACTCGCCTCTTTATCATCTTTTCCTTTCTATACAGAATCTTTATCGGCTTCTCCATGTATGAAAGACTATCTTGTAAAACTTGGGATCAACCTCAGATTCCACCTCCCCTTTAGATAGAGACTTCTGAAAGCATCGATATAAGGAAAACATTGTGGACTCTAGACATCGATTACAGTAAGCGCATCTTATAGGCCAACTTCCCAACTCTTTCGACAACATCAAAAGGTCCTACATACCTTGGACTTAGCTTTTCATACGTCCAAACCTCTTCACACCCTTCATTGGAGACGCTCAAAGGTAAACTCTGTCCCCGACCTCAAACTCTAGCGGTCTTCTTCTAACATCGGCCAAAATCTTTTGATGATCTGGCGGCTTTCAAATTCTTCCTTATCAACTCGATCTTCTCCTTGGCTTGCTTTGAACCATCTCCGACCAGTGATGTGTTTCTCTCCCACTTCATCAAGAAATGGAGTTATACACTTCTACCGTACAAGGCCTCAAAAAGGTGGCATTCCCAAACTAGCATTGTAACTATTGTTGTAAGCAAACTCGGCCAAATTGAGGTAATCTATCCATGATCCTCCGGCATCCAAAACACGAGCTCTAATCATATCCTCGAGTGCATTTTTCTCTCTAGCGCCCATCCGTGCGGATGAAGCGTTGTACTCAAATCGTCTTACGTCCCAAAAGCTTTCGGTAAACCCTTCCATAGCGGTAGATAAATCTACTATCTCTGCCGGATACAATAGATAAAGGCACACCATGAAGCTTCACTATATTGTCGATATATGTTGGAAATAAAATTTATGTTTTGATGATAATTCATCTAATTTGTTCAAAGTATTATCTTAACCCCATTGATGAAGTCTTTGAAGCCTTTTGTTATAGTGAAAAGCTAAAGATGTCTAGAAATCGAATGTATAAATTTTACTAGAGTCTCGATAATTCTATAGGTTACATCGGACAAAGCAACGTAATAATTAGCATGTCGTAAAAAAGCGAAAATTGAAATCATTTAGAAAGCCGAAACTACCAATACAAGCAAACTAACTTTCAGAGCACACCTACGTGAAAAAGCGAAGATGGTAAGTTATTTGAGAGTTCTGATTCGGTTGGCTTATCTAGAAGATTGAAGAAGCGAGGGTCACTGGACTTCGATTATTGAAGAACGAAAGAAGCGAGGTTCAAACTCGAGTTATGAAGATTACAAGTCGAGGCTGTAAAGTTGGACTTGAGCAAGATTGTGGTGACTGAACCGAATTTATGGATCTTGTATGAAGACCTAAGAATCATAAGGACAATGAATTCTTAGTTGATAATGAGTCATGGTGTACTACGATTAAGTCAATGATGATCGAGATGGAAAGCCGAGTATCTTGATATTTGAAGAAGAGTAAAATTTCGATTAATGCTCCAAGTCGAGTTAGAAAAGCGACAAGTGAAAACTCGAGAATAAAGCGATAAGGAAACTCGGTTTTATAAGTCGGTTATCCAACAAGCGAAAGTACGGTGGAGCGTTGAAAAGGAAACAATTTCATTGGATGAATTGCGACCTGCGAGCGGTCGAGGAAAATATATCCGTTGTAAAAGACAACGATACAATTCGAATCTAAGCCAGGATGAGCGTTGGACCTTACACTATAAATAGAGGACTTTGCACCCAAAAACAAAACAAAAAAGAAGAGATTTACAAGATTTAACGAGCAAGTTTGTGCATTAGTCATCTTATTCGAATTGCTATCATCTACGAACTTTAACAAAGATCATATCTAGTATTTCTTCAAGTGTTCAAGCTACAAAGAATCTATCAAGGATCCAACACTTTGAAGAACCACAAACAAGAATCAATTTATTTGATTCTCAGCCCAACTTTGATTTCATATCAAGGTTTTAGGCGTGAAGCAAACCAGGAAGGTTTCGCCAAGGCAGTTGTGACAAGCGATCGGGTAGGCTGTGTTGTGGTGGTGGCGGTGAAGAGGCATCGTGTACCCTCCAAGGACCCGAGTGGTTCAACCATTTGAGAAGCAGACCATTTTACCTGTTCTACAATTGTTTAGATAGTGACGCTAAGATTAGCCAAGGACTATTGTTTAGGACTTTTTGTAATGATGCACCTCAAGAAGTTCTAGTGGAATTTTCCTCCGCACCACGAGGAAGAGAGGATTGGCAGGATTACACCACTGGAACCTCTATAATTTACGCCTTATTTACTTTACGCATTTACTTACTTACTCGACATTTATTTATAGCATTGTGATACCGATTGTTATACCTTACACAGTCTGGCGATATTCACGTAAGTCGATTCACAAACACCTTGTTTTCATAATGAGAATAACAAGATCAAGAAAAAGGCTAGAATCATATCAGCTGCCGGTTGACTCAGTTTTAGCTTAAGTCAGTTTGACTTAATCTCAGCTTTGTCAGCTTAACTCCACACAAGTTTTAATTGAATTTTTAAGTTGTTTAAAATCCAGTTTTTAGGGACAAGTTTATTCACCCCCCTCTAAGCTTGTGTTAGCCTTTCCAAGGGACCAATAATTGGTATCGAGCAAGTGTTTCTTTGACAAGATATCATTTGCTCTATATCTCCTCTAGTTGTTCTCGATTGAAAGCTCGTTTTAAATTCTTTTACCACTCACTCACAATGGATAACAATCAATATGCAAGACAAATGCTTATGTGCAACATGGATGATTTAGCGAATACAAAGGTCGTATCGAGGCATTCCAGCGGCTACTCATGATGAAATGATGGATGTACTCATTGATGGACCAATTAAGATCACTCATATGCAAAGCGTTGGTGGAGAACAAGTTCGAATTGCTAGACCCAAATGGAATGGACCAGTTGATGATCGCAAAGGCGAAATAATCTCAACAATGTGGCCATGGACTTTTTCCTCAGAACTCTTGATAGCAACATGTACATGAAAGTGAAAGAATGCACATTTGCCAAGAAATGTGGGACAAACTCCGGTTAGTTTGTGAAAGCAGTGACTTCAATCAAGGAAAATAAAATTTACATTTGTAAAGCAAAAATTTGAGAATTTCAAAATGAAATCTGGAGAAACCATTGATCAAATGGAGACAAGATTGGTGCTATCATGGATTAACTAGATCTACTCAAGATTGAATACTCAAAGAAAGTTATCAACACAAGAATCTTGAAGGCTTTACCAATGTCTTTGGAAGATGAAGGTCACTCTTTATGGAAGAATCCAGGAGAATTTGGATGTAGAAGATTCATTCAAGATCTTTTGATTTGAAAGCTTATGAATTCAGTGAAGATTTCACAAGCGCATTTGCAATAATCAAGGCTGCAGAGAACCCAAAGCAGCGACACAAGCTTGCGGCATTGAATGACATTCAAAGAAAACTCATCTAGCAATCTTCATGAATTGGATGAGATGGAAGAACAAATGGCTCACGATGATGAACAGAATTCGAAGGATGAAGAGTGGACATCCAGTCACTCAAAAATTCATCAAAAGAACTCACGAGAAAAGAAAAAGATGATGAATACCTCTGTTTCAAATTGCAAGAAACCTAGACATTATAAAGCTAAGTGTCGAGGC